>CAOLHI010001710.1:0-340221 GCA_948474755.1 Ctenosaura bakeri | reverse complement strand
AGCAGAGTGGCAAGAGAAGGAGAATGTTTGAGTGATGCTGATTAAGATACATAGCATCTTGCTATCAAGCTGAATTTTTTCTTATATTCTGTTCTGAAAAGGAACTTATATAAGTTGCAAGGCAAGATGGTGGAAATTTGTAAAAGGATCTCCCATTTCATTACATGAAGTAAGTGGTTGAAGAGTACCCCCATGGCTACTTTCTGCAATTAGTAAATATAAAAAGATGTGATCTTTATACTGTCATCTAGTTGGAGATGAGATGAACTGCTGGATACTAAATTTTTATATACCCCATGCTCACTTGTTACAGGTCCTCCAAGAGATTTGTGAATGGAATTTTCCCCTCCAAATAATTGATATCTAGGGTAGTCATTCTTCTTGCAAGTGCAGGATTGTCCTGTTAATACTGCCTCTGGGTGTCCAGCAAATAACATGTCAGAAACAGGCTGTTATTTTTAGATACTATCATGCTTTCTGGATTTCCAAATATAACACAGAATATTTATCAAGATGTTTTCATGTATTCTTCCACAGTTTGCTGCCCTATATTAGTAGAAACATCAGTGCTATGTCAACCTTCCTTGAGGGTCACAGAATGGTGGGCACATCTAACTGTGCAGAAAAAGTACACTTTGGTCTGTCTTGTAGTACACCAATCTCTCTCTTGGATGCAGTGGGAATTGCTACTATTTGGAGATGAGAATTTTGGAAATTGGTCATCTGGATGCAGTGATGTAATTAGGGAACTCAATAATAAACTGTTCCTAAGAAAATTCAAAGTATAATCAGGTCATTCCAAGAGACAACTGTACCCAGACTTCCTTGTTGCAATGAAAATGAAAGCCTGTGTTTATTTGATGTTTTAATTGAGAGATAGCTGTTTCAGTATGCAGGTAATAAATAACACCAAGTTAGTGCTCTTACTTGATGGAGAAAAATACCAGAGCAAGAGGTTGTAAATCAAAACAACCTCAGATGCTTCACAGACAGAAGGACCATAAATCTAAGGAATATGATTTGAAGGGTCCCACATCATGAATAAATAGGAAAAAAACCACCTTAACTTATGATGTTTGTATGTTTGAATATTGTCAAACACATTTTAAGAGTAATAATTCTTCATTCATGATCGTAACTGTAATAAGTCTTGAGAGTTAGAAATCATACCATAATTATCTTTTGGTGGCCATAGATATTTTTAAGTGTGCTATATTTTCTGAATTCAATTGAATGCCAGAAGCAGTCTGATGCAGACATTGACTGGAAATTAGACAATAGGTAAGGGAAAAAAATAGGACATTTTTTGATTGTCCAGATGTATAAATGAACATTTTAGGATAAACTGCCTGATTGAAAGTAGCAAGATTAATAAACTGTATTTCATTGTACTACATTAAGCATTGCTAGATTACAAGGTTGTATCTATCTTTAGAAAAATCTTCAATGAGATACTCATCTTTGTAATTATATATTTTTAAAGCAACAGGGGGAAAAAAGCAAGCATGATCTCAGTTTGGTTCTTAAATAAATACATCTGTTTTTATGCTCAAATCAGAATTTGGAAAAATTAACGTCCTTCATAAGATGGAATTTTTGGTTATGAGGAGTTCTGAACATAAACTGTTAACTGGCCATTCATAATTGGCTATGTGTAGTAAACATAGTTTAGAGGAATATCTCAATACAGATGAATATTTCCACACCAAAATCTTCCAGTGCATAGACAGAGAATTTAAACTCATGTTCTTCAAAAAAACTCACAATTTTCTCCACTGCTTCTTGATTGCATAAACTGTTGTAAGGCCCAGCTTTACTTCAGCTTTGGTTACTTTATAAAGATGTTTCAAATTTAATAAACCAACACTGTTTTCTTCTGATATGCCAAACATCACATGTAAAAGTTTGTTCCAAGCAGTTTTTAGTGCCTCTGCTTTCATAAATACTCTAAAGGCACCAGATCCTGTCTGATCTGGGAAGTTAAGTAGGATCAGCCTTGGTTAGCACTTAGATGGGAGATAGTCAAGAAATACCAGGTGCTGTAGACTATATTTCAAGGGAAGGAATTGGCAAACCACCTCTCAGTATTCCTTGCCTCAGAGAACCACATGAAGTTGCTGTAAGTAAACGGGTGACTTGAAGGAACATAAACCTGCACACTTTTGTAAAAATAATCCAATGGCTATAATATCATTCTACCACTAGAGGGCACGATGTGGCTGTAATATATTTATTTTAAAAAGTGCAAATGGTTTTACCTGCTGTTTCTGTTGTACAAGAGTCCCTTTAACAAGTGCCTCTTTCTGCTCATTTTTTTTAAATGGCCATATTTCAGTCAAAAGTGTGTCCTGTAATGATTAATGCTTGACACTTTCGGGTAGGCCTAAGTATGTGGTCAACACTGCAAGAGAATGCAACAAATACATTTCCGTTTCACAAACACTCTGTGCATAGAGCAAGTACATCTTAAAGCATGTGTTTTAAACTTTATAACACAAGCTTAGTTACATTCACCTTTCCTTTTCTTCTTTCATAAGACCTTTTGAATCTTCTAGTAACCTTTGGTATGATGCTTGGTGTTGTAGGAGTATATTGGGAGCAATCACTGTGGCCGGAAACGATTTAACAGTCTTGAAGAAAATCATTTTATGGGCCAGAACTAGGAAGATATTTTTCTAATATGGGTAAGTCTCCAATCCAGTGTTCTAAAACTATTATGAATATCATCGATCTTCCTGTATTGGCAGATTGTTATTCCTCTGCTACTTGAAACTGCAGCAAGAGCAACTCAGAAATGGTCATATTGCCATTCTATATTCCTGTATCTTCCTGTATTTACACCTGACACATCAGTATCTGAATGATTATACAATGTAAAACTGTGCTTAGACTTCTACAGTATCAGGAAGCTGTAAGAAGAAGTGCCAACTGTTTTGGAGGAGAGGAAGTAAATTGCCAGAACTTCACTTGTAGCTCAAGCACATCCTCCAAAGCAGGGCCACTTCTGCACTAGGCTGTTATAGCGTTATGATTCCACTTTCAACCTCCTATGGAATCCTGGGGTTTGCAGAGGCACCTGAAACTGCAAACCCCAGGATTCCATAGGAGGTTGAAAGTGGAATCATAGTGCTATAACAGCCTAGTGTGGAAGTGGCCCAGGTTGTGTTTGAAGCAATAGGTATATAAGCAATAGGTTTGCTATATATGTAAATGTGTGCAGGTTTGTGCCTTCAAGTTGCCTGTTGATTTTTGGTGACCCCATAAATTCCATAGGATTTTCTTAGGCAAGGAAGACTCAGAGGTGGTTTTGCCAGCTCCTTCCTCTGAAATAAAGCGTACAGCACCTGGAATTCACTGGCAGTCTCCCATCCGAGTACTAATAAAGGCTGACTCTGCTTAGCTTCCAAGATCAGATGAGATCTGGTGCCTTTAAGGTATTTAGGCCCTTGTTACATGTGAATGGCTAATGCTAAAGATGCAGTGAAGCAGTTTTCATATTTAATTCTATGTCAATTTTCTGGTGTTGAACCAGTGCTCCTCAGGCTTCCTAATGTGGAGGAACAGCAAAACTTCTGATGTGAATCAACCTCACCCAAAGAAGTTGGATGTTCAACAGAGCAGTTGTTTGGCTAAAATGACAAATGCATAGCTTGCTTAATCTATGAATTCAAGGAAATTTTGAGATTCCAGCTAATTTAACCCGTAGTTTAGCACTGGGCTAAAATGCCTGGGAAACAGTGCAGGGGCCCACTCTTTATTTTATTCCTGTGCTTACATGACTAATTTATTCTCCCTGATGGAATCTGAGATAATTTTAGGTGGTGGGGAGGGGCAGTACACAAAGTCTAATATCATAGTGGCCCTGGATTTTAGTAAGTGGCTTCCAGTATAGCTGGGGAAATGCTGAGCTTCTCAATGTTTTGAACTTCCAGAAGTCCCAGCCAGCATAGATAACAGTAAGGGATTGTGGAAGTTGAACACCAAGACCATTTCCACACTACACTGTTAGAGTACTATTATTCCGCTTTCAACATCCTGTGGAATCCTGGGGTTTGTAGTTTAGGGAGGGGCCTTTAGAATTCTCAGCCAGAGAGCTCTTGGGCCTCAAGAAACTACAAACCCCAGAATTCCAAAGGATGTTGAAAGTGGAATAATAGCACTATAACAATGTGGTGCAGAAATGGCCCAAAACATCTTGAAGGTCTAAGATTTCCTACCCCTACCATATAGGATTGCTTATGTCCAAGACAAGACCAAGCTCAAGGTCTCTGGGCTTTAAAAAGAAATCATTCTGTGAACACAGTTCATGCCAATTTGTTAATACAAGGGGCAAAGTTCTAATTTATGATGGTACTGATGATATAAAATGCAGAGAAGAGCAAAGTTCACAGCTCTTACAGAAGTGATACATGATGGATTTGTGGCTAGTTTCTGTGTTTCTGAGTGGAATTCTAAAGATAGTTTGCTCTCTGGTAAGGCAACGAAGGACATATTTTCATATTTGAGCATTAGGATAAATTAAAGTAATCTGACAGCTCTAAGGAGAAAACTAGACATGCTGTTAAGTGTAACATTCCATTTAATCTGCATAGGTGGTGTGTATATGCACCCATGCTATGGATTACTTTGCACTGGTATGAGTAACTTCATATTTAATAGCTGTGGGTGGTAGGTGTATGCAGGAGAGAGAAATTAGACTCAGTGCAGGTAAGTAGTAGAGTTTCACCATTTTCTCTCCCACTGTGGTCTTAATAAAAATGGTTGCATAGAACTTTCTGTTTGCATAGGAAGGAAATTTGCTGTTCGTTCCAACTTTGGTCAGTAGTTGCAGCTAGGTATAAAAAATTAAATTTCTCCTTCCTCCTGTTCTAATCTTAAAATATCCCTTCCCAGCTTTGTCTTCTGGCTCTCCCAAAAAGGAACAGAAAAGCAGGATTGAATAGTATTGGCAGTGCAATAACATGCATCCAATAAACAACATAGTTTAGTAAGGCAGGATTCCAGACTTAAAGTGATGTGGAGACGGAGTTCATAGGAACATGTATGTCGGTGAGCCATGTTCAATAATTTTAATTGTTATAATGCTGTTACCCCAAACCTCAGTCTTACTTATTGCTGTAGTTTTTAACATGCAGCATACCAGTTATAGTTAACAAAGTATAATTTTAAAAAAACAAGTTAAATTCTGACTCAAAGTTTAGCTAAAACATATTTCTACATGTGCTTTCATGGAAGCCATAAGAATTATCCTGTGGGTGCAAAGTTTTACCATGAATTTGTCTTTAATTTTACTGGGGGAAAAACTTGCCAATTGTAATTGGATGATAGTTATATTTGCCGTTAGACTTCTCCTGAATTCTCAGAACAACACTTTTGCGCAACTCACTGTTTTCTTTCCTTTTCCTTTAGCCTGTTCAACCATTACCTGGTGAGTTCCATTTCATATCTTAGTCAATGGTATAAAACATGGACAAGAAAACTAGCTGTTTATGAACACAGCAGAGATAAGCACAGATTACTGTCACTCTTATTACTAGTAGTAACTACTATAGCTATCAATATTATTTCCATGAATGTACTGAAATTCTGCTCCTAGGCATAACTACTTGGGGGAAAAATCTGAATTCATTGTTTTGTACTTTCAAACAAGTATGCTTGAGATTCCAGCCTGGTTTTTAAAAATTCATAAATAAAGTGGCTATAAATAATCTCACTTTTGTTTCCTTTGTTTTTCAGAAATAAATGAAGAGGATGAAACAGATAGAGATATTTTTGATATCAATGAAGGTTGCCCAGTTTAATTTTTTTAAAAATACTTTTATCCTTTAACTTACAACAATGGGCATGGTGGTAGACACTGAAATGTACTAACCTATACTGGGGTTTCTTTCTTCAGCTTTAGGTCTCAACCTGTTTGAGGGTGATATCAGACTTGATAATGGGGTGAGTTCAAATGACGGGCATCAATATAAATCACCACCAGCTGGGGGACGATGAGAGTATGTGTCTGTCTTATAAATAGATTATAAATCTAAGATATTTCCCTGCCTAAGAACTCCATGATGGAGAACCATCTGATCTGTTTGTATTTTCATTACAGCATTATTGTGGCATGTCCACCCTTCTACTTGGGCACTTAAAAAGAGCTGTGCGAGATCAGGCTAAACACCTTCTTCAGGGGTTAGGAACATGTGCCTAATAGGACACATTTTGTGTTCTCCATCATGTGTCTACTTGTTCCAGCATCCTGTTTTTCCAGTGTCCAACCAGACTCTTTAACAGAAGCCCATAAGTAGGACCAGAGCACATAACAACTTCCTGCTTGTGTTTCCCAGCAACTGATTTTCAGAAGTATGCTGTTTCTGACATTATTCTGATATTAGGAGTAATATATATCCATCTTGACTAATAGCCATTGGTAGCCTTGTGCTCCATATATTTAATCCCTTTTTCAAGTCACCCAAGCTGGTAACAAATTCTGTAGCATAACTATGTGCTGAGTGAAATAATAGTTCCCATCCTTCGTCTTCTGTGTCTTGGAAACGAATCCTGTTAGTTTTGGCACTGCAGTATGGCCAGCAGTTAAAAAGAAGGAAATGTGTGGAACAAATGGGTCAAAAGGCTGTATCAATTAAATCACTGGAGATCTGAATGTGGAGGATGGGCTATAATCTTCCCCATCTATGGAACTCCTAAGAATACAAGAGCGCAATCTGAGTGGAGAGACAATAACCCTGCTTATTAGCTTAGCATGTTTTCTTTCTGAATTGTTGTAATTGAACATGTCTGGATTCATATAGATTGTCTGAGATAATGACAGAGAGAACAGTGCTGTAGACATGCATGACACTGAATAACCAGCTCAGGTATTTGGTTACCGTTAGGACTGTATTTGGTTCCTCATATATTCAAGTAGATGTCAGGATAAGCACTGATTACCAGTTGTACACCAGGTGGGAAATTCTTGTTTATCTACAGTATTTCCCTGCAAAGTATGCCATGTACAGTTTGAACATTTTTACCTAAACTCATGCAGGTCATTCCATGGATCTTTCTGTCCTATACTGTTATAGTGCTATTATTCCCCTTTCAAAATCCTGTGGAATTCTGGGCTTTGTAGTTTACTGAGGCTAAAGAGCTTTCTGGCTGGGAATTCTAAATGCCCCTCCCTAAACTACAAACCCCAGTAGGATGTTGAAAGCGGAATAATAGCACTATAACAGTGTAGGGCAGAAAGACTCCATGAATTACAGGCAGAGCACTATATTTAATAGAATCACACAGGAGATTAAGGAGTATGATGAGTTTTGTGTGAAGTCAGGGAGAGGAATAAGGACTCCCCAGAGATCTGCAGGCTGAACAACTAAAAACTTATTTAGTGATTACAAAGTGTTCTGTTTTAAGGATCTCCATTCAAAAATTAGGAAGAATTTTACTCTAAAGTACTTGAGTTAGGATCAAAATAGACAATACACTTAAAACCTTTTAAGAAAAATGGTGTCTTTTTAGAAGTGTTTCTTCAGTTTGTAAAATATGTCTGTTTCTCATATCATGTGATTGTCCACACCTGCATGTTTTGCACTTAGCATGCTTTACTTTGTAATTGGTCTTTGGAAGGTAAACCCAAGTTAATTTGCAGTTGTGATTGTTTAGGAACATATCCCTGTATCTCTTTGTGTGAGAGAAAATTGGTTATTTGCGAGGAATATACATTCCATATAATATCTGTCTTTCACCTGAGAACTGCAGAAATCATCGTCTATGCAATGCTCATAAATTTTCTCTAATATGCATGTACCACACACTAAGGTCCTCTGGGAGGAATTTACTGCAGCCAGTCAGAACTAGGTTAACTGTGGTTACTCAGAGGACCTTCTCTTCTATCGCTCCCAAGCTATGGAATGGCCTGTCAGAGGAGATCCGGCATATTACCAGTCTTGACTGCTTTAAAAAAGCAGTCAAGACTGTTCTCTTCTGACAGGCCTTTCCGGACTAGTACTCCACCGCCTCCCACCAACTGTCTTGCTGTTCTTTTAATAGTCAGTTGATTGTTCTTAATTGTTAATTGTTGTGTGTTTTAGGGTGTTGGTTTTAGATGCATTGGTGGGTGGGGAGGATTGGGTATGTTTTTAATGTTTTTAATTTATTTAATGTATTATTGTTGTTCACTGCCTCGATCCATGGGGAGAAGCGGGATACAAATAATAATAATAATAATAATAATAATAACTACTACTACTACTACTACTACATAGGAGCTGCCTTGTGTGTTCTGAATCAAACCATTTGTAGTACGTCTCAAATGAAATTCACCAACTGAAAGCCACTAAAAGGCAACCTTCCCCTCTTCTCAGATGTAAACACCAGAGAATTGCTCAGATTGTTGAAATCCTATACTCAATTTTACTTCATAAATCCCAAGAGTGCACAGAGAATACTGTTGTTGTAGCCTAGTCCTATATATAATCTATGTATATCTTCTAGCCTAGTTGCAATTTCTCATAATATAACCATGAATGATGAGAAACTGAGGTTCACCATATTACAAGTGTGTGAAGTGTGAAAGATTGCACTGAATGGTTTAGTGGCTCCAACTGTTAGCCTTCTTTCCCTTAATTCCTTGAATTTGCCTTTGTTTCTAGAGACCTGAACGAAACTCCATCATTGGCGATCAGTATCGATGGCCCCATACCATTCCATATGTCCTTGAAGACAGCCTAGGTATGGTAATGATTTCCTTAAAGTTATCCATTGCTTTCAAAGTGGGCACTTTTTCATTTATTTAGTATCCATTTTCTGAAATGTGTCTGCCAGGATAAAAGCAAACACTAAGTCTGTAAGTACCGAGGATAATCTTAAAAAAAGAAAAAAGAAATATCACAGAAAGTGGCCTGAATCCTCCTGCTAGTCCCAACTAGAGTAAAACTATTGAATCAATGAAACTTACCTACATGTTGACTTGGGCCATTTCCACACTACACTGTTATAGTGCTATTATTCCACTTTCAACATCATGTGGAATTCTGGGGTTTGCAGTTTAGGGAGGGGTATTTAGAATTCCCAGCCAGAGAGCTCTTTGGCCTCAGTAAATGACAAAGCTCAGAATTCCACAGGATGTTGAAAGTGGAATAATAGCACTATAATAGGGCAGAAATGGCCTTAGTATTCAACAACTGATTCAGTAGGACTACTCTAGCTGGGCCTAATCAGTAGGTTTTGGAGTGGCATGTTAACAAAACTAAATTGACCAGTTTGTGGAGGATGGCAGTGCTATCCAAGAATCCTTTCCAAAATGTGGCAAAGTAACCCCACTTATTATAAAAGGTATCTGATTTAGTTTAAGCATTATTGTTGGTGGTGGTGCAATTGTTGTTATTTACCATCAAATTGACTTATGGCCAGTCTATGAATGAGAGACCTCTAAGATTCCAAGGTCCCTGGGCTTAGATCTTGTAATCTGAGGGCTGTGGCTTCCTTGCTTGAATCAATCCACCTGGAGTGTGGTCTCCTTCTTTTCCAACCGCCATCCACTTTTTCAAGCATTATTGTCTTTTCCAATGAGCCATGTAATCTCATGATATGTCCAAGGTATGGCAGCCTCAGTTTAGTCATCTTTCCTTCTAGTGAGAGTCCAGCATTGATGTCATTGGATTTGTTAACGTTTTCATCATAAAAAAAATCCCATGAATATATAATCTTGTTATGAGTTTTGTTTCCAGTTTCCATTAATGAAACTGTCAGTTTGGTCACTCTGAGGCAACTGATGTCAGGATGAGAACAAAATTATATATACACATGTCTATCTACTGTTACTGTTGTTATTGTTTTTGTTGTGCGCCTTCAAGTTGTTTCCAACTTATGGCAGCCCCAAGGTGAACCTATCACAGGGTTTTCCAGGGCTGAGAGTGTGTGACATGCCCAAGGTCACCTAGTGGGTTTCCATGGCCGAGCAGGGAATCCAAGCCTGGTCTCCAGATTTGTAGTCCAATGCTTAAACCACCACTCCATGCTGGCTCTCCTGTCTACTGTATATATCTATATAGCAATTTAGGCTTATGACCAGCCTTCCTGTTTCTTCTTCTTTATCTCTACTCCAAGATCATTTGTTCTGAAAGAATTTCAGGGTGTTGGGCTGTTTACTTGGATATAGGATGGACTTTAGTTGTTTGTTGACCTGTGCTTGACCTATCCTCAATTTGTGAAATTGTAAAAAAACCCAGACTCTTACAAAATGCTAATAAGCTTCTAGTGCCAGCAGGGATGTACCAACTGGGGGAAGGAATGAGGGCGTTGGCCCACCAATGAGAATTCTGCCCCCTAATGAAATTTTCCTTCATCCTGAACATTCGTTCTCAACCTTGACACATGAACTGACATGACACAGGCACCCAGTGCTTCATCAGAGAATACAGATTTAGCAATTTTGGCTTCTGAAAATAACATATTGGAAGGAATTTAAAGTGGACAGTTTCTCTGCAGCTATTGAGAGAAATCATGCCACATTCAATTTTATTACCAGTACTTATCATGATCGTAAGATGACTTGCACAATATATATTTACTTTCTAGTCACTGTTTTTTAGTTTACACAGCTATTTTGCCTGGGGCAAGGATTGTCTTTAAACTGATTTGATTTTCTGGAAGCCTTCCAGTATATTTTCTAATAAAAAAAGGAATTAATTAGGGATTATTTTTGTCATTTCCTATGAAAAAATTTTTTCTAGAGAAACTTTATAGTGACTGATGCCCCAAACCTTAACTCCCATCAATATTTGTCACTCTCGGGTGAAAATTACCTTGCTAAACTCTGAGTGAGATCTTTCCAAAAGAAATCAAAGTGAGAAATGTGCTGTGGACCTGGGGCTTTCTCATCTCTCAGAGAAGTGTGCAGGTATAACAACTTTCTGAGGAAAACTAGAGAAAAGATTGCTCACCCTCTCTATGTGTGTTAACTTCATTCATGTTGTATCTGCTAGTCAAAGAATGAAGCTCTTTATAAGGAAAACTCAAAAAATCGTTTCAAAAAAACAACAAAACCCCCCCCAACAACCACCAATAACTTCCAATCTGGGATTAAGAGCAATTTTGATATTTCTTCAGCTGATGTATATTTAATTCTATTTGCTTACCTTCATACCGTATTACTACTACTTTTGTTTTCTCCTCCTTGTTAAAATTCAGCTTGAGGCAGAGGCTTGGATTTTATTTTATTTTTGCTCTTCTTGTAAAAAGCCATCTATAATGGTAATTCTATACTTTGTACATGTCTATAGCACCCAATAGCTGAAGCTATGAATAGAGCTAGTCGCTTAAGCTGAATGCTTGAAATCGAGAAACAGCTTTTGTTGAGAGGCTAATTATTATTCTGATAATCCTGTTTGTATTGTTGTTGTTGTTTGCTGTCAAGATGGCTTCAGTTTATGGCAACCTTACCTCCAAGAGCCCTGGTCATCAACATCACTGCTCGGGTCTTGCAAACTCTCTTGCCATTTCCACACTAGACTGTTATAGCGCTATTATTCCACTTTCAACATCTTATGAAATCCTGGGGTTTGCAGTTTAGGGAGGGGCCGGCTGGTCCCTCCCTAAACTGCAAACCCCAGGATTCCATAGGATGTTGAAAGTAGAATAATAGTGCTATAACAGGCTAGTGCAGAAATGGCCTCTGAGTCAATCCATCTTTATCATAATTTTCCTCTTTTCCCACTGCCTTCCACATCACTGAACTTTATCATCTTTTCCAGTAAATCATGTCATTTCTTTATCTGCCCAAAGTAAAATAGCCCCAGTTTAGCCATTTTGGCTTCTGGTGAGAGTTCAGGCTTGATTTGCTCTAGGGCTATTTATTTGAGCTTTCTTTTTGGCAGAGCATGGTGTCGATAGCACGGTCATCCAGGACCAGATTTTGAATGAGTTGATCTTTTCCTGTCAAGTTTGTTCACTGTCCAGGTTTCACACGTATGCATAGAAATCAGAAATTCTGTGGGATGGACAATCCTGAATTTAGCATTTAATGATGTCTTTACACTTGAGGATCCTATCTAGTTCCTACATAGCTGCTGTTCAAGTCTTAATCTTCTGTTTTTGTTTTTTTATTAATGTCTTCATTTTGATGTATGATAGAGTCAAGATATAGAAGATCCTTAACAATTTTAGTGTCTTAGTCATCCAGTTTCAAAGTTATGTTGATCATTTGTGGTCATTATTTTTGTTTCCTTAATATTCAGCCTGGTTTTGCATATACTTCCTAAAATTTCATCAGAAGTCATTCCAGGCCTTTGCTATTTTGTGCTAGTAATATGATGTCATTGGCATATCTTAAATTGTTGATGGTCCTTTTCTATACTTTCCTCCCACTGTAATTGCATTTGCCATATGATACATTCTGCATATAAACTGAAATTATAGGGTATAAAATGCACACTTGTGTGACTCCCCTGTCAAATAGAAACCATTTTTTCCCCTACAGTGTTTCAATGATATACTTTACTCCACTTTTTAATATGTATACTTTTTTGTTGTTTTTACTGTGTTCAATTAAACAGTCATGGGGAAAAGGAGGCATATCAGCCAATCAATCAATCAATCAATCAATCAATCAAATAAATACAGTTATTATAGTTCTCAACTGCAAGAGAAGATTGTTAATTGATTCATTAGAAATTCATTATTTTAGTCCAACAGTAAGGAATTCATTGTTTTTCTTCCAGATATGAATGCTAAGGGGCTTATCTTGGAAGCATTTGAACGGTATCGATTAAAAACCTGCATTGATTTCAAACCTTGGGAAGGTGAAGCAAATTACATATCAGTGTTCAAAGGGAGTGGGTAAGAGGAATCATAATTTAAGTAATCTTCTCTTCTTTTTCATATTCTCTGACTACTCCGACATACAGCATCTCTCTGGACAATGGTAGATTAAGAACATTCTAGAGCTTCACTTAAGGAATTAGTGCTCAACACTTGCTTGTTGAAAGGTGAAGGCCCACTTTATGCATGTAATTGAAAGTGAGTGAGCATCTCCTCATTCTTTTTTTCGTCTTGTTTATTTATTATCATGATAAGTCTTTTGAACAAAGGGTTTCCTCTATGCCAGGGGTGAGAACTGTGAAGCCTATAGGTTGCATGTGACCCCTGAAAGTCTTGTAAGTTACCTCAAGTGCATCCTGGAACACCCTCCCTCCTAGTTTTAAAATATTTTGTGGACCAAAACCAAGAATTGAGCCTCTGGAAGCCATTAGGAGGTATGATTCTCCAATAAGAGAGATTCTCTTGCTTGGTTTTATTTTTTAAAAGCCATTTTGGGAAGCACAAGTGACTGAAAGATCATTCCCAGTTCTGTAAAAAGGACGGGTGAGACCTGCTGAGAAATAGGGCAGATGTAGTTGCGGACCTTCCACAGCTCCCTATTCCTACTCTGTGTGAATCAATACAGGTAAGAAATCAGGAAGGAAAAGATTACTGTAGTGGCTTTATGCCTTCACATTACTACTGATTTATGGCCACCTTAAGGGGTTTTCTTGGCAGTATTTGTTCAGAGAGGGTTTTGTCCTTGCCTTCCTCTAAGGCTGAGAGAATGCGACTTGCACAAGGTCACCCAGTGGATTTCCATGGCCAGGCAGGGATTAATGCTCTGATATCGCAGTGTCCTAGTCCCATACTCATAATAATATACCATATTGGCTCAGAGAAAGAGGATTACACTGGGCTATTTGGGTGTTTCCTAAAGATGTGTGTATAGCTGCAGGACACAAAGTATTTAATATATAAAAAAGGAGCTTTTAACATATGTTAGGAGTAAGAATATTATACTTCTGAAATTAGTTTAGGGTAAAAATACGAAGTCTTGAGATCCTGTTGGGACTTTATGGATGTGTACCCAGTTGGTTGTGCAAGCAGTTGAGATTTTTCATCGGCTTGCATTTAAGAAACCTCATTGTGTAGACGTTCCCCAGGTTACACAGTGATCTATGGCTCTGTATTTCCTTCCCTAGTCTTAGTTCCCTCTGCAGTCCTATGGAGTTATGCCAGTGGATGGTTATGCTGTGCCAGCTCTCAGTAGGATCTCTGTCTTTTAAACTCCGGCCATTTCCGCACTAGACTGTTATAGCGCTATTACTCCACTTTCAACATCCTATGGAATCCTGGGGTTTGCACTTTAGGGAGGGATCTTTGAGGAAATGGCCTCCAACTTTAACTCAAAGGCAGACTACTACTTTACCTATTTAATACCCTACAAGTAATTTTTCTCCAGTTGATGCATATTCCCCTTCAACATAATATGCTGCCTTGTATACCTCATTCAGGACCAGCGCTGTGTAGCTGTCATCACCCCTCAGGAGAATGGGAGCTCAGGAGCATATTAGAGCTCACATGCTTACAAAATATCAGTTGATTTGTGCTACAGCAAAATAGCTTGCAGCCTCAAACAGGGCAGGGAAGACCTAGATCACAAAGGAAGTTACCGTGTTGCCAATCATGGAGAAAATTTTATTACCTGGTTTATACTGTCTTTGTCTTCCCCAAATGGCCAAAAAAGGGCTGGAGTCTTTGCCTACATCAATCCTCCTTCAAGACCACTTTAAAGATCAACTTAAGGCAAACCTCTCAAACAAAGATGGAGGCCTATGACTGACACCATCATTTTTCTTCTCCTCTTATGATTTTTAACATTGACTGATGATGAACCCAATGAGATTTAAACATTTATATAATGAATTTTACACCTTTTGGCTGTGATAATGATGTGATGTGTACTTTGGATTTTGGTGTGTTTTGCTGCACGGCAAACATGAATATATCATCAGGAGAAGAAGCAGCTTGTAGGAATCAGAAGAATTGAATCCCTAGATCTTGCTTCTTTCTTCTACTAGGAATGAATTTACCACAGCATAGCAGAGTCTGCTGATTTATCTAGCCTGGGCCTGGAATTTGTCTTCCTTCCTACCATAAGTTATCTGTCATTGCTCAGAATGCTGAAATAGAGTAGGCTATTTTTATAGATGTATAAATGCTGTTCACAGAGAATTCTGCTCTCTGCCTAGTGCAGTTTGTTCCTGCTTTTTTATGGTGGCTTATTACCAGAAGTCATAAAAGGTGATAACATTATTTAGCCTTTCAATATGAATTTACTGTCTTCCGGAAGAATGAGTGCATGAAAACCTGATTCCATGTTCACTGGTCTGCAAAGTCTTGATTTACCCTTTCCATTCATTATAGGGATGTGGAAACATTGGAGTTGAGAAACTGGCTGGTTTTCAGCTGTACTTCATAGGTTTTGAATATTTTAATCAACTTCTTTTTAACAGATACAGTAATAGATCTTGGTGAAAGAAATTCAGGCTGGGTTTTGATCCAAAATTCATAGTCTCAGATTCTTCAAAACAAATCAACTGAAATGAAGAGATTATAAATTTCCTATCAATATTTTTGCAACCTACAGCTATAGTGTGGAAAACAGCTGTTCGTACAGGACACTTGTTATAGGACATAGCAGGGGTGGGCAACTATTAGGGGCAAGGGGTCTGCGTTGGAGGTTTGCACACGCTGCTGTGTTTAGCTTTTCAAAAAAAAATTATGCCCCAAATGGATCCAACTGCTGCTCGGGAGACAAAGTGTCAAATTATTTATGTTTACTTAATATTTGTGCCACAGTACAAATATTTTGTGCATTCACAGGATTTAGTATCCTTTGTACTCAGCTGGTTATGATGGCAATTGAATCCATTTCAATTCCAGGTTTTAACACAACAAACTATGGAAAAGTCAAAGGGAGTATGTAAATGCTTCTGCAAGATGCCGTATCTGTGTGGTGGTTGAGCCCCGTGACAATTAGTCTGTGCATATTCCCTTTGCAATAGCATGGTAAAATAGTTGAATCTGCAGAGTAAGCAGCCACATATTAATAACTCTCCATGCCTGTAGTTGCATTTATTAGCAGTTATTGTGCAGACACTTGCCAGATGAACTGGACATGAAAGTTACCAGCTGGGAACTTTTAGCAGAGCCTTTCTGTGTATAATTTAAAGAATACCTCCAATACAGCATGCTGCAGTTATTGAATCAGGCATTTTGCAGAACTTGGAAAAGCTACCCTTTTTGGATGACAGACCCCAGAAAATCCCCCTGACTTCTAGGAGTTATATTCCCAGTAACCTTTCTAAGTTCCAACCAAGTGTTGGAGTTAGCATGGTAGGGCACCTGCTGAAGCCTGTACCTTTGAAATGGGCCTGCAGCAAATCCATGAAGCCTGACCTCTGCTTCCTTTCCTCTGTCCTGTCAGTTCAATGAACATACACTGACAGATGCAAGAAAAACTCTCTCTCTGGGTCTCCAAATGACTTGTACCGAGAGCAGTGACATTAGTGGCAAAGAATAGATGGACTCATTGACACAGAGGAAGAAGCAAGGGCATCTTGCCCAAGTTCTTCCTCAATTTTTTAGCAAGCACTCCATTGAATAAATGAAAATTTGAGGAATATATTATAACTGTAAGTCCTATCTGACTTGAAATGTGAATGCAAATTTATGCTACCATTCATAGCTCATAAAGCAAATGGGGGCTGCACTGTGTATCTCTAATCCAAATAACAATGTGTATCTTCACATCTGTGGACTTGCAGAATATTCAATTCAGCCAGGGAATCTGTATAGAAACAAATATTTGTGTATGCTTTTCTTAGCAAGATTGTTGTTGTTGTTGTTGTTGTTGTGTGCTGTCAAGTCATTTCCAATTTATGGTGACCCTAAGGTGAAGCTATCATAGGGTTTTCTGGGACTGAGAGTGTGTGATGTCAGCCATTGGGTTTCCGTGGCCCAGCAATGAATCGAATCCTAGTCTCCAGGGTTGTAATCCAGCACTCAATTCACTATACTACCCTGGTTCTCCCTTAGTAGGATTAGGATGACTAAATTAAGAAATTTCAGCTGGAATCCTGTATCAGCTACTTAGTTAAGTATACCAAGTGTATTAACTCAGTAACCCTTCCTGGCCCAATCCCCCAAGCCTAATAGAAACATCATTCACCCATGCTGCAATCACCAGCAGAATGGATCTCATTCTCCCTTGTGGCTGATTCCCAGCAAAGTAGGTTGGGGGAACAGTTACAGTTGGGCTAACAGCATCAGAATCATGACTAAATAGTGATCAGGTAGTGATTGTAACTTCCCACCAAGCCTATCAAGGGGAAAAGGAGATCCATTCTGCTGATAATTGGACCATGGGTAAATGATGTTTCTGTCAGGTTTTGGGCAGGGGAGTCAGGTCAGGGTATGTTACATAGTTAATTGTACTTAACTGAGTAGCTGATTCAAGATTTTGGGCTTCTTTTCATTGTGCAGACATCCCTCCACATTCGCTGGGATTAGGGGCACAGGACCCCCATGAAAGTGGAAGAACTGTGAATAACTCTTGGCTCTCCCAAATGATATTTAACACACAAAAAAAATATGATCACCATATTCAACCCACTGTGGATTCCTTTGAGGCATCAGGGTTCCTTCACAAGCCAGAAGTGGCTGACTGGTAGGGCTGCCACCTCCACTGCTTCCCCACACCATTTTTAATAGGGACTTACTAGCTTTGTTCACAATTTCTCAGTTTCACAAGGCTTGCTGTCCCTATTAAAAATGGCATAGGGAGGCAGCAGAGGTGACAGCAAATAATCACTGTATAATCAAATCTGCAAAAGTGAAGCTTGCAAATGTGGAGGACTGAGTGTATGTTCAGAATAGGACAAAATTATATACAGCACAGATTTAGATCATTTTTTGTGTTCTTTCTTAGCTGCTGGTCCTATGTAGGAAACCGCCGATGGGGAAGGCAAGAAATCTCCATAGGAGCCAACTGTGATAGGATTGCAACAATTGAGCATGAATTCCTTCATGCGCTGGGATTCTGGCATGAACAATCACGATCTGATCGAGATGATTATGTCACGATTATGCGAGACAGAATTGAAGCTGGTAACAAATCTAACTTTCCATTAACATCAAATTGTTTATACATCTCAGCTGCTCCCATTTATCTTTCAACAACTGGTTCCCATTTTCTGCCTTTCAATGATGGTACCTAAAATTATTTGTCTTGTTTCACACTACCAACTTTTCCAAGCATCAAGAAGTCAAGGGCGCAGTATTGCTAACCTGAAGTTTCTTACAAGATTATGCAATCTAAGTTGGCTTTTATTGGCACACTTGCCTGTCACACCTAAATTTATCTCCACATCTAGCAACACAGGATTTTCCAGGGAAGACCACTTAACCCTGCGAAAATAAGGACTTTTTGGCTTCTGTGGGCAGGTCAAGAACAGATCTAAGGGAAGAAATCTTATGAATACAATGGAGAACTGAAATTTTATGGTCTTTTTACCATCTTTGTCCTTGACCTCTTTTTGGTGGGGGAGAGGTGGAGATTCAGCTTTCTGCTTACATAAAAACACTCTTGCTGTAGCAACAGAAGCCAAAGATGCAGACCTGCAGGCTTTTGTGACTCCAACAGCATTGGTTTTGTTTCCCTGGAATGATTTAAAAAAAAATATCCCTGTCTGCCTGATGAATTTATCAAGCTAAAGTAGCACTTTTGTTACTTTCTGGTTGGCCCAATAAATGTATCATCAGTATTTATTTTCAATTATGTATTATGTTTAACAGTCAACTTGGTTACTCTTGCAATGTTTAAATAATGTTTGCCTTATTTGTAAATATATAAGCAGGAAATGTGTGAAGGCAAACAAGTTTTCCACCAAGAAAGATGCCTGGAGAGCCACTTTGAAATCTGCACCCCTCTATTTCTGCAAATTCTTTTCAGCAATCTCTTAGTTCTCTCTTCAGAACTGGAAACAGCTTTTTCAAACATACAAATGCACACATGCATGTGTGTGTGCAAGTGCGCACACACACAGACATGCTTATTACTAACAATCGTCCTTCTCCTCAGCCAGAGGAGCGGATGGGCACCTCAATCAAAGAGAATCTTTAGGAATCAGGAAATTGTTTCCTGAAAATTAACACTGAGCTAGCACATACAAAGGGCACAATTCAATAATGGTTGACTTGGATCCCATCCTGGGAAGAAAGTGGGGTATAAATGCAATCAAACAGTTACCTGCAGCAAAGTTCCACAAATGCAATAAAATGAACTCATTTATGAATATTTACTGGGTCTTTATCTCGTCTTCATATTGTCTAATTGTGTCCCAAAGGTATAACTAGCTAGAGATGGGCTAAATATTTTAAACCAGGGTGCCTCTAAATCAAGTATCCCTGCTTCAATTAAAACGACTGAAACTGAAGCGGGCATACCTTACTCACTGGCACTTCATGCCAGTGAGTGCAAACTGCTTTTGAGTTTAAACTCAGTTTGGATCAACTGAAGTAAAATGAGGACAAAGAGGTGAAAGTGGGAGGAGGAACGAGAGAAACTGGGATATTGTAAAAGCATCATAAAAAATGAGATGACAGAAGACTAATCAGGATTGCCCTTGCCAAGTTGGGACAGTTGAATGATAAGCAATCCTGCTTCTTGGTGACAGTATAGCATCTGTTTTTTCTTCTCATTTATCAATAAGAGTTAAGAATGCTTGATACTGCTAAATTGTGTTTTATATAATTTTTTAAGAGAAAAGAAAATGTTTAAGTATAGCAGTGATTTCTGTCAAATATTTTATAAAATGCTATACAGTACAGTCCTCCCTCCACATTCGTGGATCTGACCTTTGCAAATTTGATTATTTGTAAGGTCTGTGTGTGCTTGCCCCTGCATTTTCCTCCTCTCATTCTCTTGTGTTTTCCTGGGCATGTAGAAGGAAGGCCAGCACCCGGACAAAAGTCAAGGAAATGAGGGAGGCACATGCATGCCTTCTGTCTCCCCTCCAGATCTCCCCCCTCCATTCACTGGTTTCTGGTCCCAGTGCTGAGAACTCACATTGAGGCAAAAGGGAGGGGAAAGAGGGGAAAAGGCTTATGCGAGGCTTCCTTCTCTTTTCCAGCTGTCTCCCCTCCCATTCCTTTGCCTTTGGCCCCAGCACACAAAAGGCAAGGGAGTTGGAGGGGGAAGCCCCAGAAAGGAATGGGAGCAGGGTTGTGGGGGGGGGGAGTTATTTGCAGTTTTCCTTTTGCGAGGGTTTTGCGCCCTGAACCCTCATGAAAGTGGAGCGGTCACTGTATATTTTGGAATAAAGGCTCTACAGTAATATCTCTGTTGTATTCCAAAATCCATTTATGCTATTACTTATTTTAGGCTAGCTCAATTTATGTTATACTTCAAGAATTAAAAGAAGAAATGACACAGTAGTGTCTAATTCAGGTTATGTAGTGTAAGCTTCCAGCAATAGAAAGTTTTAAGAATGTGGCTACAGTTTTAGTTTAAATCAGGGGTAGGAATCATGCTACTGGATTGCAACTCCCAACATTTCTCACAATTGTGTATGCTGGCTAGGGCTGATGATACTTACAGTCCAACATACTGGAATCTAACAACAATAACAGGACTGAAAAGTACCTAGTATTGATTAGATCACTGTTGTAGGGAATTTTTTTCATTCTTTCTATTTCATTTTTTTGTCAGGCAAAGAAAGTAACTTCAACAAATATGATGATAAGACATCAGACTTTCTTGGTGTCCCTTATGACTATAACTCAGTAATGCACTACAGTAAAACAGCCTTCATGAATGGGACAGAACCAACTATAGTCACAAACATCCCAGAATTCATTGACGTGATTGGACAGCGAATTGATTTTAGTGAATATGATATCCAGAAGCTGAGTCGACTATACAACTGCTGTAAGTATTTTGGGCTCCAACTGCAAACTTTCTTTATTCCTGTACGAGTTTCTTCACTTTTTGGCTTTGTTTTCTTGCCTGTTTTGTTGTTGTTGTTGGTAACTCAAAGAAAAGCTGCTTTTTTCTCTGTGAACACCATTGTCTATCTCAAAATCTTTCATACATCAGTCCACTGCTCATTTGATAGGTTAGCGACCAGATTACTGTCAAGAAGCAGAAACTGTTAAAAAGTGGAACCCAGATTGAACAAAAGTTGATTGAGAGAAAAAGCAGTGTATGACCATGAGAGACACACAGTGCACAATTTCTAAGTCCATCTCTTACACAGTAATTGTGACCACATGCAGCTTTTTCTCCCAATCAACTCAGCACTATCTTTTTGTTCAGTCTGGGTTCTGGTTTTCCACAATTTCTGTTTTTTGACAGTGCTCTGGTCCCTAATTTGTTGAAGATGGTACCAAGTTGATTGAGAGAAAAAACAACACGTGTTTGCTTTTTTGAAGATCTGCTCTTTCAACCTTTTTAAATTATGACTATAACCCATATACAGTATTTGACATGTGACTGAAAGAGTGGGCTATGCGTCAAATATACAGGTTCTGATTGTAATTAAAAAGGAATGAAGAGTAGATTGTCAAAAAGCTGACCGCTGAAAAGTGGAAACCTGTACTTTAATCTTAGGTGTGCAAAAGATCGATTGCCTTGAGTACACGTTTTTGGGCAACCACACCCTACTTGCCATCAATCTGCACTGGAAATCTTTCCCATTTGATTTAGAAAGAAAAGTCAAGATCCATCTTAGTAGAGGAGGAGCAGCTATGAACAGAGGTTGAAACTTGTCAAAACAATTCTGCCAGGGTCTTGGCTCAAAGTTCACTGTTAGATTCCTAGAACTGAATCAGCTGAGATTAACATTCATTAACCCAAATAACAGGAATATTGATAACATGTATATTATTTTGTAATCCAGCAGATGTTTGTGTGATATTTGAAAAAAGAATATTATAACCTGCAATTAGAAACAAGTAAATGTTTTTGTCTTTGAAAAGGTGTGTGTGCATGACATACATCAAGCAATTGAATGAAATGGAATTACTCTCTCTTTATACATTTCTTTTCCTTCCACGAGTGGTTTCACCTTTTTCTTTCATTCTTTTGTTCTTGTATACTTTATCCTTTTTTTATGGAGAAAGGTACTGAATAAGCAAATGGATCAGTGCTTCTCAGGCTAGCTGATGTAGGGGACTGGCAATTATTATTAGTATGACAGGGAGTGGCACTAAATTTGTGCCCATTGAGTACAATTTGTTCTTTCTATTCTGGAAACTTGCCAGAGACTGGTAAACAATGACTCATTGATTGGTACTGGTTCAGGGACCACCACTTTAAGCAGGATTTGTAGAGAAGTCATAGTAATTACTTATTTTTATAAGTAGCTGGTCCTTCTTAATGCCAGTTCTATTAGGAACGTTGTCGATAAAAGAATATGCTCTAACAGATTTGTGACTGTTTAAGAAACCACAAGATTCTTTCTTGTTTTTTTTTTCATATTGTACATTGCTGAACACATCTGTATTTCTGAGATCTTTTGATTTTACTAGTCATGGAGGAAAGATGCAGATCAATCCATTAAAAAAAAACTAAAACAGATTATTTAGATGCAGATTTCACTGATTTTAAAATAAAACTAATTCACACTTTAGTTAATGTGTTCTTTAAAATAGTAATAGAATCAGCTGGCACACTCAATGATTGTAAGATGTCAAAGTTTGTAGAAGTTTTGCTCCTTGAAATTGTTGGTTTCTAAAAACCAGATGAGATATGTAGAGAACTATAATTGTATCGCCAACTTCAGAGAAAAAGTGTTAAAGTTTTTGGCACTGTGGTGTCAGTTGATTCACCCTCCACAACTGCTTTTTAACAAAACAACAAGTACACAGATCTCCTGGTGTTACACCTAATTTGGATCAAAGCACTAACTCTTTTGAGTGAATGTTTCTATTAAGCTTAAAAAGCATTTAATTTACCTTGTATTGTAAGTTTTTTTTCCTTTGTAATTGTAGCTTCTTCTTTAAGCTTTATGGATACATGCAGTTTTGAACTGGCCAATGTGTGTGGAATGATTCAAAGTTCAGACGATAATGCTGACTGGCAGCGCACAACTCAGGTTTCAAGCGGACCACAAACTGATCATACCTATGCAGGTGCCTGCCAAGGTAATATAAAGCAACTGTACATATCTCTTAGAGAAGTATTTTCTGTGGGTTCATTTGTTATCTTTGACATCATTAAATTAATTTGCTGATACATTGCCACTGCATTAACCTGTTTTCTGTGAATGTAGGTGTTTATATACATTTGAAATCTGTTCCTCCATATTCAGAGAATAAGCCTTTCTGGAAACTGAACAATGTGGGAATTTAGGTTCAAATTTGGCACAGTCGCCTACCGTGACCCATGCAGTGGGAAGACAGGAACCTGTTTCTTTGGTGAAGCCTACAAAAAAAGGCTGGGATCTGTATGGGATTTACATATGCATATGCACCATAGTTGCATGAATCCCAGGCCATCCCCTTATTGGGAGGCAGCTGCTCCCCTGTCATTGTGGATGCAGCTGATTTCCATTTCCATTTCCTCCTGTGAGTGATCTCTGGTGTGACAGGCAAGAAGCAGCATCCTTTGCCCTCATGCCAAAGGTCTGCTCATCTGAGTGCCAGGTGGAACATCAGTTAGCTGCTCCCCAGGGAGCAGGCACTCATCAATTGCAGCAGCTGCTTCCTGGTAAGTGGGGATTGGGGGTCTAAACTAGCTCCCAAACTAGGAGCTGTGTAGGGATCATGAATATGTAACAACCACAAGACATAATTCTAGGTTATGCATTCATAGCTTCCATAGAAGGTTTTGGCTTATTTTGGCAAATGTGTATCCAAATTACACATGAGCAAATTATGCAATTTTGTATTGAACTTTGGATGACAGAGTGCTCTTCTAAGGTACTTGGAGGAACAATAAAGCTAAGATAGGGCCTTTTCCAGAAAACCGGTTTTATTGGGATTGTATTACAGTACAATAGTTTAATAGTTAATTGTGAAGATTGTTCTGGAGGATGAAGGTGTGAGAAAAGAGTCTAAAGTGAGCCAGGGAGATAGTATTGAACATGGTACATGGGGGATTGAAGAAGAAATTGGAAACTGTCAAGAAAAAAAGAGCAAAGGGCAAAGAGCAAGGAGTGTAAGCTGAAAGGTGATAGAAATCCAGACTTACTGGTATGCTGTGGAACTTCTTTATAATGCTTTTACCTTTTTTCACAATACAACACTTTTTTGAAAAAATATTAAAAATCAAGGGACTCTCTATAGCCAATTTATAAATAATTCAGTGTTTTGTGATGCTTCAGCTGAATTAGGAAACAGAGGGACGTTAAGCATTACTAAATTCAGAAGATCCCACACCAGTATCTAGGAGGTGCTGATGCTCCAGTTCTGTTTCATCACAGAGTTTGGGAGGAGACACAGAGTGAAAAACATATTTTAGCTTGCCCTTCTGGTTTACTCCTTTCCAGACAAAACAGAAATATTTTGAACCCAGACCATGTTGGAGAATGGAGCTGATAGTGACCGCTGGCAACAAAGGGCACCACCTCATATTCGTAGTGTGAATGTTTGAAATGCTGAAGCTTCTCTATTTTTGGAAGCTGTATCTGTTCATAGAGGTTCATGCACATGGCTGTACATTTAGAGTGCAGCACATGCAGCCTTACTCCTTATTTTGCCTAATATTTATAAGATGCATGAGTCAGCATAGTGTCTGTATATTTTGTGTTTAATGCAGTAAATGAAAGTTAACTGAGCAGGAGAAAAATCCATTCTAATCCCACAGTGACAGCAAGTATAAATATCCTAAAATCAGAACTGAAGTTCTAAAAAAGAAGGCTTAACAAGATGTATAGCATAATTTTGTGTGGACATTTTCTTTTTTTATATACTTTATTTTTATTACAAATAATAAATTAAAAAAGAGCAAACATAAGTGATTCTTCTATAACATCACATACAATTTTCTTATAACAGTCTTCCTTTAAACTCATGACAACCACATTCATTGATGTTTGTAAGTAAAGTTAAAATAAAGCAGAACATAAATTGTGTTCCTACTTCCTTATTACTGTTCTGGGAAACCATTCTTCTATCTGTATTTTACACTTCCTTTTCATTTATTATCCTCTTTCATTAAACTTTGTTTGTTCTGCACAACTTATTCTATTTCATCCTATTAGTACTCCACCTATAAATACTATTGATTTATATATGTGTACATATTCAAATAGCTTTCCTGAAAAAGTCATATAATTTTAGACTCAATCATATCTTAATCAAACTGATAAATTTCTAATCTATAATTAGCTTACCCCATTTATGGGGTAATTCATCACTGGAAACATTTTCAAAAGATACATTGATATGCCACTATTCTGGAAATATATTCAACAGTATCTGGTCTACTGCTACAAAGATGCAGCTTGTCCTGTCAGCTGTCTTGATCCCTGGTTTTAGAGTAGTGTTGGGACACTCTGGCAGATGTAGGGGGCAATTTTTGGGCCTGTGGAAAAATGGAACTTATGGTTTGGGAGGGGGGAGGAAACCCAGTCATTAGAATGTGATCTTACCAGCTAGTCTCCAAATGCTACAAATATGCATTTCATGTCAGACATGCTAAATATGGATGTATGCCAATTTCTTTGATTAGTGCAAGTCAGATTTGGTATTGGATAATTGTTCTCTGTGAAGAAAACCCAGAAGGATTATTGTTTTGGGACTGGAGTACAAGATAAAGGCAATCAAACAGAGGGCAACAAAGAACAAATTGGTCACCTCCAGAATCTACACTTGAAGACCAAGTACCTTTTAGTCCATGAAACTGTCTTACATGAGTCATCTTGGCTATCATCTTTTAGCCTGTATTTTTAAAGTTCTAATAGTCTATCTGTATTTTTTTCCTCCCCTTCTGTCCTCAACAGAAACTGGTTACTTTATGCACTTTAACACTAGTGCTGGAAACCAGGGGGACCGAGCTGTTTTAGAGAGCCGGTTTCTCTACCCAAAGAGAGGATTCCAGTGCCTGCAGTTCTTTTATTATAACAGTGGAAGTGAAATGGACCAGCTGAATATCGCAGTCAAGGAGTACACGGATGCAAATCCCAATGGTACCTACAGACTTATAGAAACAATACAAGGTATAAAAATGTTCTCAACATCCATTTGTTGTTACTTAGTTCATTTTGAGAGAAGCTTTTCAGATATTGGAAAAGTTCCTTTTTCAGATTATAACTGGAAGAATATGTCAGCCATCATTGCCATGCTGCTTGAGAACTTCCTAGAGTTGGAGCCAAAAAAGTGGCTTTTCTAAGCTCTTACCTCTTTTTTTAAAATTCATATTTATTAATTTTGATACAGACAAACTAATTCTCAACTGGACGATCAACATTCAGAAAAAAAACCCTATACATAGACAATACGTATGTTTTAGCTAAAGCTAAAACTAAGCTAAACTAACTAAAATGAAAATAAATTACGAATTACTATAAACACAATCTAACTAATCACTAATTAACTTCTGTCTTTGATTTCAAAAAGTATTTGTAATACTTTTTTGATTTCATGTTCTTCATCCTTACACAGTTCTGAGAAAAACATTTTCTCTGGCCTCTTTCACTCGATCTCTTGTACCTGGCTTAAATCTCTCTTTAAGTTGTAAACAAGCAAACCAATAAGATCTATATGCTCCTTAAAAAATATCTCTCTTGACTTGAGCTCTCAAATATCGTGTTCCAAACATAAAAGATCGTTATAATATAACCATTCTTTCTTTTAAAAAAAGTTCCTGTGGCGAGGCAACTAGTAGTATCTTAGGGGGAAATCTTTGCTTGTATTTAAACCAAACTTGTGATACAATGAATTTTAAATCCAGCACATGCCCTGACTTTATCAGACAAAAGATAACCATGCCAAAAAAATCTTAAATCATTACCTTCAAGTTCCAATAGTCTCTTGTCTCTAAGCAAAATCCATTATTTCAGCCACAATAAGCAAAAGGCCTCAAAATACAATTTAATATTAGGAATTCCCAAACCACCCTTTTCTTTAGTTTTTTGAGTTTTAGCCTAGATTTCTTTGCCTTCCAAACAAACCTGGAAATATCTTTCTGCCATTGCAGGTTTGTATTCCATTTCTTATTATGGAGATCATTTGAAAATAAAATAAAAGCCTTGGCAAAACTTTTGCTTTTATTACTGTAATTGCTTTGCCCTTTTCTATCAGGAATAATACCTGTGAGAAGTTCACGCTAAGAACTCACCAGTGCCTGAGTTTGCTTTTTAACTTGCTTCTTTTTATCAGGAATAGTCAGTGAATATATTGCTATGGAGGTGGTGAACTCACTATCAGTTTTATGACCATTTCTCCCACAGCTGCTCCAGATTTTATGAGAGCCATTTAGTTGCTGGACACTATTCCCAACTGAAGTTTGGCAGCAAGAGAGTTCCTGTACAGCCTGGAGCTTCTGTGGGAGAAGTGGCCATAAAATCGAGAGTGTATCCCTTTTATTTGGGTATAGAATCATAGAATCATAGAGCTGGAAGAGACTACAGGGACCATCAAATCCAAACCCTTGCTATGCAGGAAAACTCATCAAAGCACTCCCAACAGATGGCCATTCAGTCCTCTGCTTAAAAACCTGCAAAGAAGGAGACTCCATCACACTCTGAGGCAGCATATTCCACTGCAGGACAGCTCTGACCATCAAGATGTTCTTCCTGAGGTTCAGGTGGAATTTCCTTTCCTGCAGCTTGAATCCATTGCTCCTTGTCCTAGTCTCTGGAGCAGCGGAGAACAAGCCTGCTCCCTCCTCAACATGACATCCCTTCAAATATTTAAACATGGCTACCATGTCTCCTCTTAACCTTCTCTTCTGCAGACTAAACATACCCAGCTCCCTAAGCCACGCCTCATAGGGCATGGCTTCCAGACCCTTCACCATTTTGTTCGCCCTCTTCTGGACATGATCCAGCTTATCCTTCTTGAATTGAGATGCCCAGAACTGGACACAGTATTCCAAATGAGGTCTATCCAATGCAGAATAGAGTGGTACCATTATCTCCCTTGATCTAGACACCATACTCCTATTGATGCGACCAAGAATCACATTGGCTTTCTTGGCTGCCACATCACACTGCTGACTCATGTTCAGCTTGTGATCTACAAAGACTCCTAGATCCCTTTCACACACACTGTTATCCAGCCATGCATCCCCCATTCTATGTTTGTGCCTTCCATTTTTCCTGCTTAAGTGCAGAACCTTATATTTCTCTCTGTTGAAATTCATTTTGTTAGCTTTGGCCCAGCCCTCCAATCTGTCCAAGTCATTTTGAATTTTGATGCTGTCCTCTGGCGTATCATTAGGCTCTAAATATAATACACCTTATCATTCTTTTCCAGGTTCACCGGTGAGCTACTGGGAGTTATATCACATTCCTTTAAATATGTCAAGTAAATTCAGAGTGGTATTTGAAGGCATAAAAGGATCCACGGCACCAAATGGAGGCCTTTCCATTGATGACATCAACCTGTCTGAAACCCAGTGCCCTCACCATGTTTGGCATATAAGGAATTTCACTGAGCTTCTTGCTTCAAGTCCTTTAGGGGAGGCGGGACGCTTATACAGCCCACCATTTTACTCTCCTGAAGGATATGCATTTCAGATTTCCTTGTATGTGAATGGTAGCAGCAGTCCACTTAATTTAGCAATATATTTGCACCTGATCTCTGGGGCAAATGACAACCATCTTCCGTGGCCTTGTGCATGGAAACAATTCGCAATGGTTCTTCTTGATCAACATCCGGATATCACTCAACGTATGTCAAATCTAAGGAGCATAACAACAGATCCAAATGAACTAGGTAGGTTAATAGTGCAATCAGATTTCCCTAACTGATATCACAAAATTTCTCTCTCTCTCTCTCTGTGCAATAACTGTTCATTAGAATTTTCCATATACAGTATTTTACTTCTCTGCACTAAAAGATACTATCTTTATGACCAGAGAACATAAGCAATTAAAAAAAAAAAAGTTCTTGAATTCACAACTGTATATAAAGTGGCTCTCAGGACTAGCCAGTATTTATTTTAAATATCTGTGTTCTGTAATCCTGCATTCAAGTTTTAGCTAGATACTCTAATTTCCTTTCTCTGTGCTAATTTGTTATCCCTGTTCAGTTTTATTTCTGAGGGGTGAAATCCCTTTATATTTTTTAAGGTAGCAAAGATATGCATACTGTTTTTTTCTCTGTTAAAAGGCCCTTCTTACCACAGATATGTTCAACTAATGATTTACTTTCTTATAATAGAGGTAAATTGCATAAGTATATATAATAAAGTTACGAGACGAGGGTAGTACTAAACTATGATAAAGGAGGGCAGAGTACATGGAGAGGACATAAATCCAGCTTTTCTAAGTGATAATATCCTATGTGTTAAGTTTGTTTTCACATATATCCCATCTGTAGAGGTGCATTCACTGAAGGATTGAAGTCTCTGTAAATTGATAGTAAAAAAAGTTTAATTCAGAAAAGAAATAAATCAGGATGTTGTTCTCCAGGTTTCTTTTTTGTTGTGTTCAAAGTCGTTGATATAAAGAATCAACATTGGGTAGTTAGAAAACTTTCCATCTGTTACTACAGTTACTACTTAGCGCTACTCTGTGAGAAAACATACTCTTAGGTCCACTGTTTTGTCAATTAGTTGAACGGAAAACAAACTTTTGGAAGAGAAAGAGGAAACAGTTACTCAATGGCCAAATGTATTGTCTTCTCCATCTATACCCAATGGGTGAGATCAGGATTTTGTGGGCCTTAGGCCAGGGATGGGCAATGTGTGACCATCCAGATATTGTTGGACTGAAATTCCCATCAGCCCTTAACCACCACAGTCAGCACTGACAGATAATGGAGATTTGAGCCCTGTAATATCTGGAGGGCCACATATACTCCATATGCCTACTGCTGCCTCTCCCCCTCCTCCTCTGAAATTTATATCTCGCCTTTTTGCCAAAACAAGTCAGCTCAAGTTGGTGCCCAGGCAGTGAATTTACTGGGTTGGGGCCAATATAGATCTGTTGCATACGTCTAGAGAATTATACTGTTTTGTACCTGCAAAGGTTTTGGTGGGTGGGTTTTCTCCCTGGAGACTTCATGAACTGCCAAAAATGTCAAGAAAATTGGAAGTGGATGGACATCTACTTCTGGTCTCGGGGGAAAAAAAAGAGAACAGTGACCAGCCCATCCCTGCAGCTGTTCAAAAGGTGAATTGCCACCGTGGAAGCTTCTGGGTAAGGCAATCCACCTTTCGCTTTAACAGCAAAGGGGCTGTAAGGAAGATCCAATGGTACAAGAGCAGCTGCACTTTGCCTCTGTCTAAGAGGGACTCAGTGTGCTGCAATGGAGTCAGCAGAAGTTCGCACAAAAAAGTCCCTGGCCAGACTCATGCCTCAGCTTGGTATTTCTCACTCCATCCAGATTTTTTCTATTCTCCCCACCAGGCATAGCAAGTCACCTGGGGCAGTTATTAGGCCAACATGTCCTGGGTTTGGTGATTATTTGAGATCCCTAAATATTGCTAAAAGCCCATAATGTGGTGTTATTTCCTCAAGGAATCATGCAGTATGATTGATTCCAACAATTTTAACTTGTTGACAAAAAGGGAAGCAGGTAATGTGACTTTGCAATTTTCTGAACCCCCTCCCCCCGCAAGGAATGTATTTAATAAATCTCTCTTTCTTTCTAAATATATTTTTTTTAAATCTTTTAATACACAGGATCCTCAGGCCTTTACTTTTGGGACAGACCAGATAAAATAGGAACAGAAGTCACTTTTCCAAATGGCACTAAGTTCTGGAGAGGTCCTGGATATGGAACAAGTGCCTTTCTAACACATCAGAGGCTTAAAAGTCGTGATTTTATTAAGGATGATAGTATTTTCATTCTCGCAACTGCGGATGGTAGGTGGATTTTATTATGAGTTGGATATTCTGTGCTGAGCATCTGCTCTCAGTGATTCAGTTTCCTAGTCTGAAACCAAACCAAGAAATTAACTCATTTTTCTAACATGTTAATTTGATAAACTAGTCACTTCTGCAGCAACTCATCCCCTGCTGTAACAGCCATGGCTGTAATTCACTACTTTTTAGAGAAATTAGAATAGGCTTGTTATTTGTTGCTGTGTGTGTATGCTGACTCAGGGCCTTTCTGTGCTACACTGTTGTAGTGTTATTATTCCACTTTCCAGGGCTCTCTGGCTGAGAATTGTAAATGCTCCTCCCTAAACTGCAAACCCCAGGATTCCATAGGATGTTGAAAGTGGAATAATAGCACTACAGAAGTGTAGTGTGGAAAGGGCCTCAGTTTCAACAATGTGATAGGAATGAGGAAGGCTCACATGGCTATCTGCCTCATGCTGCAGCCAGTGACATGGACAAGAGAGCTGGGGAGGGAGCGAGGATGAACACTGACAGCATGAAGTACACAAAGACTAGAGTTAGTTGGATTTTTTTTAAAGTAGCCTGTTTTTCCTGCCTTACTCTGTTCTGCCCATTCCTTAATGAGAGAGATTGAAGGAGGGGGAGAGAAGAGATTCTCAGGGGTAGAGTGGGAGAGGTGTCTGGATTGGTGCCACTTCGTGTGGGAGAGTGTGTCAGTCCCTTGGAGCAGGAGGGGGGCTACCTTCCCAAGCTGGCTGCCCAAAACAGGAACCAGAGGGTGTTTCCTATATTCTTCAGTGGCACAATATTTACAGCGGTGGCTACGCAAGTCCTTTGTCCTACAGTTAGTCCCAACTAGAGTAGATCCTTTTAGGAATTTGCTTATATGTTAGATCAGCATTTCAACAGTTGATCTTACAGGTCTATAAGCAATAGGGTTCAGGCCAATAGTGTTCTAGGCTGCAGTAACAACCTGTTGTGTGACCAGAATAATGAGTAAGGTAACAAGTTCCCTTAAAAAAAAAAATCCAAGCTCTGATTGGAACACTCTCTCAATCCTGTCTGCTTTCCTACAATGTTGGCCATTTCCGCATGAGACTGTTACAGTGCTTTGATTCCACTTTCAACATCCTATGGAATCCTGGGGTTTGCAGTTTCTGGAGGCGCAGGCCTGCCCCTCCCAAAACTGCAAACCCCAGGATTCCATAGGATGTTGAAAGTGGAATCATAGTGCTATAACAATCTTGTGCAGAAATGGCCGTTGTCCCAGTGTATTGAATGTATAATTATGTATTGATTATAATGTAAGACTTCTTTCCTTTTTTTATTCACTTTAGATATATCACATTTAAGATCAACAGAACCAAATCTGACAGCTACCAGTGCTCCGACTACAAATCAAGTGACAAGCACCCATATATCCACGGCTGATGCGTGTATAGCTTATGGCTGTAAGAATAATGGAACTTGCATTACTGTTGAGGGAAAGCCTGTCTGCAGGTAACTGATTCAAGTTGCTCTTCAAAGATGAATTCCCATCGATCAAAGTCTAGTTATGAAGACTGAAGTCCCCAACAGGATTCCAGCCACCATCCTTAAGCCTTAATTCCCCTTCCCTCAATTTGACAGTGGCCATTTCCACACTAGCCTGTTATAGCGTTATTATTCCACTTTCAACATCCTGTGGAATCCTCGGCTTTGCAGTTTAGGGAGGGGCCTATAACAGGCCAGTGCAGAAATGGCCAATGAGTAGGCAAAGATGTTGTCACAGCTTAAGTAATCCTGTTGGTTATAAAGTGGGAGAGCTGTAGCTCAGTGCGTATCTTTTGCATACAGAAGGTTGCAGGTTCCCATCATTCCCTGTTAAAAGAATGACAGGTTAGAAAAGCTCCTGTTGTGTCTCAACATATTGAGTGACAACTCTATAATAGTGGTGTAGTGATCTGAGAGTTAGACTGTGACCTTGGAAACTAGGGTTTGATTCCCCACTTGGCCATGGAAACCGACTGGATGATATTGGAGGTGTCACACACTCTCAGCCCCAGAAACTCCTGTGATAGGTTCACCTTAGGGTCACCATAAGTTGGAAATGATTTGAAGGCACACAGCAACAAAAGTGTGGTGCAGTGATTTGAGCAGGGGGCTACAATTCCAGAGACCAGGGTTCAAATGCCCGCTCAGCCATGGAACTCTCTGGGTTACTTTAGGCAATAAAAACACTCTCTCAGCCTCAGAAGAAGGCAAAAGTCAACCCCATTTTGAACAAATCTTGCCAAGAAAACCCAGTGATAGGGTTATAAGCCAGAAGTGACTTGAAGACACATAACAACGAAGCACGTGGGGCTAGTTAACCTTTTGGGGCAGGGGGTTAAAAATCACTGAGAAGGAACATGACAGACATTTGAAGAGCAGGCATGATGGGAGGTGTGGATAAAAATATTTTTTCTCTGATATGCTAAAACTCAGGTTCCCCATTCAAACTGAGACAATTAAATACACATCTTTTATTCACCATCAAGGTGTGATTTGCTGCCCCAGGATGATAGACTTTGGCTTACAAGGATTAACTGAGAACAGATCTACTGTTGGGTGTTTGTGTGTTGGGTGTTGGCTAAATGAAATTTCCATATCTTTGAATACTGGTTGCTCAGAGAAAATCAGCCAGATAACCCTCTTGCTTCCATTATACTGTGGTCACTCTAGAATAATTTGGATGGCTCATTGTCAGCCAGGATGCTAGATTAGATGGTCCTAGACTGGTCTAGGTTTCTTTTTGCTTCTTACAGATCCAGGAGGGTAATGTAGTTGATATAAAATTAGGCAGCCACAGGATTTGTAGGGTTTTGGACTGCATCTTCCATAATGTCCAAAGTAGCATAGCTATGCTGGAAGTGAGACCTTGGGAAATGGTAGTTTAAAAACATTTCTGAGTTCTAGGGAAGCTATTGAGTCATTCAGTTAGAAAACAATTCCATGAAATATGAACAAAAGTGATGAACTCTCTCAGGCAAGCACTTGCTTCAAAGCTTCATAGCAGGTTCAGCTCAGCAGTGAAATCAGTTGAAGGGGCAACTATTTTTTAAACTATATTTATTAAAGTTTTACTTACAAAAAGTTAAAATATGGCTTCCCATGCCACTCTATTTGCTTACAAAAGAATATAGTAAATGTGTCAATACAATTATTATTTCTCACACCATAATCACCTTTTCCAATTTTCTTTCCAGTATAAAATTATCTTTCTAACTTTAATATTTAACACCTGAAAAGAATTCAATAATCCAATCAAAATCCATAGTTGTCATTTCTCCTCTTTCTTTCTTTATGAAATCTATGAAAGATTTCCAAATAACCAGATATGATTCTGAAGTTTTACTCCTTAACAAAAATGTCAATTTATCTAATTCAAATAATACAGTAATATATCATTATCTTTTTCCATTTTAGCCACATAGTCCAACATATTTAAGATACACTGGTGGAAGCTCAACATCTTGAAGCAGGCTAGGTTCAGGTTACTCTTAAATGGAATTGTTTTTCAAAAATGACCCAAAGATCATTCTGAAAATATGTTGGAATACACCCTAAATGTTTAGAAGACAGTATTATCTGGAAGTGATTAGCTTTTACAGTTTTACCATGCTTAAAGAGGAAAGAAAGATGGAAGAGCAAAAAATGAGAGTGGTGTATATGAACAGAAAGCAAACTTCTAACATTTTGTTTCATCTGATATTTGAACTGACTTGCTAAAACTGTTGTGATGCTTTGCAGGTGCCCTGCTGGGGTGGACTGGTGGTACATGGGAGAAAAATGTGAAAATAAAGGAACAACGCAGGACACTGTTGTAATAGCAGTTGCCTCATCTCTTAGTATATTTGGTGTCATGTTGATCATCACTATTATAACTACATGCTGCATTAAAAAGAAATATCGGAAACAAATGCAAGCCAATAGAAGTCTGGAGCCACAAAATGTAAGTAGTCAGCTTGTACCAGTATAAACTTTGCAGTAGTTTCTAGTCTCTCTCCTTGGTAAATGTGGCTGAGAGATTCCTCATTTGTGTTCAACCATCCACCTGACCTCTAACATATGAGGAAGCTGGTGCTGGCAGATTCTGTGGTTTTGAAAGTTCAGCCTAGGTTTTCCAGACCGATCTGAACTAGCGTATATTAGCTCATGCATGTATTTGGCCATTTAATCTTTAATCCCCATCTGCAACAGTCAACTTTCTCTTGTTGCTTTTTCATGTTTATCTCGATGCACATTGTTTTCTAAAAGTATAACTTACATGCCAAAAGATACAACAAATGGATGAGGAGCATCTGGACTTGGATACACTGCTTTTGGCATTTCAGCCATGTGAAAAGCATAACTGTTGCATTTCATCATTTTCTGGATTTGTAATTTGTAACTTCTCCCAAAGAAATTCATTTTTTCATAAGTCCAATTTATGCCTGCATATGTCTTTTTATAGTTGCTGCAGAGGGAAGACAGTGACTCCCTTGCATAATGACTCTCCCAACCACTGGACTCACTGTCCTCATGCTTAGTGTCACTTGGACAGGGCCATGTAATAGCCAGAAGAGGTGAGGGGGCACTCAGCTATGGCCATTTCCGCACTACATTGTTATAGTGCTATTATTCCGCTTTCAACATCCTATGGAATCCTGGGGCTTGCAGTTTAGGGAGGGGCCTTTAGAATTCTCAGCCACAGAGCTCTTTGGCCTCAGTAAACTACAAACCCCAAAATTCCATAGGATGTTGAAGGTGGAATAATAGCACTATAACAGTGTAGTGTGGAAATGGCCTATGTTCCAATAGCCAGATGCTTTTTGACTGCCCCATGACCTCCTTCTGGCAACCTATGAAGTCCTGGAGGATGCCTTCATCAGCATGTGTCCAGCTATTGGATCACAGCCAGTCGCTTCATAGCTGCCCTTGCCTGCAGTGCAGGCATGGCCTTATGGGACAGCCCTGGGTAGAAGGACAATTAATTCTATGTGTGGGTAAGGAGGAAATGTGGCTTAATTCTACCTTGCTGGAACTTTATTATTACATGTACACGTGAAAAGGATCTAGGGGACCACCAGCGAAACATGGGTCAACAGTGTGATGCGGCAGCCAAAAAGGCCAATGCAATCCAGAGCTACGAAAACAGGAGTATTTAAGATTTAAGGAAGTAGTAGCCCCATTCTGGTCCACTTTGGTCAGTCCTTACCTGGAATATTGTGTCCAGAGAAGAATGACCTACATGACCAAAGGTCTGGAAATGAAACCAAGATAAATTTCTAAGAAATAACACGTACAAGCTGAACAAGATTTAGTAGTTTGGCAAGTGAGGAGTTCTTATTAAGAAATTCTGATTAGATTTAAATATTGACTCATTTCACAAATCTAAATGTTGACCATATATTAACCTGCAGTAGATTCATTTAACATCTTCACTGTGATTACATTCTGGACATGACAAACACCATTATTAAATGACTTTGACTTCAATTACAGTGATTCATAAGGTATATTTTCCTCATTTGACAGAAAACATCTTTTTGAAGACACTGAAACTCTGGAAAGCAAAACCTACAGAATGATCAGTTGTGCAATTTGGATAGCTCCTTGAAAATGTCATGTTCAGTATGATTCTTTCCCAATTGGCCAATAAATATTTCATTTACAGTTGCCATTTTGGATCCCTTCTCTTTCCTAATCAACCTTTAAAAATGTATAATATGGACATGGGAAATGTGGGCAGATGGAAGTATGTGACACAGTAATTTATCCAGCACAGAAAGTGAAATGGATAAACCAAATGGGCAGGTTTTTGTATAACCACTACAAAATTTCTAAGATGGATCTGATAAAACTAGAGTTTTCCTGTCATATAACAAAACACTGATCCAGGATGGTGGCTGGAGGGCATCCCAATATCTAGATGATTCCCCCTTAAATTCGTACACTGGTCTTTAAACCCTCATATCTGTGAGGGAAAATTGTTGGTGATTTAGAGGAACAGCTTTTAAACTGAGAAAATGGATGCAAAATCACATGTGTTATAGTGATATTTTCCTTTGGGAAAAAATAAAATAAATTGCCCAACTGGTTTGAGAACTCAGAGATGTAATAAGTTATTAACTTTCCTTCCAGGGAGGAAATGAATTTAAAGGAAGTAGTAAGGGAATTGTCAGTTTGAGGACTAAGGTGGTGATGTCAGCTGTGCAAAGCACTAGCAGGATTTCTTTGGGGAGAACAGAATCTGTCTCCTTTCATCCAGTTAGCTGAATGATGAAGCTTCACCCCTCTTTTTTTTTTTATTAACAAGTTGGTTGCTAAACCCTTCCTAAAGATAAAAGTAAGCTATTTCTAGATTACATCATAGCTTCCCTGCTAGAAGACAATAGTATTCCTGAGACCTTCCTTCATTATCTCACTAACACTGCATAACAGATTTGTGCAAGTGTGATGAGTGAGAGAAATAAAAAACATCAAGGCATTATAATATTCATATGCTCTTATACATTATGATATGGACATCCTCCTGTATTGAATGTCCCATTGTGAAGATCTTTTACTACCTTCAAAGACCAAACAATTAATAGCTTTTTAATATACTTGTAACTATGCATGTTGTTTTAAAGATGTGCTTTATATAGCCTATTGAAGAAAAGCATGTGTGTTGCATCTTAACAGCAATAATGGAAAGCACATTATCTGTTATACAAAATAATTATTGATAAATTGCTTCAGAAATATAAGTAATTCCTTATCCAAAATGGTTGTTCTGGATATCTTCTAAAACTCTCTTCTAAAACCCTCCTGCCCCTGGGAAGAAGTGCAATGAATTACAATGTGATGAACAGGTTGCTTACCTGTAACTGTGGTTCTTCGAGTGGTCATCTGTGCCATCATACACTAGGAGCTTTAGCGCCTGCGCGGTAGCGTTCGGAAACTTCTAGAGCTTGTTTGCTTGGCGGGAACCCCTCCCCCACGCCGGTACTGCGCATGCTCCTCCCGCCGAGCAACGGTCTCTCCTCAGTTCTGTCGTCCGCCGTAGAACCTACAGGGACCTGAGAAAGAGGGGAGGAAGGGCGGGTGTGTATGATGGCACAGATGACCACTCGAAGAACCACAGTTACAGGTAAGCAACCTGTTCTTCTTCTTCGTGGTCTCTGTGCCTTCATACACTAGGAGACTGTGTAGCTTACCGGTCGGACGGCGGGTCAGGTCCTACAGCACGGAAGCCAACACCTCACGTCCAAACCGGGCATCTCTGCGCGACCGGCAGTCGAGCCTGTAGTGGCGCACGAAGGTCGATGGTTGGGACCAGGTCGCCACACGGCAGAGTTCATGCAGGTCAACTCCTCGCAGGAGGGCCGCAGAAGTAGCCACAGCTCTGGTGGAGTGGGCTCGAAGCAGGACTGGCGGAGGCTTCCTCGCGAGCTCATACGCCAGTTCAATAGTCCTCACCACCCACTTGGAGAAGCGCTGGGTGGACACTTTTAGGCCCCTCCGACGTCGCCCATAGCAAACAAAGAGATGCGGCGTCTGTCGGAAGGAAGCAGTCCTGTCCTTGTAGAAAGCCAATGCCCGACGCACGTCCAGGGAGTGGAGGGACCGCTCCAACGGTGTCGTCGGGTTCGGGAAGAAGGCAGGCAGGATGATGTCCTGGTTGAGATGGAAACTGGACACCACCTTTGGCAGGAACGAGATGTCAGGTCTCAGGACCACCTTGTCCCTGTGGAAGACCATGAAGGGCTCATCGGAACGAAGAGCTGTGATCTCACCCGCTCGCCTCGCTGAGGTCACCGCTACCAGGAAGGCGGTTTTCATTGTCAGGAGCCTGTCATCCGAGGTCGCCATCGGCTCGAAGGGCGGCTTCGTCAACTGCGAGAGCACCAGCGAGAGGGACCACGGCGGTAGCGGCGGCGATACCGGCGGGTAGAGATGGTGAAGTCCCTTCAGGAACCGCTTAACGGTATCGTTCCTGAAGAAGGCCGAGGCAGCAGATCGTGGCGGTTGGTATGCCACGATCGCGGAGAGATACACCTTCAGGGATGGAAACGCCAGGCCCTGTTGCCGGAGGTGCAGGAGGAAGTGCAGGACGGTTGAGAGCCCTGCGGGCGATACCGGCTCACTCCTCTCGTTAGCGAAGGTCAGGAAGCGTCGCCACTTGTATTGATAGTTGCGACGGGTGGATTCCTTCCTGGCCGCGACGAGGACGGTACCGAGCACGGGATCGTCTAGTGCGATATCCTCCAGGCATGGAGGGCCAGGCGTGGCAGGTCCGGATGGAGGACTCAGCCGCCGGAGTGGGAGAGCAGGTCCGGTGTCGGTGGCAACCGGAGCAGGTCGTCTCGCACGGCTCGTAGCAGGGGTGCGAACCAATGTTGCCTCGGCCAGTACGGGGCTACCAGGATCGCGTCGGCTCGGTCGGCGAGGATCTTCGATATCGTCCGGCCGAGCAGCGGGAACGGCGGGAACGCGTAGAGGAGTTCCCCGGTCCACGGAAACTGGAAAGCGTCCCCGATGGAGGCACGATCGTGGCCCGCTCTGGAACAGAATCGGCGACACTTCGCGTTTTCCCTGGTCGCGAAGAGGTCGATCGATGGTTCGCCCCAGCGGTCCCGAATCAGTCTGAACGCCTCTCCGGAGAGAGACCATTCGTGATGGGATGAGGTGTCTCTGCTGAGGGCATCTGCCGTGGTGTTCTCCTGCCCGGCCAGGTGAACCGCCACGGGATGCGTGTGCAGGCGAATGCACCATTCCCACAGGCCGAGCGCGATGTCGAGCAGGGTCGTGGAATGAGTCCCACCTTGTCTTTTGATGTAGCAGACGGCGGTGGTGTTGTCCGTCAGAATCAGGACCGTGCCCCCCGCCACGGCATGGCGGAACGCCCGTAGGGCTTTCCAACGGCGAGCAGCTCCAGCGCGTTGATATGGAGAGCGGTCTCGTCGTCGGTCCATCTGTCGCGGACTCTGAGTCGCCGCAGTGGGCACCCCATCCATACAGGGGGCGTCGGTCGTTACCGTCACCTTCGGTGTCGGTTTTTGGAAAGGCATCCCTGACTGAGATTGCGTGGGACTGCCACCATCGGAGGGAGAGCGGACGTCCCCCGGCAGCTGCAGTCGGAGTGTCGTTCGTCTCGCAGGGGGTCGAATATGCGGACGCCAGTGTTGAAGAGGTCTTGCTCTCAGCCTGGCGAGATATGTCACAGGGGCCCCAGCCATGTACCCCAAAGGGCTGCTGGACGCTTCTCGCAGATAACGTCGGGGCCGACGAGCGTGAGCGGCGGCCCGGATCAAGGTTTGTGCTCGAGAGTCTGGTAGGTACGCCCTGGCGGAGGTCGAGTCGAGCGTCGCCCCGATGAAGTCCAAGACCCTCGCCGGCTCGAGGTGGGACTTCTTCGGATTCACTCGTAGCCCAAAGGCGGGTCAGGAGTGACAACGTCATGGGGATCGTGGAAATCTTTTTTGAGGACGCCACCAACAGCCAATCGTCGAGGTAGGGGAAGAGGGAAGCGCCCTTCGTCCGCAGGTAGGATACCACCGGGGCCATGCACTTGGTAAAGACCCTTGGGGCAGTCGAGAGTCCGAACGGCAGACCTTGTACTGGTAACAGGTGTCGTCGACTGCGAAGCGGAGGACCGTCTGTGCTGCGGGCGAATGGCGATATGGAAGTATGCGTCTCGGAGATCGATGGAGGCGAACCAGTCCCCTCGATGTAGGAAGGGTGGTCGCGGTTGTGACCATCTTGAACCTTTTGGGGCGGATGTAGTAGTTCACCCCTCTGAGGTCTGGTGGGCCCGGGAGGGTCCCCGGCTTTTGGGACCTGAGTCCTGGAGAAGAAGCCGGTGGTCTTGGCCTCTTGCGGGAGCCGCCCATCGCCCCTTTCTGGAGGAGGGATTGATCTCTTCCCGGAGGGCCGGACTCGACGCGTGGGTAATAAACGCCGCGAGGAGGAATATCGAGAAACTCGATGGCGTAGCCAAGACACGATAAAGCACCCAAGAGTCCGTAGTGACATACTGCCACTCCGCTAGGTGTCGAGCGAATCGGTCTTCCGAGCGCTGATGGTAGGCTGAAGAGTGGGTGTTGGTGGGTCCTGCCAGACATCAAAACCGAGACTTTGTCTCGGAGGGGGCTTCTTCGACGAAGGTGGGCGCCGCCTAATCGTGCGTCTGGCCGATGAGCCGGAGGACGGTCTCGACTGTCCAGACTGGGCCGAACCTGGAACGACGAGGTGGAAGATCGTCGCCAGGATGGCGGAAGGTGGAGGCCCTGCGGGTCTGCGGGGCCGGCTGCAGCCCAATTTTTTTTGCGGTCAGTCTCGCCTTGACGAGTTTGTAAAAAGCTTCGTCTGTGGACAAATTTGAATAGGCCTTCACCGTCGAAGGGGAGATCTTCGATCCTCCTTCTGGTGTCCTCCTGGATGTCGGCCGGTCGAAGCCAAGCATGGCGGCGGAGGCCGCGGTCCCGCCATGACCCGGGAGGCGATTCCACTGCGTGCCGGGAGGAGGCCATCTGGTGCCGAGCGATGGGATAGCCTCATTGAAGATCACGGAGGAGGTTTGGCGGTTCCTCCGGTACCGCTTCCATCGCTGGTTGCAGGCGATCGACCCCTTTCTTCAGGTATCCGCGAGGCAAGCCTAGTGTTGGACAGCCTGATCTGCAAGGAGGCAGCCGAATAAACCTCCTTGCGAGGCGCCCAATTTCCTCCCCTTTTTGTCCGGGGGGGTGGTGTGTTGCCTCCCGGGAGCCTTTCGTCTGCGCGGACCGACGACCACAGAGTTCGGTGCAGGGTGATTAAATAGATAACCGGCGTTATCCTTTCCCCCTGTAGAGGTGTTCTAACCGCTGGGGTATGGCTGAGCCGGCCGGTCTATCCCAGGCGGCCTTCCCCAGTCTGGATCCCCGGGGCAGGAGAGGCAGCGGGGCCGTGGAAGGTCGCTTCTCCTCGAAAAGGAGAAGGGCGGTCGTCATCCTCCGGCTCCGCATCGGCGATCTTAAGGCCGAGGGTAGTGGCCATGCGGAGCAGCTCGCAGAGAACGGGTGGACGTCCTCTGGAGCAGAATCTGGGAGGGGCCCCCAATCCCAACGGAGGGCTCCTGGGAGGCCGCCTCAGACACCTCAGACTCCGCACTCAGTCGTACGACTCCGAGCTCGGTGAGTCCTCTCGCCCTCGCTCTCCGGCTCCTTCGTAGTCGCCGCAGGTGTTGCCTTCCTAGGCTTCTCCGCAGCCGGGGCGGTGGTAGCAGCAGCGTCCCCCCTTGGGATGGCTGACCACGGACTTCACCCTCTTGGTGGTGACCGGGGTAGTCTGGCAGGCTGACGTCGTCGTAGCCCGCTCAGTCACCACCGACTCCGTAGGGCGCGTCGCCGTTGCCGTGACCCTAGGAGGTGGCGATATCGCCCGATACCCTGGTGAAGGCTCCCTCGCCCTATGATTTAGGGGAGGGAGAGCGGTGAAGGAGCGGCGGTCCGCGGAATCGGCTTCGGCGTCGACGGTACCGAGCCTCGTCCCCTCTAGGCGAGCGCGATTCGCGCTGTCGACGAGGTGACCGGGACCTCCGGAAGGTCTCCCAGCGACTCGGGCCACGATGGTACCGATCCCGGTACGATGGCGAATGCGACCGATAGGAGGCCGGGCGCTCTCTCCACTCAGATTCCCTCGCGTACCTGGCCACGTAGGACGCCGAGGTGTATCTGGAGGCAGACGAGCGAGGTTGGTCCTCTCTTGTCTCCCTCGGAGGCGGCGAGGCCACCGGACGCTCAGAAGAGCGGGACCGGGACCTGAAGGAGGTCGAACGCCGCTCCGGAGAAGCAGAGGGCTCTCTCTGCTGCAGGTCGGCCGACCTGCGACGGCTAGAGGGCGGTGGCGCTCCTCCACCAGGGTTGGAGGGTCTGCCACAGGCGAGTCCGGGCGCTGTTGGGGAACGTCCTCGATCTCATCCTCCGAGAGGTCGACGGACTCGCCTCGCCCTTTGGAAGGCTGCTGAGTAGGAGGAGGAGTAGGAGGTTGAGCGTCCCCAGCCGGGGAGCGCTTCTTTTCCTTCTTCTTCTTCTTCTTCTCCTTCTCCTTGCCCTTGCCTCCGTCCGGAGCAGGGCGCTTTTTTGCAGGCGTCTCCGTAAGGGGAGCCTCAGCCTTCCTCGCCGTCGAGGATCCTTTAGCTGACTTGGCAGCCGCCGACAGCTTCGGGATCCTCGGTAACGCCGAGATCGGCGTTTTCGCCGGTACCGAGCCCGATACCGACGAGGTGGACGGAACGGCAGCCGCCGATACCGTCGATGGCGTGGTCGTCTTCTTGTCGGCCATCTTGGAAGTGGAGGTCTCGTCTATCGCCCGCAGAGACTGCTCCCAACAAAAAGATTTGAGTCTCGCGGAGCGGTTGCGAAGAGTTTGGGGAGTAAAATCCCTACAAATTTGGCAAGTCCGGATATTGTGGGACTCGCCCAAACAGAAGAGACACTCCTTATGGCCGTCGTTGAGGGCAACCTTGCGGCCGCAGGACACGCACTTCTTAAAGAGCGCGGACATAAGACGAAGAAACGCCAAACCCCGAAATCCAAAAAAGACGAAAGCCGAAGGGGGAGTCCGAAAGAGAGGTCAAAGACAGTCCGAAAGTCCGTAAAACCGTGAAAACAGCAAGCCAAGCACGACGTGAGAGGAACAACTAAAGAACCTTCCGTACGCGGCGGCGGACGAGAAAGAACTGAGGAGAGACCGTTGCTCGGCGGGAGGAGCATGCGCAGTACCGGCGTGGGGGAGGGGTTCCCGCCAAGCGAACAAGCTCTAGAAGTTTCCGAACGCTACCGCGCAGGCGCTAAAGCTCCTAGTGTATGAAGGCACAGAGACCACGAAGAAGAACCAGATTTCCTCAACCTATCACCTTCGACATGTGCTTCGCTCCTGTTTCCATCATCCTCAACCAGCAAAGTTAATACTCATGCTTGCTGGCTACGATAACAGTTGTAGACAAACACACCTAGAGAAGTTGGTTGGGCGATGGCTGGTGTAAGCAACTTATTTGACAAATTCTGGAATGGAAGCTGTACCTCTTCTGTACTTCTCTACCTGAAGTAAAGAATTCAATTACAATATTATTAAATGCTGTTGGGAATTTTTTAAAGCACCCAGGTACAAAACAAATGGATGAGTTGCTTCTTATAAGAACACAGTTACATGTAATATGCTACCACAATGAAGGTAAACAAGGAATACAATCAGTACTTGTACTTGTATTCATTTTAGTGAAACTAAGTATCGAGAGGGAGATGTGCAGATGAACACTTGCATACTGAATGCTAGTTTAATACTTTTTAATATTGTGCTGTGGCAGGCGTGCTGGAGCTTGCCATTCAGTAACATCTGAAGGACTATATGATTCTTATTCCTATCTTATATGCAGAATATGGTGCCCCATGAAAAGCCAAATTCTTGATATGAGAAGTTCTCTGCCATATGTAATAGTGGCATGCTATGCATTCAAATGAAATCTACATCGTCATCGTCATCATCATCATCATCATCATTTATTATTGCACCTGTTCAGCACTTAATATCACTCCTTCTAATAAACTCAGATGATAAGTGCTAAAGGAACTGTAGGCAAAACAAAAGGAGCTGCAACTTGCTTTTTTAAAAAAAGGTGTGTGTGTGTGTGTGAGAGAGAGAGAGAAAGAGAGAGAGGGACACCAGCTTAGTGAAAACAGGTATATTTAGTAGCAATAGACTGTTGGCTGTCACTTCGAAATGAAAGATGCTGGAGTTAACTTGGACCTGCATATAAACGTTAATACTTTATTCTTATTGTTATCTAAATGAAAGTTACAGTTTATTTTTGTAAATGTTGACTTGGCTCAGTTGTACACACTATTTAAAGTAACACAGAAAACACACTACCATAAAACTATTAAAGGGTTCTAAAGAAACCATGAAAACCCTTACCTTTTTACACAAAGTGGAAGGCAGAACTGTGGGATAAAGCCTTATCGGATTGGGAACTGCCACACCAGTCTGGTAGGAAAAAGGGCCTGTCACACTGATGCTAGGAAAAAATTGTCAGGATGAAGGAATGTCCAATCTTTTGATCATAAAGAAGGTCTATTATTGCATCTGTCCAGCATTTAATATCACTCCCTCTAATAACAAATGCAGATGATGAATGCTAAAGGGATTGTGGACAAAGAAAAGGAGGTGCAACATGCTCAGTTTTGGCATTGTTTTGTTTTAAAGTGTGTGTGGAGGGACACACACACACACACACACACACACACATACACATGGACACCAGCTCAGTGAAAACATAAGTGCATTTAGTAGCAATAGACTGTTTTTTTTTTATATATATATATATATATATAGTAGCAATAGACTGTTGGTTGTCACTTGGAAATGAAAGATGCTTGAAAAATGCCTGCCTGGCTAGCAGTATGAACAAAAAAAGCTTCTATTTACAAGATGAAAATGTACTAAAAATTTTTGATGCAGGTCCTGTTTGCTAATGTCCATTTTTATAAGTTCAAACCATTTTGAAATTCCAAAAGATATTCTGATCATAATAGATGCATAGGTTTGGTTTCTACATAATGTGAAAATGAAGTTCTCCACTACACAAACACGTTGTTATGGGCCTTACTCTTTCCCATGTGCCAGATAAAATTTGGAGCTTCCAGTTCTGATTTTAAACTAACCAGAATATTCAAATCCAAGTGCTTGTAGTTTGTTTAAATTATGGTTAGTGAAAACAAAGCAGGATCAGACCATGTTTTCTTTTCACATCTGAACCAGGGCATAAAAGTACTATATGAGATCCTAGTGCAAATTTAAAGGCCTATATCCAATGGTAAATCCCAACTAGACCTACTGAATCAATGGAAACTGGGTAAGTCAACACTTCTGTAAATGCCATTATTTCAATGGATCTACTCATGTTAGATTAGCAGCTGAATGTAGGTCTAAGGCTCCTTCTGTATTTGAAAAGGATTCCAAGAAGTAGAAATGAAAAATAAAAAAAGGATGAAGATAACTTCTGTTCTCCAGATAAAGCTAGCAGATTTTAAGACAAGTGAGAAGATGTGTTCCTCCAGATGCTTCTGAACTGAAAATTCTTGCTAGCCTGATGTAAGCTACAGGCCAATAAGTCTGACCATCCAGATATTATCTCCTCTGCATTAAGAAAACACTTCTCTTTAATAGTGTAGACTTTGCATTTTAGCAATATTCAACACAACTTAAAAAATACACACATTTCAGTTCAATTATTTTAGGAAAATATCTGACCATTTAAGCTTCCAAAACCATACAAAGTTATCCAGCTAACATCTGATGAAAAAAAGAAACACTATACTTTTAAAGTATCATGAAAATAATATCTTTAATATACAGTTGTTTACTTACAATACACCATTGACATTTGTTCATATACATTATTTTGTTATTTATTTGTTTCTAGTTTAAATAAATGTTCCTCACTCCTAAACTTTTAACAGAGATGTTCAAACCAGCACAGACTTTCACAAAAGCACACTTTATTTCAACAATGGTATATATTCATTGAGCCAATAATAGCCCCCCTTCCCAAAATCTATCTTTTTGACATACATGGAAACTATCAGTAAGCTGCTTTGTTTAATACAATCCAGAAAACAGTATGCCTGAAATTCTGTCATTATTGTTTTATAACAGTCCCAATGAGCTTCTTTATCTAAGAATTAAAACCAGATTATGTTTTTAAAAAGCTCTTTTGTCCTAAATATTAGTGAGGCTTTTATGTCCAACTTAGCTTTCATAATGTAAATATGGATCTATACATACACTGTCCTGTTACTGCCATATTCTATACAGTCTCACTTTCTGAACGGACTATTTAAATGAAAAAAATAATCATGAAAATTCACTTTCAAAATTAGCATTCAAAAACTTTCGTGCACATTGAAAGGAGATCTCTCACTGTTACGCAGTTTCTGAACACTGGTGCCAGTACTTCACAAGGCACAAAGCTGAACTGGTCCCGCTTACATTTTCTCTAGCACCGAGATTCAGCCTGCTCCTCATTTTAAATGAGTCTTCCCATTTCTACATTCCCAGAGACTATGCAGATAATAAAGCAAGCTTAGGATTATTTGTCTAAAATTATTCCTCTCAGGTCTCTTACCAAGCTTTTGAGCTGGTTGTTAAGGTGCAATGTTTTCATGGCTGAATTTGTCAGTCCAGCTGACAAGGACGCACTTAAAGTTGGACATGCCCACAACGCACTTCATGTGGGACATGAACCCACATCCTTTCAGGAATTTTGTCAAGCGTCCAAGCCTGTTGGACTGATGCATCTCTGCTTCCTATCTAAAACAAACTGTCTGCCTTACTATACAAGGGGAAGGAGGGATATGGGACTGTTCCTTCTGTGAACTTCCCGTATGTTACTTTATCTTAGAGCCCAAGCTACTGAATTGATCTATCCTACGTACTTATGAAAAATGGTTGCCATTATGAAATCAAAATATATAGAATAATGAAAAGCTGTATGATGGAATAAAATAATACTAGTTTAATCCCCTTTTAAAAGTGCTTTCTTATGTAATTAAGCAATCATTCCCTTAAGGATTTTGCTTTTACCAATAGTCATCCGATGCCTTATGCCTGCTTACTTGGCAAAATGTTCCACTGAATTCCATTTGGCTACTCAGTCCTGACACTGCACAGGAGTTGTACTGAACTCAGGGGTATTTAGGACTACACTGTTAAATGCCTAAAAGAAAATTAACACAGTACATCACAATATAGTGCTTTGACTGATCACAGGCAGTATAAGACCAATTGTTACAGATACACTCTGTATGGCCTCTGTTCTGTTTTGCTCCCTCTTCTTCAAAAGAAATCTGTGTGAAATGTTGATGAGTGAGAGTGTGTGGGATATATATAAAGGACTAGTGTAGTGCATACAAAGAAGTTCAGGAACGAAATGATTTAAAACAGACATATTTCCATCTACTTGTCACTACTGACAAAATGTTGCAGACTCAGCCTTCAGCTAGCACTGTGATCTTGATTAGTTATGCAATATATAACAGCAGAATTAAGATGGAACACTTGGTAATCTGGATGCATCCAAGCGCCAGTGCACTTAATGCTGATACCCTAGGGTATGTGGAAGGCTCCTGCCACAGCCCTGACTCCACTCTACAATTAAGAATTTCAATGCTACCTCACAGAAGAAACTGAGCAGCAAGAATGCTGCCTAGCAATGTTTACCTCAATGATGAATCTTATTTGCATAGAACCATGGAAAAACATTAGGCAATCTGTGTCCAACTTTAAGCTGTCATCCTGCAAGAAGTCAGGTATCTGGATCGATTAAGAGGTAAAGTCAAGAATGAGTCCTGTAACCTTGTAAATTAACAAATTTATTATACCATGAGCTCATACTATAATGAGCTGGATTCTATTCTTTCTGCTCCAACAGACTGACACAGCTACCCTGTTGGATTTTAAGAGGTGAGGAGACTAATATTAGAGTCTGTGTGTAAGTGGATATGGCTTGAAGCATTAATGCTGCTCCTTATATGATGCAGAGGTGCTTATGAATGCTTCTTTCCAACAATTATCCTCTGATAGACTGACATTATCAGAAATATTTCACTTTTTCAAAAGGAAAAGGACAGCTGAATTTTGAAACTCCAGCTGAACAAGAAGAAAAGAGCAAGACAGATATTCAACTATGGAAATAAAAAGGGTCGTTCACACAAATCCCTCTGTTCATTTAATTAATAAATAGAAGGTTTTTTCTTTTTGACTGCTGCTCTAGCTAGTGCCTTCCCATTCCCTGACAACACCCTATGCTCTTTGCGTGTCTACACTCAGATATGCACACAGGTGGTAGTGTGCAGGTGGAGCTAGTTCACATATGCTCCTGGCACGCCCTTTCAATTACATTCACTATGTCCTCTGCGACAACTGGACGCACTGAGATGGTGGCATATATCATATGCTCCCACACAGATTTGGTACATTTAGGGTGAGACATTCTTTTTCCTGCTGCTTTTTAAGTGCTAAAAACCCCTTTGCATTGTCTTTTGCACCTGGTTTTCTAAAATATGATAACCAAAAGAAAGTAATTCAAAACGCAATGCAAACTCACTGACAGCCAGCTAGCCCTGATAAAGAATAAATTCAGGAGTCCTGAACTAAATGCAGATGAGGTGTCAGTTCAGTTCACTTATAGATTTAGACCCATGAACTCTCTAGATACAGAATTCTTTAGATACTTTACAACCCACAGCAGGACTGGAGCAGAATTAAATAGGAAAAGCTATAATCCTGTGTTGGCACTCCTTGAAGTAAATCCCCTTGAACATAACTGGACTTACTTCTGAGCAAATATGTGTTGATCATGCTCCGATTCTTTTAAAGTTGCACATCCTAAAGAATTTTTTCCTTTTCAGAGAAGTTGCTAGAGGTAGGAATAGCAGCTGCATTTTGCTTGCAAAAAGGCAATTTCTCTGTGGAAGAATAAGTGAAAGCAGTGAGCTTCTGGTTTGTGCACTTGTTTTGCCCCGCTTGATACCAGGTTTTTCCCCTTCTTCCCTTGTTCTCATGGCTGTCATGGGCCTGCATGTGGTGGTGCAGCAGTTCCCTTTTACCTCCTACACCTGCTCCCCCTGAAGGCATTTGTTTCAGCTGCAATCCTTGTCAAAGGCATGAAATCTAACATGGTGACTTCCTGGTTGCTGCAGAGCTAAGCTATAGCTCTTTACCAATGCCAGAGCAGGGGTAAACCAGGGCATGGAATGTTATTTTATTTTATAAAGTATAACTAAGAATGTCCAATGGCCATGATGGCTGAGCTATTCAGGGAACTGTAGTCCCAAAAGTAATTTGTTTACAGAGCTTGGATCAACTCACTGATTTATTCACTATTTTTTTCTAGTGATTTCTCCCAACTTTTTAGGTTTGCCAAGCAGTGCTGAAATGATAAACAGGCTTTCAGTGAATTAGATTATTAGAATTTATTATAATGTGTCCCTCTTCCTTTGCCACAATCAGTGAAACAGAAACTCTGCTGACTCAGTAGAAGCAATATTAGGATTTGAGGAAAGGTGTCACATGGCTGTGATCGGCAGAATAATCTGTGCAATTACTTTGAGAAGACAGCAGAGAGAAGGACAACTTTTCAAAGCTGGTATCAGTTCAGCTTATGGAGCAGAACAGCTAATTTTGGGAAAGAAGAAGAAAGTGAGTCTTGGAAAGGAATTTGAAGTGGGAAGAAGTGTTTTTATTTTCTTTTTCTTTGCAGGAAACAAAGACCACCAAGCATTGAGGGCTCTTTTAAAATGACCCCATTGGCCTGCATGGAAGAAAAGGGCTTGGAGTCTTTCAAGGGGAAGGGGTATGGGTGCATTGTGATTCTGTTCACTGACTTCTCCTTCTCTACTAATTATTTTCTGGACTGGTCTCTGTTGTATATTGTGGCACAATACACACAAACACCTTTTGAGAAAACGTCCTTAATCTTAAGGCCTTTTAGGTCAAAAGACAGGTTCCCTCCCCACGGATACGTATGAAAAGAACCTGTTTGGAGTCTCTGTGGGGAATGGAAGTGGCTGATTTCTATTGTATATTATTATGTAAGGTACATTGTAACATTTGAGCTGACCTACAATTTGCAGTTCTTAGTGTATCACTCAAACGGTGCTAGTGTCCTGGATAATTAAGTGGATGTTATCCTCAAATCTATCCCCAATTTCCTTTTCCATTCTCCCTCTTTTTTCCATCTCCTCACTCTTGCCATTTTGCTTTTTACTCACTCCCCTTTTCCTTCTTACCACCCCTCCCTTTTAATTACACACTTAAGGTAAGATGGGTGCCGAGAAGAGTGGACATACAAGATATTTCATAATTAAACAAACTACAGATGTTGCAGATTGTATTTGGGACCCCTGACTCCTGCATGCAAAACTGTCCTCCAGCATTGATCTTTGCAGACACACTTCCTGACTGGGAGTGAGGAGGCAGGAAAGATTGTGCAGTGAAAAAAAAATATTCTGCAGATGTTCAGACACTCTCAAAAGCTTCTGATTAAGGACTCCCCACTCTTAAATCCGTGACTGATCTTTGGAGCTATTCACTTATTGCAGTACTTGTAATGGATTAGCACCCTCTAAGCATCTCCACCTGACCTAAACCACTCCTTAATAACTTCTATCAAAAGAGAATTTGAAGAGGGAATGAAATGTGTTGGTAGAGATGGAAAGAAAAGAGACGCAGACAATTTGACAAATTGAAGATGCTGCAAGATGAGATCCCACGTTTTGGCACCGCTTTCCCCTGACAGTTTTCAGATGTACTGGATTCCCACCATTCCCAGGGAATAATCATATTATGGACTTTGTAGTCCATGTGGGGGAAAAGTCCAGGTTTGAGAAAGGCAATTTTATAGGGCCAAAAACAGCCCTTTTGAAAGAGCTAATAACAAAATCTGCTCCCTAAGGTGACAACCTCCATGCAGTTCTCTGGTCTAGCCTTATACTTCAGTCCACCAGTGAATTAATTTGTCAGTTTTAACTGGCTGATGTTACTGAATTAATTTTCAAATTTAATATTCCCAGCTCTGCTTGTTTACCTCATGTCCTAATGAGTGGGGAGGAATGAGTGAAGCAGCTGCCATAGTCATAGCTCTGATAGCACTATGGGTAGCAAGAACATTCAGTCTGAAGGAAATAAAGGATGAGGTGATAAGTAACTTGTGGAAGTGGCAACATATAACAGGTCCTCTGACAGCAGCTGGGTGGTGTGGTGAGTGAGGAGTCCTCCTGAGCCCTTTTATCCTCAGGTCTCCCAAACTGAGGTATTAACTTTGGTGATGGGTGCTTGTCAAACCACAAAGGATTAAGAACCGAGGGAAAATGGCCTAGGAACGTCCAGCTTCAAGGGATAAGCTTATCTCTGAAGCCAAAGCATAGATGTAGACAACTACGGTTTCACTTCTAGACTGATAGAGGTACTGAGTCATCCAAGAGTGCTAAAAGAATTGATGTCAAATCAGACTTCGGCTTCCTTAGGAGTGGTTCAATGTGATGTCCAAATACAGCTGAAAGTATGTTGGCTTGGATTGTGAGATAGGTTGTATTTCTAGGACTAGTATTTGGAGAAATCCACTCCCGCAGTCCTTCACCCTATGCCCTACAGGGTTCAGGAGGGGCTTCAAATTCCTCTAGAGCAGATTTTTCAGGGAGTATAGGTGCCTGCAGCAGAAAAAAGAAACTTTTCTTTGGTGTTAAATTAACTAATGTTACAATCCAAACTAATCGGCTGAAAATGCAGACTGGTTTTCATATGCCTCCACTACTAGACAGGCACTCAAGAGAACTGTCCTTGATCTTGTGGGACCTAAATATCCTCAAGGCACCAAATCCTGCCTGATCTTGGAAGCTAAGGAGGGTCAGTCCTGGTTAGTACTTGGATAGGAGGGCACTGATGAATCCCAGGCGCTTCAGACTATATTTTGGAGGAAGGAACTGGCAAAACCACCCCTGAGTATTCCTTGTCTAAGAAAACCTTATTCATGATTCATGAGGTTGCTATAAATTGACAGGTGACTTGAAGGAGTGCACAGACAGTCTTACAAGATGGAATTTGAAGAAAAGTAAATATCCAGCAATTAGCAAACCAGAAATTCCCCTGCTGAAGAATCACACAATGCCTGGCCATCACAGGATTTTTTAGAACTAACTGCATATGCTTCAGCCTTTTTCTGCTCTCCTCAACGGAGACCCTAGCTAATGGCAGACCAAATCTATTCATATGGAAGAGAATGTAGTGGGTTAATGGGTTTAAAATTCCATTTTTTAAAAAATGAAACTTTCTTCCCAGTCACTGTCTACATAAATCAAGGTATAATGAGGACTGACTGGAATAAATAAGAAGATGAAAAAGGCTAATACTCTGAAAAGGTGATCCACATGCTGTTTTGGGGAGCAAGGCACTAATCTTCGGAAAGGTCTGGTGAGTCTGTATGAGGCTTTCTATTTTGAGGGAGGATGGCACAAGTAAATACTTTTTTAGTTGAATGGGAGTGGGGGTAAAAGAAGACACGAAGAAAAATAAAGAAGATAGTTGGGCTTGAGTGGCAGAATTCCCATAGGCAGCAAACTGGCCACTGTATCAATAGAATGTTAGTTTAGAGAGGACTTGGTCTGATCCAACATGGCTTTTCTAATGTTGTTAAAAATAGAGATGAAAAGAAAAAAACAACGAAGCTTAAAATTGCCTGCTAAATTATCAGAACTTTCTCTGGTTCTCCAGCAAATACAGCACAGTGTTTCATGAATACTCCAAACAAATCTCTTGTTTTCCATGTACAAGGATTGTTGAAACTAAATAAATGAAAAGATCACATTAAGGAACATTTCATCAAGGCCACAGAGAGAAAGAGGAGATATGGTTCATCTTGCTTTGCATAAATGTACGAAACCTCTGACCTTTTTAACCCTTTGAGGGATAACATTGGAATTTGTACATGATGTGCGTGGAACCTCTTGCTGAGAAAGAATTATTATAAGGCCAATGGCAAAAATTCACCACACAAGATGGGGGTCCAACCTGACCCTTCTCTCCATCTCTCCTTACCCCCATTTCTTAATAATCTACATATTATTTCAAGAACAACCTTATTCCAAATAAAAACATTAGTTATTTTAAAAAAAACAAATAGACTATTTATTCAACTTTATTTTGATTGGATTAACTTTAGTTTTTGTGGTGTGAATTCTTTTAATTTAGGCTATTAGTTTACCTGTTGCTCTTCTCTAATTGTTTATTTTTAAGTACTTTAAAGAAACACAAACAATGCAAAGCTCCAAGGATGAATCACTGAATGGATGCACCAGTGTCTTCCCTGCTTGAGCAATGCTCCATATCAGATCATACTTACCTTGTGTGCATTTTACAGGTAAGATGGTTGGTTTTTAATCTCTACCATTTCTTTTTGCATTAAAGCAGGGCCTCAAGATTTGCTCACAATACAGGGAAGCTAATTTTGAGTGAATACAGCTTTGCAAAAAACCTGAAATTAAAACCATTCCCTCTTCTCCCGTAATGCTGAGTATCTTTTCAAAAATAAACTGGATAAAACTGGATATTTAATTTTATGTCTACATTTCAGAGCCCTCCTCTCCAGCACTGCAAAGAGCTTTTCCATTTGCACTCTCTCCTTTTCATATGTTTTCTGCCAAGCAAGAAAAATCTGTTTCTGTGCAAGAGGCTATCTGTCTTGCTAGGGCCATTTCGAGGCTGTAAGGAAATACCATGGTAAATCAAACCCAGGAGTGAGTGAGTGTGTGTGTGTGTGTGTGTGAAAAGGATAAAGATTAGCAGGAAATCCTGCCTCTCACTATTTATACCCCTTTCTCCACATTATGAAAAAGAGTGGCTCCTTTTCCCTCATATAATATTTGTGAGGTACTGATAATTGCCTCTTCATATGTCCTCCTATGAATCTTTGCAGAGGGAAAGCAAGAAGTCTTGCCTGTAGGTGGACCCAGTTGCCTTCTGATTCATGGTAAGCTGGAAAAGTAATGGGTCAGGAGGAGAATGCAACAAAGGCGAGAAGGTTAACAATGGTAGAGAAAAAGAATGGGCCTGCATGCAAGGCAGTAGCACCTCACAAGAGTGCGAGAGCATAACATCTCCTACTGCTCTCCTCAGTAGCTCCTCAACCTTATTTTCTACATAGGCAGTGATATAAATGGTGACCTGCAGTATACTGAGAAGATGTAAAACTAACTGTTTTGTTTTGTTCTGATTTGTTGAATGTATTGTTGAAATAAGGATTCATTCAGGATGGGTTTTCTTCACAACCCAGGAATCTTATACAAAGGAACCTTATTTCCACATGTAGAATAAGAGTGAGAAGGTGAAGTTCACACTTTCTATCAGATAAATCAAAAGTGAAGGCAAGTTATGTGGCCATTGGAACAAAGAAATAATAAAACCATCAACAAAAGGAAGTAGGTTCACTGGGAAACAAACAAAACCAAACTGATTTATGTGCTACTCAGGCATGACTAAATCCATAATAATAAATATAGGTCTTTAACAGACTGTATGAGTACAAATTAAATTCCCTTTAAAGTCCATGGTTTAGCAGCTGCTTAATGTTCTGGGATGCACAAGGCACTCCTTTATTTTTCCACTATGTACAAACGAGTCTGCTCACCACTCCAAACTATCTGCATAGTAAGATTTTTCTTCTCCTACTATTTAGACAAGAGAGGAGGAGGAGGAGGGTCTTAGTGCAACCCCCTACTCCTGAGAAGCTAAAAAGAGTGTGAGACTTTGTGTTAGTCCCAATGCTTCTAGTATACCTTTCTGAGTTTTGTTGAACAAGTTGAGCACTACATTTTAGGTCTCCAGCCATTAATGAACTGCAGTATTTTCTTAACCTGTAGCTTGCTTAGCTTGAAGTCCTCAGAAAGGATCTCTTCATTAAGCTGAACAAGCAAGTTGCCATCAATCTTCTCAGTAACAAAAAATGTTACAACATCCTCTGATAAACCTATGAATCTCAAGGATTTGGACACTTCCTCTACTGAGAGTCCAGAGAGATCTACAGGAGGTTGCCAAGGAGAGCCATCTCCACAAGACCTTGGCACTAGCTGGAGATGAAGCGGGGATGAGAAAGGATACGAGATAGAAAAGATGTCCGGCACACCCTTTTTACCTAGGTATTGATCTTCAGAAAGGTCTGGAGAGCCTGGCTGAGGGTCTTCCTCAGCACCATCTATTCTGAGAGGCAGTGGGCACAAATCAAGACCTGGCTTCTCATCTGCCATTTTGGGGGCTCGAGGAGGTAAGGCAGGACATGAGAGAGACTGCAGCGTGCTACTTACTGCCAGGGTTTTCTCATCAGTGCACTCAAGAGAGTAACTTGCTGACTTTGGACAACTGGATCCAGCGCAGCCAAACTCTGCTGCTGTAGCTGGCAGTGCATCCCCTGTCGGGAGTTCACTTTGGTTGAAGTCAAATGTAAAAGGTGCTGGAGAGTTTTTCTTTGGTGTGCTGGGAGTCTTCTGCCTTGGATAACTGTAGCTCCGGTTTGAATCCAATAGAAAATCACTCCTATTAAGGCCTTCAGAAACTCCAGAAAAATTATTTGGCCATGACAGTCTAGAGGACAGAGGGTCAGCAGAGGGACTCCCCACAGGCAATTTGCTGCCAAGATCTTGCAGGTCAGCTTTTGCAGTGCTGCATGGAAAACACACAACTGGAGTGCTCTCAGTGGGAATTTCAGCTTCTCCTTCAGCAGTATTGCTTTTTTATTTTTTTGGAATTAAAGGAAAAACAAGCAAGAAGAAAATTAATAGGCTGGTTATTAACAGTCATGTTAAAATTGTAATTCTGGATGCTACCCTGACATACTGTAAAGAGGAATCTTTAAGCAACTTTCCTTTGCTGAACTCTTGCACCCCACGAACTCAAATACAAGAAGGATTTTAGGTGGGAAGATGGCATGCAAATTCATCACCCCTGCAGTGATTCTTCCCATAAAATGTGTTAATGCTGGCCCTAAACTGTTACCCGCTTCTTGATTTTAGCCTACAAGTGACAGACAAAAATACATGTAGTACTGAATGGCTTTATTTCTGCATATAAAAAGTGTAAATCTCATCTATATACCAGCCCATGAGCACCTGTCATTTGCTGCAATCTAGTAATTACTCTCTTTGAGTACATAATGAGATCTATTTTTAGATGTTCAAAGTCTTTAGACTAACAGGATGGTTTCATCACATTTCATCATGTTGATAAATCGTATGACACTGCATATTCCTCTGAACGTATAGGGCAAAATAGACCAAGATGGTAAATTATGTATCTTGAATAGGAAGAATCAAATCTAGACTGTTTAACAAGCAACAGATGTTAGATCCTCCTTCCAGAGCTTGGAAAGTGAGCAGCACTGTCCATGCTGCCCATAGAATTCTGGGAGTTGTAGTCACTTTTTCCGAGCTCTGCCCCCAAGTTAATAGTCTCCGCCCTTAAGTTAAAGGTGTCAGTTTATATAAATCTCAAATTCATTCAGAAATTTTTGTCATCTAGATTTCTATGCAAATTCCATATTGACATGATTAAAATAAAGTTCAAGTTGTATGTTAGTCTCATGAACTGAAGAAGTCATATTATACTACCAAACTACTGCCTCATCTAACTAAATATTGTCTGTTTTGATTGATAACTGATAGTAGCTTTCTAGGTATCAATCAGTGATCTGTATTTCAAGCTTTGTTACCCAAAATCTTTTTAACTGGAATTTCAGAGACATCCTCAGGACTTGATAAATCTATTGCTTTACGCTCCTTCGAAGTGTAGACCTCTTAGTGAAGGAAAGTGCAGAAATCCAAATGGTTTCCCTTTTTGGTTTTCCTTAATGAATTAAAACTGTGCTGGATGTGGCAGGATCTCATCTCATTTTTTATTATAACACTGACAATCAGGTGTAAAATAGTGTTGGGGTGGCAGATGTACATAGATTAAAAGAATCAAGTGCCTCTGTGCACATACTTAGCTGTAATATCCGAAATTGCCTGCAGTTCTGAGCTTATAAAAATTCAATCTGTGTGTCCCTTGCTTGCACCTTTATTCACTTCAGAAGTCGAATTTAAGGTGTGTGGGGGAGATTGCTTTTGTTGTCACTATTGTTATACAGTTGGGGACCAGAAAACCTTGCTGACCCCAAAAAATTTACCATTAGATTCCAATCCACCTCCTGCTCACTTCTAAGTATAACAGTTAGTTGAAGTAATCGGTACTTCATGGGTGAAGAGTTAAAGAAAATTCAAATTTTTGGGTTTAAACAGGAGGTAAAATCATATTGTTATATTTCTGCTATTTATAGAACTCTGAGAACTTAACACTTTGAAGAAATAAACCTGGGATGACAGTCTTCACAGTCATCTGCAAGCTTACATTACTGAAACAGACGCAAGGAGTGAGTACTCACATGTTGTGCAACCCTGAAGAATAGTATGAGAGAGTTGGACTAGGAGAACGTGTCTGCTGTCGGGCTGGTTTGTTCGCCCGTGGAGGAATAGAAGGACTCGTGGACGTTGGCTTTGAATTGCGTGGTGGAACAGGTGGAGCATTCAGGAGCCTGCATTCTTCTCTGACCTAGACAGGGAAAAGGCATCATCATTATATGACACAGTTCAGCACACTGACAGCAGAGATTGCTAGTAATTCACTTCAAATAAGTATACACTCATAATTAGTTCCTTTTTTCAATAACAAGATAACATTATGTTTGTAATTTAGCTGAAAATAACATTACCCTTTTTGCAGTGTGACTGCAACCTTTTAGTTACTTTTATAATTACACATGGCTTCATTAGTGGTAGCAGAGGACCACATGGCTCATATATTGGATTACTCTGTGCCTCACGCTGTTACATTTTGTTTTGGGGGGAAAACGTAAAAGTAAGGAAAAGGTAGCAAGTTTAGTAAACGTGAAAGCCAAGCTTTACTTTTTAAAACTGGAATTATGATGGTAACTACTGACGTGCTTTGATCTATAATTGTACTGGTTACTTTTATAAAGTAACTTTCTTTATTCTGGTTGAGACTGCACCATGTAAGTAATTAATGCTTACAATCCTATAAAGCTGCAGTGGGAATCCTCCAGTCTTCTATATGTTGTCTATATATCCTCTAGACAATTCCCAGCACTTTTCCCTGCAGGCAATTCCCACCCAGCATCCTTCACAGAATCTGGAGGGTCAAATGATTCCAATTCCTGCTATTACGTCCCCCACCGCCCCCACGTGACAATGGGTGGTGGTGGGGGGACGTCCTTTGCTGCCCTCCCGCAAGAGGAGAGCGGTCTCAGGGAGGAGGCGGGGCTGGAAGGGGCTATTTAAGGCTGCCCCGCCTCTCCCTCGGCCTCTTTCAGATCTCGGTGACCCACCCTCCCTCCCTTGGTTTCAGTGTAAGATAGCTGGTTGCTTCGGGGCCGGGTAGGAATTTTCCCCCCCTGTTTGGGGTTTTTTTCGCCTACCCTACACTGCACCAGGGGTCGGGTGATTGGCTTCTCAGGGTGGTGTCTTAATTTGGTACTAAATAGGTCTCCACAGCTAAACTCTCAATCATCAGGCCAGTATGGGGGGGGGGGTCTAAGGGTTTGGCGAGTGCCTATGGCACCCTTTGGTGTAGGATAAATCCTATCCTTGAGGGGGGGCCCTGGGCTCACCCCACTTGTCCTGCGCCAGGGGGATGGCTTTTCGGGGCTCACCTCCCAGACAAGGGCCGGCCAAAGTCTTAATCCACCTTCAGCGGTTGGTCTTGGAGCCCGGTATCTCGCTCCGGGCTAGGGAAGATGGTCGGGACTTGATCTTTGCCCTAGTCCGTACATGCTGTCGACCCCCCCTTTTCCTCAGGTCAGAAGTTCAAGTTCAAGTTCATGTAAGTTCAAGTTCATTTCCCTCTTGATGTTAATTAGGGATATTAATAAATTGCCCTAGTTCAACCCAAGTCCTGTGTGCAATCTCTTCATTTCGTGGGTTGGGTGGCAAAAAAGTTAGAGTTATTACCCCTCTGTTAACTTTGTATTGCAGAGGCTGAGTGAGAACGTCTTCCCTGAAGTCGCCCAGCAAGAACACTATTGAAGGAAGATTTGAGTTTTCAGGGTCACAGATCATTCTGTTCATCCCTGGTCACACTATTTCTATCAATATTTAAAAAGTCATTTGAGAAGCCAGCTAGGTGATATTACAGGAGCAGAAACAGAAGCTCATCCCTTTGGACATAAAGGAAGGGACAATAGGAATAAAACTCTTCCTTGGCAGACCAGTACCTGCTAAGACACATTCTCTCTCACACACACAGGAAAGTACTGCAAATCCATTACCTTTCCCTTCTGTCTTGGTAACAGCAGTATAGATTTATAGTATAGGAAAACCAGCTAATGTCTTACTGATGTGCTACCAGCAGAGGGCACATTGTAGCCACTGAAAGACAATCTCCTTATTCAAACCTTGCCCACAACTGTAGAATAGCTCTGGAGACATTTTGAAGTACTTTAAAATACAGTATCTCAGGAAAAAATTAAAAGAAAAAAACATAAAAATATAACAGAGTCAGAGTTTTACACAGACACACACAGTCACCTGGTGGGACTTTTGTTGAGACAAGAGATGGAGGACATCTGTTGATTCTCTTGGTACCTCTCAGCAGCCTTTTTGATAAGCTCTCTGGCTTGGTTGTGAGACTGAAGATTCTAACTAGGCAGCTGCTCCTAGAAGGTGGTACTGCTTAAGTCTCTGAGGTTCCACAAAGTTCTATTTTTTCTAACACCTAAATTAAACTTACTGGGGAGATCATCTGGATGTTTGCTCTGAGGAGTTTCTTCTGCACTGACAACTCCCAGCATTACAACTGACAGCATACTTTTCATTAGACTTAAGTAAGGCTATGGTGATCCTATACTACTTCCTGGACCAGGTTGTGGACTTGCTGAGCACAAACCCAATCCTGACAAGATGGTAGCATCATTGATTGACAGTTCATCCACATGAGTGAAGGGTGTTCAAATTGAAGATGGAGTGACACTCTTCCTAAAGGAACATGTTCTCAGTCTGGGTTGCTTACTTACTCTCATCAGAGGCATAAATGACCTCAATGGCTTGAAAGTCTCTTTTACTACGTTTGGCTAATTTGCCAATTATGACTTTACCTGGATGGAAATAGATTGGCCACAGTTTAGACCAATGCTACTCAAAGTGGGGGTCTATGTACCAGCACTGGTCTGCAAACCCCTGCAAATGTCCAGGAAAGAAAGCAACAGTTGCTATCAATGGGTATAAATATGATGACAATCTTTGATACATTGGTTACGAAAAGGCTGAATGACTGACACTGAATGAATTGAAAAGGAGACTATTACTGGAAAAAGAACTTTTTGGGCATCGGCTTATGGGACAGCCTTCCCACAGATACTTGCTGAGGACCATCCTTGTGTTTTTTCAGCACCAGATGAGGACCCTTTTTTGTTCATCCAGCCCATTAAAAATAATTTATATATTCTTTCAGTTTTAAACTCTGTATTTTTTATTTGTGGTTGCCATGAGCTTTGCTTCCTATTATACTTTAAGCTGCTTTGGATTTAATTACTTTATGTCTTATTTTGTATCTAAATTGTTTTTGTTTTATTGGGCAAATTGAGCAAGTAAATGAATAAAATGTTATACTCATGTCAGGATCTGTAACTATGAAAAACTATGAAAAAGAAGTTGTTGCTGTAGGATAATGATCTGAGAAGATATATAGACAATGACAGCAGCCTGAATAGAACTATTTAAGAACTCACAAACATAGAAGAATATTAGGATCAGCTCAGCAACTTGGAACTAAAATATTATAATCCCTAGGGTCCTAATTTAGGGCAAAAATACATTTCTTTGTGGTGGTGCTTCATGTGGCCACCGGAAAAGTTAAAACCCTTGTGCATCAACCAAAAAGCTTGTAGCATTTCATAGGGATATAAAGTCCCACTTGATGTGGAGATAGTGCATGAGAAATGGTTGATGTACAGGGCTTAGTAAGTTTTTAAATGTTGTGCCAACTGAGCAGAAGAGTGTTTCCAGCCGACAGTGTCTGGATGATCTCCATCTGAGGCTTTAATTTGAAAAGCACACATTGTTTCCCTAACAAAAGTCAAAATAAGTTGCATTCCATGCTTACTGCTTCAACTGTTTTAGTCTTATACCTTAGGAATGTGGCGAATTGATTTAACTCAGATTCAAACATCAGCATGCCATACCAGGTAATATATGCCCACATTATAGGCCCCTGTAATGAGCTTTGTCATTACACATGTGTATAGCACCACTGGCAGAAGAAGGTCATAGGCACAGAATGTTGCCATTTTTCAAATGTATTGGAAAACATCCAGTTAAGGATAATTTGCAGCCACATTCTTTAGTTAATAAATATTTAAACATTTCAGTATCTATGAACAAAACCAAGCTTCCTTCATTTTTCCAGCAATGTCTTTGGAACCCTACTTTGAGAAGTGGTTGAGACATGCATGTGCATCCCAATAAGTTCCTAAAACATGATAAACTCACTGGTGACTTCTTTGAACAGTATAGAGTCTGAAGTGACACAGACATCTATGATGGCTTATTCATACACTCATTTGATACTGCAGTCCTCAAGAGACTAACATGAAAGTATTTGCCATTACTAAAATAATGTTAGAAATGACTAGGAAATCCTGGCTTTTTCCTTTGTCAGTAAAATCAGCCTCTTATTCACATGCACACTATAAATACTTAAGCTAGTTGGATAAAACTATAAATACCATAGTCATTATATTCTGAACACAATAGCAAAAGCTGTTGTGCATGTATCTATGGTAAAACAGCACTTGAAAATTAGTATGTTTCCTCCTTTTCCAAAAGAGCAGAATGACTAGTCATACCAAGAAATGCACTATGGAGGTATGATTTTTAAGGCATAATGGCAAATTAAAGCAAAGCATAGCAAAGCTAAACATATCAAAAACAAGCTCTTATGCTCAATATAAGTAACTAAAAAATCTAATATGCTCTCTAAATTGTACAATGAAAAGCCACAGCTCCTCCCACAGATTATACTAATAATGAGAAAGACACCATTTGAAGCAATTCTCCACAACTTTCAGAAATGTGCACTTTTTTTAGCTTGCATCTCTCTAATGCATATACTTCAAATTCAATTGCCATAATATAGACAGCCATTTTCAATGTGTCCAGCAGTTCCCCTATGTTTAATGGAGTTTTGGCATTTTTCTTCTGAACATATTTTATTTTAGAAAATTTCTACTTTATCCCATTGTTTCAGCCTCTCTACTGAAATTAAGTCAGCATATATGAACAAGTACCAAAGGCAAACTTGTCATAATACTGCTGTTCAAAAATATTACTTGTTATGCAAAAAGCATTTGATGAGGGATTTACATTCCCATCAGCTTCATTACACCCACTGGGAAGTTAAACCAGATGAACAGGTTGCTTACCTGTAACTGTGGTTCTTCGAGTGGTCATCTGTGCCATCATACACTAGGAGCTTTAGCGCCTGCGCGGTAGCGTTCGGAAACTTCTAGAGCTTGTTCGCTTGGCGGGAACCCCTCCCCCACGCCGGTACTGCGCATGCTCCTCCCGCCGAGCAACGGTCTCTCCTCAGTTCTGTCGTCCGCCGTAGAACCTACAGGGACCTGAGAAAGAGGGGAGGAAGGGCGGGTGTGTATGATGGCACAGATGACCACTCGAAGAACCACAGTTACAGGTAAGCAACCTGTTCTTCTTCTTCGTGGTCTCTGTGCCTTCATACACTAGGAGACTGTGTAGCTTACCGGTCGGACGGTGGGTCAGGTCCTACAGCACGGAAGCCAACACCTCACGTCCAAACCGGGCATCTCTGCGCGACCGGCAGTCGAGCCTGTAGTGGCGCACGAAGGTCGATGGTTGGGACCAGGTCGCCACACGGCAGAGTTCATGCAGGTCAACTCCTCGCAGGAGGGCCGCAGAAGTAGCCACAGCTCTGGTGGAGTGAGCTCGAAGCAGGACTGGCGGAGGCTTCCTCGCGAGCTCATACGCCAGTTCAATAGTCCTCACCACCCACTTGGAGAAGCGCTGGGTGGACACTTTTAGGCCCTTCCGACGTCGCCCATAGCAAACAAAGAGATGCGGCGTCTGTCGGAAGGAAGCAGTCCTGTCCTTGTAGAAAGCCAATGCCCGACGCACGTCCAGGGAGTGGAGGGACCGCTCCAACGGTGTCGTCGGGTTCGGGAAGAAGGCAGGCAGGATGATGTCCTGGTTGAGATGGAAACTGGACACCACCTTTGGCAGGAACGAGATGTCAGGTCTCAGGACCACCTTGTCCCTGTGGAAGACCGTGAAGGGCTCATCGGAACGAAGAGCTGTGATCTCACCCGCTCGCCTCGCTGAGGTCACCGCTACCAGGAAGGCAGTTTTCATTGTCAGGAGCCTGTCATCCGAGGTCGCCATTGGCTCGAAGGGCGGCTTCGTCAGCTGTGAGAGCACCAGCGAGAGGGACCACGGCGGTAGCGGCGGCGATACCGGCGGGTAGAGATGATGAAGTCCTTTCAGGAACCGCTTAACGGTATCGTTCCTGAAGAAGGCCGAGGCAGCAGATCGTGGCGGTTGGTATGCCACGATCGCGGAGAGATACACCTTCAGGGATGGAAACGCCAGGCCCTGTTGCCGGAGGTGCAGGAGGAAGTGCAGGACGGTCGAGAGCCCCGCGGGCGATACCGGCTCACTCCTCTCGTTAGCGAAGGTCAGGAAGCGTCGCCACTTGTATTGATAGTTGCGACGGGTGGATTCCTTCCTGGCCGCGACGAGGACGGTACCGAGCACGGGATCGTCTAGTGCGATATCCTCCAGGCATGGAGGGCCAGGCGTGGCAGGTCCGGATGGAGGACTCGGCCGCCGGAGTGGGAGAGCAGGTCCGGTGTCGGTGGTAACCGGAGCAGGTCGTCTCGCGCGGCTTGTAGCAGGGGTGCGAACCAATGTTGCCTCGGCCAGTACGGGGCTACCAGGATCGCGTCGGCTCGGTCGGCGAGGATCTTCGATATCGTCCGGCCGAGCAGCGGGAACGGCGGGAACGCATAGAGGAGTTCCCCGGTCCACGGAAACTGGAAGCGTCCCCGATGGAGGCACGATCGTGGCCCGCTCTGGAACAGAATCGGCGACACTTCGCGTTTTCCCTGGTCGCGAAGAGGTCGATCGATGGTTCGCCCCAGCGGTCCCGAATCAGTCTGAACGCCTCTCCGGAGAGAGACCATTCGTGATGGGATGAGGTGTCCCTGCTGAGGGCGTCTGCCGTGGTGTTCTCCTGCCCGGCCAGGTGAACCGCCACGGGATGCGTGTGCAGGCGAATGCACCATTCCCACAGGTCGAGCGCGATGTGGAGCAGGGTCGTGGAATGAGTCCCACCTTGTCTGTTGATGTAGCAGACGGCGGTGGTGTTGTCCGTCAGAATCAGGACCGTGCGCCCCGCCACGGCATGGCGGAACGCCCGTAGGGCTTTCCAGACGGCGAGCAGCTCCAGCGCGTTGATATGGAGAGCGGTCTCGTCGTCGGTCCATCTGTCGCGGACTCTGAGATCGCCGCAGTGGGCACCCCATCCATACAGGGAGGCGTCGGTCGTTACCGTCACCTTCGGTGTCGGCTGTTGGAAAGGCATCCCTGACATGAGATTGCGTCGCGACTGCCACCATCGGAGGGATGAGCGGACGTCTCCCGGCAGCTGCAGTCGGAGTGTCTGTTCGTCTCGCAGGGGGTCGAATATGCGGACGAACCAGTGTTGAAGAGGTCTTGCTCTCAGCCTGGCGAGATATGTCACAGCGGTCGTCGCAGCCATGTAGCCCAAGAGCTGCTGGACGCTTCTCGCAGATAACGTCGGGGCCGTACGAGCGTGAGCGGCGGCCCGGATCAAGGTTCGTGCTCGAGACTCTGGTAGGTACGCCCTGGCGGAGGTCGAGTCGAGCGTCGCCCCGATGAAGTCCAAGATCCTCGCCGGCTCGAGGTGGGACTTCTTCGGATTCACTCGTAGACCAAGGCGGGTCAGGAGTGACAACGTCATGTGGACGTCGTGGTAAAGTCTCTGTTTGCAGGACGCCACCAACAGCCAATCGTCGAGGTAGGGGAAGACGGAAGCGCCCTTCGTCCGCAGGTAGGATACCACCGGGGCCATGCACTTGGTGAAGACCCTTGGGGCAGTCGAGAGTCCGAACGGTAGCACCTTGTACTGGTAACAGGTGTCGTCGACTGCGAAGCGGAGGTACCGTCTGTGCTGCGGGCGAATGGCGATATGGAAGTATGCGTCTCGGAGATCGATGGAGGCGAACCAGTCCCCTCGATGTAGGAAGGGCAGGATCGACGGTATCGTGACCATCTTGAACCTTTTGGGGCGGATGTAGTAGTTCACCCCTCTGAGGTCTAGGATCGGCCGGAGGGTACCGTCGGCTTTCGGTACCGTGAAGTACCTGGAGAAGAAGCCGGTGGTCTTGGCCTCTTGCGGGAGCCGCTCGATCGCCCCTTTCTGGAGGAGGGATTGGATCTCTTCCAGGAGGGCCGGACTCGACGGCGTGGAGTAGTAAACGCCGCGAGGAGGAATATCGAGAAACTCGATGGCGTAGCCAAGACGGACGATGGAAAGCACCCAAGAGTCCGTAGTGACATACTGCCACTCCGCTAGGTGTCGAGCGAGAGTCGGTCGGTCTCCGAGCGCTGATGGTAGGCTGAAGAGTGGGTATTGGTGGGTCCTGCCAGGCACGTCAAAACCGAGACTTTGTCTCGGAGGAGGACTTCTTCGACGAAGCCGGGCGCCGCCTAATCGTGCGTCTGGCCGATGAGCCGGAGGACGGTCTCGACTGTCCAGACTGGGCCGAACGCTGGAACGACGAGGTGGAAGATCGTCGCCAGGATGGGCGGAAGGTGGAGGCCCTGCGGGCCTGCATGGCCGGCTGCAGCCCGATCTTTTTTGCGGTCAGTCTCGCCTTGACGAGATTGTCCAAAGCTTCGTCTGTGGACGAATTGAATAGGCCTTCACCGTCGAAGGGGAGATCTTCAATCCTCCTTCTGGTGTCCTCCTGGATGTCGGCCGGTCGCAGCCAAGCATGGCGGCGGAGGCCGATGGATCCCGCCATGACCCGGGAGGCGATCTCCACTGCGTGCCGGGAGGAGGCCATTTGGTGCCGAGCGATGGAGATAGCCTCATTGAAGATCACGGAGGAGGCTTGGCGGATGTCCTCCGGTACCGCTTCCATCGCCGGTTGCAGGCGATCGAGCACTTTCTTCAGGTATGCCGCGAGGCAAGCCTGAGTGTTGGACAGCCTGATCTGCAAGGAGGCAGCTGAATAGAACCTCCTTGCGTAGGCGTCCAACTTCCTGCTCTTTGTCGGCGGGGTGGTGTGTTGCCTGCCGGAGCCCTTCGCTGCGCGGACTCGACGACCACAGAGTTCGGTGCAGGGTGATTAAATAGATAACCGGCGTTATCCTTCTGCACCCTGTAGAGGTGTTCTAACCGCTGCGGTATCGGCTGAGCCGAGGCCGGTCTATCCCAGGCGGCCTTCACCAGTCTGGATACCCGGGGCAGGAGAGGCAGCGGGGCCGTGGAAGGTCGCTTCTCCTCGAAAACGGAGAAGGCTGGATCGTCATCCTCCGGCTCCGCATCGGCGATCTTAAGGCCGAGGGTAGTGGCCATGCGGAGCAGCATCGCAGAGAACTGGTGGACGTCCTCTGGAGCAGAATCTGGGATCGGGTCCCCGAATCCCAACGGAGGAGACTCCTGGGAGGCCGCCTCAGACACCTCCGACTCCGCACTCGAGTCGTACGACTCCGAGCTCGGTGAGTCCTCTCGCCGCTCGCTCTCCGGCTCCTTCGCAGTCGCCGCAGGTGTTGCCTTCCTAGGCTTCTCCGCAGCCGGGGCGGTGGTAGCAGCAGCGTCCCGCTTGGGATGGCTGACCACTGACTTCACCCTCTTGGTGGTGACCGGGGTAGTCTGGCAGGCTGACGTCGTCGTAGCCCGCTCAGTCACCACCGACTCCGTAGGGCGCGTCGCCGTTGCCGTGACCCTAGGAGGTGGCGATATCGCCCGATACCGTGGTGAAGGCTCCCTCGCCCTATGATATCGAGGGGAGGGAGAGCGGCTGAAGGAGCGGCGGTCCGACGGAGATCGGCTTCGGCGTCGACGGTACCGAGCCTCGTCCCTCTAGGCGAGCGCGATTCGCGCTGTCGACGAGGTGACCGGGACCTCCGGAAGGTCTCCCAGCGACTCGGGCCACGATGGTACCGATCCCGGTACGATGGCGAATGCGACCGATAGGAGGCCGGGCGCTCTCTCCATTCAGATTCCCTCGCGTACCTGGCCACGTAGGACGCCGAGGTGTATCTGGAGGCAGACGAGCGAGGTTGTTCCTCTCTTGTCTCCCTCGGAGGCGGCGAGGCCACCGGACGCTCGGAAGAGCGGGACCGGGACCTGAAGGAGGTCGAACGCCGCTCCGGAGAAGCAGAGGGCTCTCTCTGCTGCAGGTCGGCCGACCTGTGACGGCTAAGAGGGCGGTGGCGCTCCTCCACCAGGGTTGGAGGGTCTGCCACAGGCGAGTCCGGGCGCTGTTGGGGAACGTCCTCGATCTCATCCTCCGAGAGGTCGACGGACTCGCCTCGCCCTTTGGAAGGCTGCTGAGTAGGAGGAGGAGTAGGAGGTTGAGCGTCCCCAGCCGGGGAGCGCTTCTTTTCCTTCTTCTTCTTCTTCTTCTCCTTCTCCTTGCCCTTGCCTCCGTCCGGAGCAGGGCGCTTTTTTGCAGGCGTCTCCGTAAGGGGAGCCTCAGCCTTCCTCGCCCTCGAGGATCCTTTAGCTGACTTGGCAGCCGCCGACAGCTTCGGGATCCTCGGTAACGCCGAGATCGGCGTTTCGCCGGTACCGAGCCCGATACCGACGAGGTGGACGGAACGGCAGCCGCCGATACCGTCGATGGCGTGGTCGTCTTCTTGTCGGCCATCTTGGAAGTGGAGGTCTCGTCTATCGCCCGCAGAGACTGTTCCCAACAATAAGATTTGAGTCTCGCGGAGCGGTTGCGAAGAGTTTGGGGAGAAATCCCTGCAAATTGGGCAAGTCCGGATGTTGTGGGACTCGCCCAAACAGAAGAGACACTCCTTATGGCCGTCGTTGAGGGCAACCTTGCGGCCGCAGGACACGCACTTCTTAAAGAGCGCGGACATAAGACGAAGAAACGCCAAACTCCGAAATCCAAAAAGACGAAAACCGAAGGGGGAGTCCGAAAGAGAGGTCAAAGACAGTCCGAAAGTCCGTAAAACCGTGAAAAACAGCAAGCCAAGCACGACGTGAGAGGAACAAACTAAAGAACCTTCCGTACGCGGCGGCGGACGAGAAAGAACTCAGGAGAGACCGTTGCTCGGCGGGAGGAGCATGCGCAGTACCGGCGTGGGGGAGGGGTTCCCGCCAAGCGAACAAGCTCTAGAAGTTTCCGAACGCTACCGCGCAGGCGCTAAAGCTCCTAGTGTATGAAGGCACAGAGACCACGAAGAAGAAATGAATTTATAACATTTCCTTCTTAGTCTCTAGGTTTGGCTCCTCTCCATGGGATAGGAAAACAACTCTTCCTCCATGAGTTGGAAGGGCCTGAAGACAGTCTACTGCTATCCTTTAGATCTGCTTCAGCCTGTCAGATCCTCTACATGGCAATCAGTTACCTGCACCGCACATTAGACCTCCAGTAGTTAACATCTGGCATTCATTGACACAAGCATTTAAACAAAGTGTGTGGCACTAATACTATCTGTTGGAGTGAAGAAACATTGCAGTTTTCCAGGCAGAGAAAGAATTCATTAAGATCCTTTCACATGGGAGACACTATTAGTGCAAACAAAGAGTTCAGATGTCTGCAATGTGGGAGGGATAGATGATCATTGCTCCTCCCACACAGAGTGAATTAAAGACAGTCTAAAAATGGCATCGGGCTTTTGCAATTCATATTCATTCTAGAGCTTGTCATATGACTGCTGCTTAGAAATCATGGGGAAACAGGACATTTCTTCACAAAAAATGAACAAATTACCAGATCTAGATGCTATCCACCCATGAGTTCTTGTGGAATTCATATGTGATAACATGAATCTTCTGACAAAAATAAATCACTTGTCTATAAGATCAACCCCTATAGCAAATGGCCAATATAATGTCAATTTTTAAAAAGGGATCCGGGCAGACCCAAGAAATTACAGTCTGACAACAAATCTTTCTGAATAAGAATCAATATGGTTTCTGACAAGACAATCCTGCCCCACTAATGTTTTACAGTTCTTTGAGTGTGTCTAAAAGGAAATTAGTGGATAATGAAGGATCTGATAAGACAATGGCCTAGATCCTGCATTGAAAGACATAGTTTTCCCCTCCCTCCACCAAATGACCTTTCAGCCCTCTCTCAGCAGTGGGATTTGTCACAGTTTCCTGTTGCAGCATGACCCACCACCAAAAGAGAGCTAAACATGTCACCACTCACCACCTTCCTCTCCATTGTCTAGAAAATTCCTCTGTTGGGGGGGCTGCATGCCAGACTGTGTGATGTTGCAATGACCTTAAAAGTGAATTAGTTTAATTAAAATGCCCTAAGTCATTCTTACAACATCATAAATACTGAACAGGATGCCAGCCACTGTTTAGTTGGACTTTCATTATCTTTTAAGAAAATTGCCTACCATAAGCTCCTAAGTAAACTTAACAGTCTTGGGAAAAGAGGATGGGTCTCCTTATGGATTTGTACTGGGTTAAAGAACAAATTAATGAACAAGTATTTGAGAAGAAATAAAACAACAGGTGTTTGGGGTTTTTTGTTTGTTTTTCTGCTATGTAGTGAAGCAAGAAGTAGCAACCTTGAAAGATCTGTAGTGGGACTGAAGCTTTTTAATTTGATAATAAATTGTTTAAAATTAGGAGCAAACAGTATGGTAGCAGAATTTGAAGATGAGTCCAACTTACTCAGGTTAATTAAAAAAAAGATTGTGAAGAGTTTCAAAACGATTTCTTGAAACTAGAGGAATGGACAACGAAGTGGCAGACACCATTCAATGAAAATCTAATGTGATGACCAATGAGGCCAAAACTCCTAACTTCTCACATAACCCTGTTGGGTTTGGGCTGGTAGTAAAAGGCCAAGAAGTGGAAAAAACTAATACAGTACATGGGAACAATGAAAAAAAAATCCATGAAAGAGATAAAAGGAAACAAATTGCCCCTCTCTGAAGAAGAGGCATACCATGAGACACTGAGCTCCATAATCAGCTCTCACTGAATAGCTGGAATGGAATAATTTGAGGGCCTTTCAGGAGGAAATGTTGACAGATGGAAGAATCAGCTGAAGGATGTTATGGCTATCCTGGTTTATTATGGGCTCATTCTACATCTATATAAAGACCTTGCTTGAGCAGAAGTAAAAAACAAATGTGTTGCACATACACCATCTCCTTAAGCACATCTCAAACCACTTTTAACTCTCACAAATTAGGCCTATTTCCATCCTCTCTTTGATTTAATTCCACCATTTGATTGAATCTCATGGCTGATTTTTTTCTATCCAGTGTCTGCTGTTCTTTCTGGTTTTAAAAACTTATATGCTACACTCATTTTTCCTTGCTGATACAATTTTAATCATACTGTTCTTTGAAGCAAGGTATTATACTGAATACTTAAGGTCTGCAATCCATTAAAACAAACACAACACCCTGCTTGTTTCATTTGCCAAGTAAATTTTCCTCACTCAAGTTCTTCTATCTCTCTCCTGTCTCAGGAACAATAGGCAGATTCCAACTTGACAATCTTTTCTTCCTGTGAGTACATCTTCACTCAACATCATCTTTTACCTTACTTTTGAGGAGTACAGAAAGAACTTCACATAGAAAAGAAGGGATCTTTGTTCTACCAGTGTTCTAAAATATAACCAATTTTGTAGACCGAACTTTCACAATGCACAGAAAAACATGTGTTCCCAAGGGAAAAGTAATTTTACTGTGCAGAGGCAATAAAATTCTATCCTCAAATTCTGTGGCTTCCTTCCAAACTGATGTAGAAAAAGTCAAAATGTGTTAGAACAGTGAGCCTTTAAGAAGTGTGTAATGGGTATCAGACAGATGAGGAAATATTTTTGCAGAAGATGGGAGGTGGAAACTCTAGCTGATCTGCAATAAATCTCAGTTTCAAATTAATTATGGCAGAAGGCTTGGCAATTCTATGCTGAGGTTAAAGTTCATCTTCCTCGGAAGAATGGCATGTTCATGTTTATGGCAATAACTTCTTCACCTGAAGTAGGAATAATGAACATGACTTACTGCTTCAGACTTAGGAGGCACAGGTGGTGGAGGTAGGGAAACATCTGAAGATTTAGATGTTGCTGTTAAAGGTCCAGGTGCTGGAAGACAAGGAGTGCCACACTTGGACCGGAACAAACTCTTATAGTTGTCACATTTGTTCTTTTCACTCTGTGAACGAGTAAGTGGCTGATCATTCATTTTCCCACTCCCTTGATCCAGCCACAGTTCTTCATAAGGAAGTTCTGGTTTCGTAGGTAAACATAATGATTCTTCACCAACTTCAGGGAAAAGGTAGTCACTGCTGCCATCACCAGCATCCTGGTACTGCAGAGCATCATGGGAGAACAAAGCCCACTCGTTACACAAGTCTCTGCATCCATGAAGGTTCACCTCGCTGTTTCCATGGAGGTTGTTTCCATAAACACACACAGAGAGGCGATGGAAGGATTGGGTCAATTCATCTCGAGCATAACTAAGAGAATTTGGCACATGATTGTGGCTAGCAGGTCGACTTTTCTGCGGGCTTTTGCAGTCGTCATTCCAGTCAGCTTTGACGTCTCTCACAGCACGCGAATACTCATCTATGTCAAACTGCTCTTGACAGAGGCTGAACCAGTGTTTGACAAAGGATTCATGCCATATTTCTCCTTTCACAAGACTTTCTGGGAGGGTGAACTTTGGAAGAGCCAAATGCAAAGGGAAGTGCATCGGAATAATTTTGTTACTATGCAGTGCACAGCAAACCACAACAGTCTTGGTTTGAATGTTCACAAACTTGTAGCGATGCCCTTCGCGGACAAAATGCAAGTCATAAGGATTTCGCGGTGGAGGGCTTGGCACAGTCACATTGACGGGGAGACGTGTTTTTTCTACTATATTGCGAATTGTGTGCTCCCCTTCCTGCATCTGCAGCTCTAAGGGACTGCGTGTACTGAATCTGCCCTTGCATTGGAAAGGAAGGCTAATGCTCTCATTGGTCCTGTGGTTCATACAAATCAGGCAAGGCATTTTGCCTTTGCCCAGTTTGCTGATGGAATTAAGCTTTCCAATCTTCTTGAAGATGGTATTGAGCCGAGACTTCTCCTTCGAAGATTTTGCATAAAGGATTTCTGCTTGTCCCATTAATGTTAGCTCATCTCCAGTGCAGAGAGTGATGTTGTAAACCTCTGTATCTTCGTTGCATTCACCTGAAGCCACCTGTAACACAAAAGAGCGCAATGTTAGGAAGCCATTTTGAACACTGAAATGGTGCTATATAGAGAGAACAATGAAAAACAATGAATTAAAAGTTAATGTTCTTGGAATTTTGGGATAAGGGATGAACGGTGCTTCTGCAACAAATCTAACTTCTTTTTAAAACAAGGACTGCAAAAGAGTGGAATACTGATAGAAATATGTACATTAGCACCTCTGATGGTAACCTCCTTAATGTCTTCATCATTCTTGAATTAGCAAAAATAAACAATTTACATTATCTTCTATCAATACATTGCAAGACTTTATTTAATTAAAATACCGATATCCTACTTACAGCACCTCAAGAATACCAAATTAGCATAAAAAGGATTCTTAAAATGAAATCATACTACAAAATTGTATAGGGATTTAGATTATGCGGGGTTTGCATGAAAGTAAAAATTATTGCAGCAGCCATCTCCTACCCATATTTTATCTATTTACTTAAATACAGTCAGATCTCCACATTTGCGGGTTTCACCTTTGCGGATCTGATTATTTGTGAATAATTTGCTGTTACCTTTGCTGCCCCCATTGCTATTTCTAATAGGGACTGTAAGCCGCATAAGATTGAGGAACTGTGAATAAGGCTTGTAAGTTCCTATTAAAAATGGTGTGGGATAGCAGTGGAGGTGGCAGTAAGCCCCATCAGCCACACATTTCTACCCTGATGCCTCAAAGGAATCCATGGTGGGTTGAATATGATGATCATATTTTTGTGTGTGTTAAATATGCTTTGGGAGGCGTAGAGTTATTCATGGTTTTTCTACTTTCATGGGTGTCCTGTGCCCCTAACCCTAGGGAATATCAAGGAATGACTGTACTGCATTTTAATTTTGTCTTTCCACAAAAATCCAACCTTTTCACTAACAGCACTCAAGATCACTAACTGATATGACTAAAAGCAAATTGAACAATAAAAACATTAAAATAATTGCAACATTCCATAAATATCAAAAGAGCTTATAATGCTAGTCAGAAGTTAAGTGTCCTCACACTCTTCCTGAAAAGGAGAGCAGTAACTGATCACATCAGCATGTGGTAACTACAACAAAGGCTTCTCCTGAGTACCCATCAAGCAGGCTTCTGTGAGTGATAGCAACTTTCTAGAGAGTCTCTCCTTAGGGTCTTAATGCCCACAGAGGGTCATAATGAGAGAGGCAGTCCCTTAGATAAGGCCCCACATCATTTAAGTCTTTAAAGGTAAAAACCAGTACTTTGATTTGCATCTGGAAAGCAGGCCACAACCACTGCAGGCAGCCTCTGCCAGGTAGAGGTAACAACTCCAGCCAAAATCCAGACTGTGCGGCTAAGCTGATTGAACTCCTTTAGCCCATGACAGTAGCAACCTTGTGATCTCTTTGTTTGTAACTCACTGTTTGGTCAAGTTGCAGCACTCCTAACCCAATCAAGAGTAGAAGAACCTCTCTCCACCTTTTCTCTCTCACTCACTCTAAAAGTAGTGTTCCCAGAGTAAAAACTGGAGAGGCCTCCTGTACCTTCAGTAGTTATGTTTGTTGTTGTGTGCCTTCAAGTCTTTCCTGACTTACTGTGAGTCTAAGGAGAAGCTATTAGGGGGTTTCTCGGCAGAATATGTTCAGAGGGGCTCTGCCCTTGCCTTCCTCAGAGGAATGGTTGTGTAGAAGAGAGAATTTCAGCTGGTGTTGCTTGTCACACAACCAGGTAACAAACAACACCTGCTGAAATTCCCCCTTCTATTAGTATAGGATCTGTTTCTAGTTTTCATTATGGCAACCTTATAAAAAGTGATGCAAACTAGTTTGGGGGACAAAAATGTGATAAAAATGTTTCCTCTTCCCTGACAGAAAAATCAAAAGAGAGTTGAAACCTGAGGGAGCTGGGTTTTCAGGAAGGTTGATTGTTGGTGGCCCTGATTTCTCTCTTTTTCAGTTTGGTGGAGAGTTGAGGAAAATAACAGACTGGGACAACATTCTGGTCACCTTCACAGACGCAGAGAACAGCATAGCCGATGGTGAAGGATGCAGGAAGATGCAGTTCAACAGCACCTGGAGGGCTGCAGCATATCTACCCAGTTACAATGTATAATTTTTTTCTACCTTAACCAAGCAAGATCAAATTAAGCTAAACAAAACAAAGCAAAATAAAGCTAAAGCTGTTACACTTCTTTACTGCTTTCCTAGATAAGAGATTTTGTTCAGAGTGATGTTCAGTATCCACAATTTTTTTAGGGAGTGGCTACAGCTCAATGCTTTGTATGTAGAAGGTCCCAGTTTTAGTACTTGGCATTTTCACCGGCAGAGCTAGAAAAATTCCTCTGAGAAGTCTGGAAACTTGCTGCCATTCTATATCAACAATACCAGTCAGATGGACTAAAGATCTCAGTACAAGGCAGCTTCCTGTGTTACAGGGTAGTTGTTCTCTGCTCTGTCATTGTTTAATTCTTTTGAGGGTACATCTCAAGTGCTGCAGGGAATAAATTTGGGATCTTTTAGGGGTAGACGCACATCTGAGCAGCTTGTTCTATTTTGTATAAACAGAGGGTAGTGTTCAGAGTGTCAGATTAGGTCTTGGGAGACCCAGGTTTAAATCTCATTCAGGCACAAAGTTCTTACTAAAGGATCTTCAGGTAGTTACCATGTCTTAGTCTAATCTACCTGGCAGGATTCCAGGGAAGATACAATGGAGAGTGGGTGAGAAAAACCATGTACACTTCTCCTAGCTTCTTAAAGATCTAGATTACTTGAAAGATTGCATCTCCCTATATGAACCTGCCAGAGTCTTAAGATCATCCAGAGAAGGCTTTCTTTCAGTCCTGACAGCTTCACAGGTTCATTTGGTGAAGACATGGGAGAAAGCCACCTCAGTGTTGGTTCCCACCCTGTGGAATTCTCTTCCATAGGAAGGTAGGCTGCCCTCATCCATGCTCTCCTTTAGACAGCAGGCAAAGGCCTTCCTGTTTAACCAGGCTTGCAATGATTAATGGTTTGCAGGGAGCCTTCTTATAGGGGTGGAGAGTACTGTAGTTTAAACCTTTATATGCCTTTTAATGATTTTATACTGTTTTGCTATCATTTTAAAAATGGTAATATTTTAATTGTGTTTTAAATTTATTACTTTGTTTTAGCTAATTTTGTTTTATTGTTTTTGAGCCACATTGGGAGAAAGGTAGTATATAAATGCAATAAACAAACAAATAAATAAATATGTAAGGAAGGAGAGAATATAAATGTAATAAACAATCAATAATTCAAATCTGTTCCAGCACTATTGAGCATTCCTTCCTTGTCGCTGCAAAAGCAGGCCTTGTTCCAAAGTGGCCCTCAATTTCTGCAACTTCACATTGGCCATTGACAGCAACAGCCCACCATATAAACTTAATTTACTAAACCCCCTGTTCTATTGATTTTTAAAACAATGGAACACTGACAACAGCTTGGCAAAAGTGGAGAAAATGCACCATCAGTAAAATCCAGCGCAGAAAAGCAGAACTATATTTCAAGAGAAATACTTTGCACAATGTGCCTGCCTAGCATCTCTGTTTCAGAGTTTCCTGAGAGGAAGTTATTCAAGTGCTGTGTTATGTGCATATCTTTAACAGAGCTAATCCAGGAAACAATCAAGACCTTATTGTATGTGATAGTAATTCACAATTCAGACCAGTGGCAAGGCAGTATTATTAAGCATTAATACTGAAGTTTCCTACAGATGAATAACATGACTGCGCGCTCTCTCTCTCTCTCTCTTACACACACACACACAGCTTCAAAGGCTGCTTTATACAAAATGTTCTTCCTCCATGAAATTCATTCCTGGGAAGAGAAGATGCACACTATACTTTGTGTGCACCAAGCTATTTAACCATAGGATAGAACAGGCACATACATTTTGTGACCACTTTCCCACCAAAACAGTAATATCCATGAAAAGAAAGGATAGGTTGCTTAGCTGTAACTGTGGTTCTTTGAGTAGTCATCTGTGCACTCAAATATATTGGTCATTTGTACCCATGTGAAGATATGCAGAAGCTTCTAGAGCTGCATTTTGGTGATAACCTACCCCTTCACTCATACAAATGTAAGCTGTACATTCTGTCTGAAACCGAGTTCCAAGTCCACCAGCGGGATGCCTGGAATAGAGTAGAGATGGCATGAAGAGGAGAGGGCAGGTTATGTGAGCGCACAGATGACCATTCAAAGAAGGGCTGTTATAGTTAGGCAACCTGTTCATCTTCTCTGTAGTCTCTTGTTACTCACACATATGGAAGAACAGGAAGCTAACTTACTGAAGATGGTGGGTCATACCAGGACCAATGATAGAAGTTGCACTGGAGTGGGACTAAGACCGTGGATCTTGCTTCTTGGTCCAAATTGGCAGAACAAAGTCATGCATGTCTACAGAGAGCAATGATATTAACCATGCCCTTCACACTATGGTGCTGTTTGTTTCACCATGGTAATCTGCTGAGCTGTTGAATTGTGTACTTCAGATGAGAAGACCCAAACTACTTTCTTATCCTCCAACATAGCTGATCTCTGTTGTTCCAGCTGCAGTACAGCTGCTGATCCTCATCTCCCAAGTTTCAGTTACATCAGAACAGTCAGCCCCCAAACAGGAGCCATGCCCATCTTCATCTTGGATCCTACCAGCCCCAGTATTTGAGCCTCACTCCCCTAGCCTGGAGAGAATTCTAGAAACAATCGCTAGGGATCTCAATAAGGTGGCCAACCTGTTCTGAGATGAATTGCTGGTAGGCAGCCATGCACACTTGATAATTGGCTATCCTAAGCAACACAGCTGTTATATAGTACATCTTACACACCATGGCATCAATCATATGCCCTTCATTATTGATGAGGGAAGCAGGAGCCTTTTTGGAGGACTAGGACTGTACTGCTCTGATGATATTCAACTTTGACTATGGATGTTTTAAGAATACAGCACAGTCTTCTTCTTGTATACAGTAATGATTTTCAATCCTCCTTCAAGTGGAACTGATGCTGGGGTCTGCCAGGAATGACATGCTACTTTCTACAACATTGGAAGTACAGGAATAACTGTTGGAGAAATGCTTGAGGTCTGACCCTTCTGAAGACCAAGTCTGCAAGAAGTGGCTCAGATTCCTTACTTCAAAGGTCCAGGAACTTAGCTGTTCTGGAGACCTACTCTGAAAAGGTATCCAGGTCATCCAACTGGGAGACTGGGTTTCATCCCTAACAAGAAGGTCAAGAGAGAAAGTGGAAGAGTCCTCTACTGTTGACTCCTTCTCTGATTATGATTTTACCAAGCTGCCGCTATTGATTCCTTTAAGAGGCTGAAGTGGAGATGTAATGAGACAATGAGCAGAGGCAGGGTCACATCAGTGTTGTGACAAGGAAGGCTATGCTGCAGCTAGAACAATAGAGATCAGCTGTGTTGCGGGTAAAGCAGGAGGTCCACCTGCTGGATGAAGAAAAGGTACAGGCACTCATGGAGGAAGCACAGGGAGCCTGCAGCTGTAAGATGCCTGGTCTCAGAGGTACAGAAACAAATAACTGAATGAAGGTGCTCTCTGTAGTGATCCTCATGAGCAGCATAACAGTCATAATACAGGTCCTATACATAAGCGGGGGAGGATTCACAAATATGCTGGGTATAATAAGGTGGATAACGTGAACAGTCTCTGCAGCAACGGTGATGTCTCAAATCTCTGTAAGAGCAGAGTGAAGAAGGGGAACACTGGAATTGAGACTGAAAGTATCGTTGGGACTGAGACCCTGCATCAAAAGGGAATAGGAGGCTGAGGTTCCTGGTGATCTTGGAGTCAAGTCTGGGGCATTCTGGTGATGGCTTAAGGCAGAATTCCAGGATAGAGAAAATTTGTCTAGAAGCTCTCCTTCCCAGTAGTATCCAACAATTTGGACCTCATCAGAAGAATGAGATCCCTAGCAATTATCTCCAGAATTCTCTCCAGGCTAAGGGAGTAAGGCTCAGATACTGGAGCTGTTGGGATCCAAGATGAAGATGGAGGTGACTCTTGGCTGGGGGCTGACTGTTCTGACGTAATTGACATTTGGGAGATGAGGTTCAGCAGCTGATCCTTATCCTTCCTCTTAGGCTTCATCACAGCAGAGGAGGGAGGACATTCTTCTTTCTACAGTTCTTCCTCTAGAGACTTCCCAGGAGTGAGAGGTACATCTCTAGGGTTTTGTGCCCTGCAGACGGGCTTAGAGGTTTCTTGGGGTACTAAGACTGAGGATGCTGACATTTCTGTTGAGGAAGCAAGAGTGGCAACCACAGGAATCTGGCACTATGAGTCACAAAAACCATGAAGAGGACGATTATTTTCTATGAAGATGACTTCAGTGATGGGATGTAGTTTTAATTTTAATTTTAATGGCGATGAGAAATAAGAGCAACCAGAACTTTGTAAAAAGAAGGAGGGGTAGGGGTAGGAGGAGGAGGGGTAGGAGGACAAAAAAACACAAGCAAGCCCTGAAATATTTAGCATTGTGCAGCTATATTATATAATTAGAGTGGTATCTCACATTAGGAACATGAAGCAAAAGAATGTGCCTTACTTTCTCTTCTGGCCGTGTCCTGTGTCATATATGAACTGAGATTTTGCACACCCAATCTGTGATGCCATGCTACTCATAAATTCTACACAAAATTCATTTGATTGTTAGGACACGCAAACTCCTCCCTGGCATATTTAACTCAATGGGTAAGCCTAGAATTGATTTCAAAATAAAGTGCCATCCCGTGATAGTTTTGTCACTTTGAAATGAAGCTAAACATCAGAAATTTTGCTAGCTTCCTGTCTTGTTCATTAGTGGCAGACGCAAAGGCAAAGCAAGAGGCAAAGAAGGCATTATAACCAATAATTTCTGAATTGCAACTGATTTGCAATTCTACAGTAATCAGATTTAGCTTGCTATTAAGCAAGTGAGTGGTTAATGTTGTAGCTCCTCAACGGTGAGTCCAATTTAGGGGTATGCTGCAACAAAATGCTATTTGTCAAAGAAGCCCAGTTTCTTAAACTTCATTTATAAGCTTCTTACTGTAATATATTAATTTAGGTATATAAATCAAGCATTTTCAAGTTTTCTTCCAAAGGATGCATCCCAGAACCATGCAATTAACCTTCTTAGGTTGGTAAGATACACTATACCTGCAGTTGTGAGACAACTGTAGTGAATTTGGTTTGAAAATGCTAAGGGGTATTATATTCTCTAACATTTGGGTTTTATATTTCTTAATTTTTGATTTCTAAAAGCGTTAATGAACACATCTTGTTAATTATCTTAGCTCTATCACCTCTCCATCTGAATCTTTTGTCATGGTGCACACAAGCGACTTCTAAAGAAATAGTAGGCATTCAATGCACCACCTCAACGTTATATGGCAATAGTCAAAGACCTCTATTAATACCTTTCAGCAGTTTGAAAGTGTTTGCAGACTGGTCATAACTGCAGATCAAGGTCCCAGTGTACTTGGTCTGACTTCTCTGCTTCCTCCCTCCCACGCTAGAGTCTCGGACACAGAATAACTCCTTTTGTTGCTTTACTGTACAATTTCCAGCCCCCCCCTTTTCCAATAGATTGGTAAAATTTTTAGTGCTGAATTGGACTTAATGCCTCTTGGCTGGTTTGAAGGTAAAACTGGAAGACGCAACACCGCAAAAAGGAGAGTTAGGATTTACTTATGCATAAACAAAATAATGCTTCTGCACACTGAAAATATTTGCTTTTAGGAACTTAAAAGTTTAAGCCAAGAAGCTGAACAAGCCTGCAGTTTACTAGTAATAACGCTACCATAGCTTGTTTTTTCTTCACAGAAAGAAGCGTCGGTCCATCTTTTTAGGCTAATATACTGGAAGAGAAGGACTGATGTGCAGCCTGAATATACTTGAGTACTATTCATGTCCCTGATTCTTGTAGGCCAGCTTCTGATCTAGGTATTACTCTAGGCCAGTGGTTCTCAACCTTCCTAATGCTGTGACCTCTTAATACAGTTCCTCATGTTGTGGTGACCCCCAACCATAAAATCATTTTCATTATTTATTTATTTAGTTAGTTAGTTAGTTATTTCCAACATCAAATACACTGGAAACACTAAATCACTGCTCTGGATAGACTTCTAATGCCTAAAAACTGGTAACCCTCCCCCCTTTTTTAAGCACAGAAAGCGTCCATCAATGCCAGAATTAAGGCAGTAGTTCTAGTTCTGAATGTTGGGTTTCCACAGTTCAAAAAGCCAGTCACTCCCAAAGGCAATGCTGAAACAGCCCACATTTTACATGAGGCGCAGGGAGGAAAGGACAGGGAGAGAGGAAAGACGTCCCACTGTAGCGCCATAAACCCTGAATGGGAAGCCCTCTGTGTGTGTGTGTGTGTGCTGCGGGCGCGAGCGTCCAAGCAGCGCCCGGCTGCTCACTCGCCCCGGCAAGCAACTCTGACTCTGCAAGCCGGCATGAAGGGGAAAGGAACACTGAAGGGGAAGCCCTCCGTGTGTGTGTCTGTGTGTGTGTGTGTGGTGTGGGCACGAGCGTCCAAGCAGCGCCTGGCTGCTCACTCGCCCCGGCAAGCAACTCTGACTCTGCAAGCCGGCATGAAGGGGAAAGGGAACACTGAAGGGGAAGCCCTCCCTCTGTGTGTGTGTGTGTGTGGTGCAGGCGCGAGCATCCAAGCAGCGCCTGGCTGCACGCCTCCTCTCCCCTCCCACCAGCCCGGGGTCTCCTCTCCTCACCTCCGCCTTAACGCTCTGGCTCCAGCTCTCTCCTCTCGGTCTCCTCACCTCCACCTTAACATTCAGGTTCCAGCTCTCTCCTCCCACTCTCCGCACCTCCGGCTTCACCTCAGACTCCTCCAGTGCTTTCCCGCCAGGCAAGGAAAGATGGGGAAATGCCCAGCACGCCTCCTCTCCCCTCCTCCCAGTGCAGGGGTCTCAGAAGCACTGTTCCCATTGGCTGTGAGGCCACCTTCTTTTAAAAGGGGGGGCAGGATTGAGGAGCGGCGACCCCTGTGAAATGGCCGTTCGACCCCCAAAGGGGTCCCGACCCCCAGGTTGAGAACCACTGCTCTAGACTAAAGCAAGAGTGGGACTTTCTCAATCTTGTTGGACTACAATTGTCATGATCCCTATCTACTGGTTATGACAGCTGACACTATTTGTTGTGCTACACTGCCGATTTTGCGCAGCAATTTTGTTTGCAACATTGCTGTTTTCACAAGCAAATGTGTAAAATCAGAAATGATGCACAACAAATAGCCATGAGGTTTCGTTGTACAACACTGCTGTTTTTGTGCAACTTTTCTGTAGTGCAATATTGCTGTTTATTATGTAAAAAAGCAATCTTGCACTACACATAGCCACGGCTGCTGGAAAGCAGTTTGTCTATAGCTCTGCAATTTTCAGGGTAGGCTGCACAATTCTCAAGAAGAGCTGCATAACTTCTGAAAAACTCTACAGTTTTCTGGTAAAGCTGCACAGCTTTCACAGAAAAGATGCACAGATTTCTGTCAGTTCCTGAGTATCTTGAAGCTACATGATGAAAAACTTAATCATTGTTCTTGACATCAGTTGAGACTTGGAGAAACCAAGATTTACCATCGTTAATTCAAGCCCTCTCTCGGTGTGTTACTCTTTTTTGTGGATCAAAAGTCTTTCATCAGTACCATTTCATAGACCTCTGATGCTCCTTTCATCTAATCCCAACTCCCTATCTCACTCCTCCAATGTGCCCTCTGCATGCCCTGCAAAGGATCACCCATTCATATTACAGCTGAAGATACTTTTGAATCCCAAACTCTTTCCACACTTTGCCTCATTTTTACCAATTTCCAGTCTCTTTCTCACAGCTTTGTCTTGACATATTTTATAATAGTCCTTAAATTCTCCATATGCCTAAATGAGTCAGTGTGGTATAGTGGTTTCAGTGTTGAACTATGACTCTGGAGACCAGACTTCAAATCCCTGTTCAGTCATGGTAATCCACTGGGTGACCTTGGGCCAGTCACACTCTCTCAGCCTCAGAGGATGGCAAAAGCACACCTCTTTTGAATAAGTCTTGCCAAGAAAACCCCATGATAGGTTTGCTTTGGGGTCACCATAAGTCAGAAATGAGTTGAAGGCACACAACAATGTCACCAAATAACAATCTTTTCAGCCTGTCCCAACATTCCTGACAGGATATTATTCCTTTCATTTTAAATCATCTATCCAGCTTGTATCTGGGCCAAACTATATCCCATTCTGACCAGAAATTCTGTGCTCCACTGCACTAGACTTCATTTGCTGTAATCTCTGAAATCCACTTCCAAATTTAAAAGGGATAGCAAGGGGCTAATATAAAGCATGTTGTGGCCATGGGCAAGTTAGCATCTTCACTCTTCAAAGGGCATCAGACTTTCTGCCTACCTCTGAAAGTGCTGTATAATTTCCAGAGTTTAGAAATTTAACTTTTCTGGCTACAGACTCCAGAAGCCCCCAGCACATGTCCATTGGCTGTACAGGCTCAGAGATCCTGGCAGTTTGTAGGGTTTTTTTTTTTTAAGAGTAATTTTCCAGTTCTGGCAATTTCTGTTGAGTATGGTAATGTTACTTCAGGCCACCCAGAGATCCTCTAAATATTGAAGACTTAAGTATGACAATATTTTTAGCATTTACATTCTGCTTTGAATCTTTGTGATAAGGCACAAGTGTTTAAAATTCTTTTAGTAAAGGCCAACCAATTGCCCACAACATTTACTTGTTCCAATTCCCCTTTTAGTTGACAGCAGTCCACTTCAAAAATACTTATGTCAACAATTTGACCTCACTTGATAGATTCCTGTAAAGCATTTCATCAAATGCACTGCAAGTCACAAAATGACCTGATATTATAATCTACATCTTGAACTTCAGTGTCTATTTTGCCTGACCTTGGTGAGGTGTGAAAGAAGACATGTCTGGCAGATAAAAGCTGATCCCCTTACCAAAACGATACATCAGAGCTAGATTACACAAACTGCCTGTCAAAAGCAAATTACACAAAATCAAACTCTGCCAAGAGCTGACGTAACATACTGGGTCCTTGCAACTCTGATCTGTTACAATTTGATATAGAACTGTTAAAAAATCCATTGTCTTATCAGACACATTACTTCTGAATCCTCTTGCAAATCACTCATATGAAATTTTGCTGAGATCACAGAAAAAAAAAGGCACACTGCAACGTGAAACACACAAAATGAATAACTAGATAACAGATCAGTAACTATACTTATTACAGGTCAGTTTTACTACTTTGCTGTTATTGTTAATTACCATCAAGCTGACCTTGACCCATGGTGATCCCATCAATGAAAGACATCCAAGTCACCTTGTTATTAACAGCCCTGCTCAGGTCTAGCAAATTCAGGACCATGGTTTCCTTGATTGAGCTTATCCACCTGTAATGAATTCTTCTTTTTTTCCTACTGCCTTCTATCTTAGCAAAGATTATTGCCTTTTCTAATGAATCATGGCTTCTCATGATAGGTACAAAATATGACAGTCTCACTTTTCTATGGAGAATGCAAACTTGATTTGTTCTGATTTACCACATATATGTTCCAAATTCTTGTGATCAAATCCTTGAAAAGTGGACTCCTATTCGAGTTCTTTTGCTGTTTATACTCTTATGGTTAAAAATTAGATTATTTAGGATGTAGTATTGCCAAGAAAAAAACAGTGGTAGCATGCACAAATGGTATGCAGTTATATCACTAATCATGAACTATGCATCCACTTGTTTCAAAGTATAACATTAGATATAGATACTGTGTATGTCGAGATAATGCCTACTATCATCCCCTACCTGGGATGGTAGTAGGACTGAAAGAAAATGCTCTCCTGCAGATTTCAAAACATAGACAGGCTTGTATAGTTAGATACATTCTGGACCCAAGCAGCAATTCTAGAAGTTGTTGTCTGAAACCTTTCTAAACTCTGCACTAGACATACCACTGCTTTAGGATATGATGAGAAACTAAAAGAGTGACTAGACCAGCTCCCTAACACTGAATGAAGAGTTGCCACTAGCAAAGAAAACCTACCAAGACCCAATGACATGAGTAGCCCTGTTTCAAGAGGACACATTGTCAAGTCTCTCCCCCGCCTCAACTCTGTAGAGCTGGCCATGAAAGTGGCTGGAATCTTGAACTCAATTACACATGCTCAAATTCCAATTAAATGGGATTAAGCAAATGGGACAAAGTTCAAACCAGTGAACACATTAGGTCCCCATGGAAAAAAACTGGCAGTTTTACCATCAGTTTTCATTGAGGAACAGCAGTCTTCCAGAGCACAGAATACAGACAGGAATAATAACGTTCTTGAAGTTGCCTAGCAGATTATTGACATTACAATCTGAAATGAGACAACCTTCGATCTCAGTCATGTGCTGAAATAGTATTTTTCTTTCTCCTCTCCATTAACGTCTGACACTTTTAGAAGTATATTCTGTTCTGAGGTAACTGTCAGGGATACCTACTTAAGTAAAAAGGCTGACTCAATCTAAAGAGCAATATCAACAATAATGCATTTTCTCTCAGAATTACAGCTTTTACTATTGAATGCAGCTGCTTTTTGCCTGTCCACGTTTCTTCATGAAATTATATACTTTCTAGCCTTCGGCACCTTTTCTCTTGGAGGCAAGCAAGCATTGCTAGAATCTCTGCATTAATACAAAAATAGTGTCTCATCTAGCAGAAGAACTGTGCTCTCTCTGGGGTTCCCAACTGCCCACATTTCATGTACCCTGGTGGCACTACACAAGTCAACAGAGGAGGGCAATGTTGGCAAGTCTCGGGTCTAATCATATGCCTGGAACCCTCCCCAGACTCTACAGACTGCCAAAAAATGTTGAAAAGCAAACAAACGAAAGCAGCTGAAGTTTACTTCTGATTTTGAAAAAGCAGGTATTTTATGGTATCAAAACACTACTGGGGGAGCTCAGTGATCTATTTAGGTTTTCAGGAGTGCAATTCACATTTCTGCTGAAAAAAGCAAGAGTTTAGGGGAATCTAGGAAGATAATGCAAAAACAGCCTTGAGCAAAAGGTACATGTGGCCCATGGGCCATACTTTAACTGTGCCTGATTTACAATAACTCTTGTACACCTGAAGGTTTCTACTATTAGAAATTATCTTATTAGGAAAGTTCTCATGGTCTCCTGGAGCATCTGTCTCAGCTGCTGGCCAACCAGGGGTGTATTGTCTGGCTGGTAGGAAGACCTTCCTCACACGGACATCAGAGAGGAAGGATTCATAGTCCACATGACGACCATATACAGACTACTTGGTTGTGTCCTGCCCAGTCTTTTTGAAGGCAGGTTTCCCCTCCCTCCCTTAGCTCTAGTATTGACATTTATGATTAATCTGATTGGAACATGGTAATTAGGATTTTTTTTTAATCACAATTTTGGGTTGGTGGCTTCGAACTGAGCTGGATCCATCTGATAAGTCTCCTGAAAGGATCTTGGAGATGGAGGGCAATCTCACTCCAAGATGGCTTGGGGAAACACACTGTGGAACCCATTTCTGCCATCCCAAGAGTTCTCCCCTGCCAGGAGGCTGGATGAGGGGTTCATTGCCCTGCACTGAGCTAAGGTTCTATAGGCTGTAACCAATAAAGTTGTGGCCATCTGAACTCTCCAAAAGATGTATGCATATTGTTTTGTGTGGTCTGAGGCTTCATTAATGGACCAGCAAGCTACCTTGCAGATTTCCATCTGAGTTACATTTTAATTTGCACTCTCCAGAACTGAGTCATTCATCACATGGCAGACTTCTTTGAACTGTATGATGCAGTTCTCTGTGCAAAAAAGAGTATTCAAAGTATGTAGTTTAAAAAAATGTGTAAAAAACCCTGTATTATGGGAATAAGTACAATTTAATTATGACTTTCTCTACGTTGCTTTAATTTAACTCGCAGAGCACTGATTGAAATGGATTTATGACTGTACACATGGGACAATGCCATAAACAGAAGCAGACTATCTACTGACTTGAAATACAAATTTTTATAACTGTTGATCTCCTGCTGCTTTAATTAAACAAACAGAGCAGCAGCAAGTTTTGGATCATGACATTTAGGCTCTTGGTTAAATGATATATGATCCACAGCATAAGATCTCCCTCCTTCTGGTTTACCGGAGAGCACGGAGGCTCTCCAAAATGTATATATTCCCAGCTGGTTAAAAAAATACAAATCTGTGCTAAAGTGCTGAATTTTACAATCTGAATAAATTATAGCAAACTAGGCAAACTGGAATAACTTTTGTAAATTCTGGATCATTTGATTTTGGTTCTGCAGGTCAATGAAAAAGGTAAAGCCCTAGGTAAGAAAATACAGAAGCATGAATGACTGCCCACTTCACCAAGGCTATCACAGAATTCTGTTGAGCCTTTCTTATAGTTTCTGATATTTCATCAACCTCTGCTCCACATTCTCAAGACTGACCTTTGGAGCTCTAACAGCTACAAAGTTGGTTTAAAAAGATATATGAAAACAGAGTATCTCAGAAGCACTGAACTGTATAACCGGTAAAAGCCAATTTCCTGTTTCTACATTGGACAAGAACAGAACACACACAAATCCTCATACTGTTTTTACGGACAGTTCCTTGAGAAGCACCTTATCATCTGCTTTTCATCTCTAACTCCATTTTCCAGGAATAAACAATACTGCTGAATTTATGACCTTCACTCTCACCAGGCATATGATTTGCAACCATCTTTCACTTTACTGCAGTGAGTTTATCTTTACTGTAAGGAGTCTGAATTTTAAGTTATACAGATAGTTTCTTGAGTTTTTCCTTTAAAAGGAAACTTATTTAGCACAAGTGTGATCTAATCCTAACAATGAGAACATTCTGTGGTTTTGAGAGAGATTACTCAGTTATTGCATATGAACTTTTATAATAATGGCCCATGACAGATACACAGAACCATCTTGAGAAATCTTAGGTGTTGCCTATACTGAATAAAGACAGTAGGCTAGAAGTTTAAAGTTACTATTGCAATAGAGTCTAAACACTGCTTCTTGAGTGGACCTGGGAGATTCTATATCCAAAAGAGGATAGCCCTTGCCACAAGGAAAGAAAATACAAGCATACCAAGCAATTGTCCTAGCTTCTACATGAACAGGGAGCAATCACCATTCCTGCTTGCCTGAGAGCTAGGAACAATGTAGATAATGTAACCACTTGAAAGCATATTTATTATGGAATCCTATCCTCCAAACCTGGATGAATATATTACTGCTCTTTCCTCTCCACACCCAGTGCTGCACCTAGATGGTGAGGATTTGTTGCTACAAATTCTCTTCACACAAAATAGAGCCGTCAGGGGGACCCGTGACCCTCCAAATGATTTGGAAAACAAATCCCTGGAAAACTGAGAATTGTTCAAACAGACTGGAGTTGATGGGAGATGGACTTCAGTAACATCTGGTTGGGTGTAAGTTGCCCCCTTTTGATACAGAAATTTCTTGATAAGGCAAATCTTTTAGACCCACAGTCCTTCATATGACATTTGATTTTTTTTAAAAGGTGGGGGAAGAGAAATAAGCATGGGGAGCAAACACATGTAGAGGAAGTACAGATTTGCATAGCTGAGACACTGCCAGCTTGTGTCTGATTTCACCAAAAGTTGCAGCCTTTGCTCTGATTCCTGAGGTTGTTGCTAATTCTGTGACTTTTCCTTAAGAAGCAACAAAGATGAAGAGTTCAGGTAAAAGGCATGGCAGCAGGTCAGACAACAAGGGAAGGAAGTTCAGCATTCACCTGCTCCCCTCACACACAGCTGCTGAGTTTAAGTCTGCAGATAATGGTGATTCTTAAGACCCACTGCAGAACAATGTAAAGAGATAGCTTTGGACTCCAGTCACTCCCAGAAACGTTGTTGCTGCTGCTATTGTATCCCTTCAAGTTGTTTCCAACTTATGGCAATCCTAAAGCAAACCTATCACAGGGTTTTCTGTTGCTGAAAATGTGATGTGCCCAGTGAGTTTCCATGACTGAGTGGGGAATCAAATTCTGGTCTCCAGGGTCATAGTCCAGCACTCACTTACTGAAAACAACACTAAGATCATTTCTGCACTACACTGTTATAGTGCTATTATTCTACTTTCAACATCCTATGGAATTCTGGGGTTTGTAGTTTACTGAGAATTCTAAATGCCCCTAAACTGCAAACCCCTGGATTCCATAGGATGTTGAAAGTGGAAAAATAGCATTATATCAGTGTAGTGTGGAAACGGCCTTACTGAAAACAAAAACAAACTTCTAAGATTGTATCCAGATAAGCAGTGCTTAGAAGTAACTAGTTCAAAGGACTAGGAACTGCAATGTATAACAACCGAGACATAACAAATTTACAGAAAAATATATTTGTAGTCTACCAATATCTGGTGTGCCATTTTAGGAGATTTTTGAGGAAGATTTTAAAACAAGAACTAAAACAGTTTTGCAGCTCACTGGAATTACTGACTGTGTCAGATGTCCTTCTCAAGCTGGCCTCACAGTTCCAAACCTGATGAACCTGTCACTGCCACCTTGCCCTTTAGTTCTCCTTTAAAAATCCCTCCTTGCATCTGGAGTCCTAGGCCCTCAGGTGACTTCACCATGGACTATTAGCTTTGTGTTCTTTTTGGTAAGTGTGACTCACCTTTGGTTCTGCATTAACAATGCTATTCAGAGTCAGTTGTACAAAATAACCAATAGGATAACTTTATTTTAACACATATAGAATAGCTTCTTTCTTATATTCCAGATCTTAGTTCCAAACCATTAACACTACTCCAGTTGAATTATGTCAGATCTATGCCTTAAATCACTCAGGCACCCAATATTCAGTAACTCTCCTCAGACTCTCAAGTGATTCCTCCAACAATTTGTTTCAAACCCTCAGTCTTGACTGTCTGTCTTCCACTGATTCTAACTTTCTTTTTTTTAAACCCGAAGTACTTCCCTCTCCTCATAAAGCTTTCTGTGCTGGGATTGGCTGCTGTCAGTGGTCTTTAACCTGGCATACTGAAAGGGGACTCACCGGTATTCATCTCATTTATAAAACTCGGATTGTCAGTCTGCTCTCTTGAAATCTCCAAGGAACAAACAAGATTCTAGTCAGGATGAGGTAATTTTATTTAAAATGCTGGTATCAACAGAAAACTAAACAATGAACACAAATTCAACATTCTGACCCAGACTTTTAGGATTGGGTTGATAGTACACTGAGTTGATAGTACACTGATAGTACATAGGTGATCTTTAGTTCTTAGTCACACAAGTTGCCCGCAGAACTGAAGATGACACATTAGGACTTCCTAGTCTATCAGGGAAAACTCCCTCCAGCTGCACTGCCTATGATCCCACTTCATTATGCTAAAATCTAAATAATTTTAGCATTACTGCTAAATCCACTACTGCTGCTTAGTCTTGCCTCCTTACGTAACAAGGGTCTTCCTTCTTGAGGTTATCTATCTTTTCCATTTTGTCCAGTTGTACCCTCAACTATTAAGCAGTTCAAAATTTCCACTCATGCAAATGTCTTGTCTATGATTAAAATGTCTAAGTATGAACCATTCATGCCCTCAGCTTCTTCTCAATTTGCTGGTGATGGTGGTAGCGACAGAACAACCAAGGAGTGCTCCAATCCATGGTCCTTGCCTGCTAATTTAAGCAGAAGTTTAACTTTCGTAGTAAACTTGGGACCTGTTTTACTCCCTAAGTAAGCCATTTACTGGAGCTTAGATAGCCTCATAAACCTGTAACCCTGGGCAACTGGTGTGGGCTCTTTAACTACTGTGTGGATGTTTCTACATAACACTTTGATCCTTCAGCCTGAAACCAAAGAAAAGAATGATAAAAAACAAAACAAAAAACCAAACAAGTACCCTTTGTTTGCAAGTGGCAATACCTGCCTCACTGGGAGCTTCAGGTCTGATGTAGCAAGAGGAGAACAGATGAATATTCGTACCATCAGTATTTTGTACTATCACTGGTCAACAGAGGGGAACCTGTTTCCCCACATTGGGATGAGGTATTCCTCTGTTCAGAGCACAAGGCGTTGTTGCTGGAGACTTTTTATAACCAGGGAATAATATGGCAAAGTCTCTCTTTATGACAGTATCATTTTTGTAACATTCTATGAACACCAATACACATCAATTTTACTAGTGCTCACAACCTTCAAATTGCATGTAGCACTGTTTTTCATCATATGTAAAATGTACACAAGTTACATTAGTAAAGACAAGCCAAAGAGAACCCGGTGTACATTGAGGACCAACAGGAGGTACCCAGATGGTGAAATTCAGAAGAGCACCAAGCCAAATTAAGTATGATGTGAAAGAATATGAACTTGGTCTTTATCTTGAACTGTGTGTATAGGTACTGATACCAAACAATGGAGAAATATAGCGATAAGGCAAATTATAAAAAGTTTTTTTTTTTTACTCAAACTATGTCATTATCTAGTCCCTCCTTCCTGAAGACTAATAATTCTACCAATGTTCAATACAGCTAAACTTATTCACATGACATGTTAAGCAGAAGTAACTACAACAAGGTACTGGTAGCAACATAATCTGCACTTTTTGCTACAGACTGTTCAAAGCAGATCACATGATTGTCACAGGCCTATCTGATGAGGAAATGTGAGAGGGACTTTTTAGTGGGCTACTTCTAGCTGTGGAATTCTTTTTCACAGGTGGCAAGATGGCCTCTCTCTTTTGGCAGCATGTAAAGATCTTTTTATTTAAATAGGCATCTAACAATTAGCTGGTTGGGAGAAGAGTGCTATACTTTTATTATTGCTGTTATTTTAAAAAGCTTTTATATTATCCTAATTTGTAGTGTTTTAATAGGATGGCTTAATTAATTGTTGTTTTAAAAAAACATTTTTTAGACCTCATCTGGAAAACTGTGTCCAGTTCTGGGCACCTCATTTCAAGAAAGATATTGACAAGCTGGAGCATGTCCAGAGGAGCGTGAACAAAATGGTGAAGGGTCTGGAAGCCATGCCCTATGAGGAATGGCTTAGGGAGCTGGATATGTTTAGTCTGCAGAAGAGGAGGTTAAGAGGGGACATGATAGCCATGTTTAAGTATTTGAAGAGGTATCATGTGTGGAGAGAGCGGGTTTGTTTTCCGCTGCTCCAGAGATTAGGACAAGGAGCAATGGATTCAAACTACAGGAAAAGAGATTCCACCTAAACCTCAGGAAGAACTTCCTGACAGTCAGAGCTGTCCAGCAGCGAAATATACTGCTTCGCAGTGTGGTAGAGTCTCCTTCTTTGGAGGTTTTTAAGCAGAGGTTGGATGGCTATCTGTCAGAAGTGCTTTGATGTGGGTTCCTGCATGGCAGGGGGCTGGACTGGATGGCCCCTGTGGTCTCCTCCAACTGTATGATTCTATACTATCAGATGTTTTTTTTTAGCAGCCTTTTGTTTTAATCTATTTTGTAAATTTATTTTCCAGGCCTATGTCAGAAGAAAGGTGAGGCATAAATTCAACCAACCAACCAAGTTCCTGCTGTTCTTGGAACCAGACATTTCTGTATGCAAAGGCAAGATGATAACGGAAATTGCTCAAGGTCATTTGTTGTAACAATGTCACTCACAGATACAAAACTGGGAAAGGAAAGCTGTGTGTTTTACAGATACTGCAGCCAGAAATTTGTGAGCAGCTTCTGATGCTACTCCGTTTAATAGACCTTACAGTCTCGTTATGTGCAGTTGTACAAGGGCTTGTTTTGCTTCCATATCAATCATTTCCTTTCTCTCGGATACCGTAGAGATATAAAAACAAGGCATTATTTGACCCATGTAGCCCTGATAATCTTTGGCAATTTAAGACCAGAAACCAGTAACGTCACTGTAGTTCATACAATCTCTATGCAACCTAAGATATGTAGAGTGAGTGAAACAGCTGCTATCTTACCAAATAAAATGTAAGTGGTCGCAGAGGAGGCAGAGGGAGGGGGATGCACAACAAAAGAGGCAGTATTCCAGCTGGACAGACTGAAAAAGGAAATTGCTTTATTGGAGGTGATTCCCTTCTAGAGTAGGCTTTCATATTTTGCACAGATTAGCAAAGGCCTGAATGTAGTTTGGAAAAGGAAGGGGACACAGTAAGTTGCAGTTCAAAAACCATCAGATTAAGACAACATGATGAACTCAAATTATTTCCCCCACATAGTTACTCAATTGCTATGTATTTTTTAAAAAAGGCTATAATCACCAGCATTTAAAGTAGGGATAAATATTTGTTTAGGGGCTACCTTAACGTTGAACGTTATTTCCTCCATGACGTAAACTCGTTCAGGAAATGCTTTAGCCACCTCCTCCACACTGTTAAAATACTGCACTGGCTCCTTAATATCACGGTCTTGTTCCAGCAGCTTAAACTGCCCTGAAAACAGATGATAAATAGAAGAGCAATAAGATATTTATATTGGATGGCTGTTTCTGTGGCAACTGCTAATGCACTCCCTTACAGTATTTTACTTGGTTAGTTTCCTCCAATTATTAACAGTTAGGCAATGGAAGAACGGACTGAGGCAGTCTTCACGAACCTGAAAAGGAAAGAGCTCCCAAGCTTGGCTAAACCGGAATTAGAAGAATGTGTGGGGGCTGACATGAAATTTAATAGAATTTACAGGCAGGCCCTCTGGAAGTTGACGGAAAGTACGAATACGTTCTGAGAATGGAAACAAGCAAAAGTTTCTGTACACTGAGAACTTTTCCAACATGTTACAATACTTTACGATTTAAAAGCACAAACTTATTTTTACAGGAAAATAGATTTCAAGGAAACAAGTCAGTAAACAAACCAAACCAAAAATACAGATGTTTAAGAACTGAACAAAATGTCAGTTTTCCAAGTCACAAAAAAGGTTCTTCCTTCTCCCCTCTAACACACTCTTGAGGACAGAAAGCTTATAGATATATATATATATAGTAGTATTCATCTCTTTCTCTCTTTAGGACACAGTTCTTTACTTCTTCACTCATTCTTCATTTTGAGAATTTTTAAATATACATATGTATGTATGTTGAGCTATGTCCTTTCTTGAAGTCACCATCATGAACAGGATATCAATTTGGCCAAGGGTTCACAAAATGGTTCAACTGATAAAACACTGGAAATCTGGGAAACACTACACTGCCTTTCAGAATGAGAGAAGTTTTATGTATGTCTTAATTCCGCAGGCTTCATCAAAGCCACCAGATTAAAGAAATTCAAGGGTGATCAAAATGAGGAAAAGTCATTTCTGTAAAACAAGATACATTAGAAATCAGTGGATACAGCAGGTTTTTTACAGCAAAAAAAGCCCATCATCACTCTGTTCACTGTAGAAGACCCCAAGTCTACAGGAAGTATGCTCTGGAGACCTCCATGTTTCCCACACATGCATTTGTACCTCTGAACTATAAATGAGGTTGAAGGTGAAGCTGAAAGCAAAGATTTATATAGGATGTCCAAAAACTAGACAAAAGGCCTCTTATGCCCAGAGGTAGCTAGCAGCAAATCCTCAGCAAGTTGAGAACCTCAAATAAAACAGCAACAGGTCAACTGTAGCAAAATCCCCCCCCCACAGTGATAGGCTGAGAAACACGAGATATGAGACTACAATTTTTTCACAAAAAGCTACTATCTTATTTTCTTATCTATTGGATTGTCATATGAAGGGGAAGCCTAGATTCAGTGTTGACTGTTTTAGGTACAAAATAACTCCATCCTATTTTAGTTGGTATAAATAACATTCTGTTACCATAATCTCTTCTGGTAACATCTGCCACATTCACTGCTGTATGTTGCAGGGCAGGAGTAGAAATGGTTTGGCCCTCCAAACATTTTGGACTACAATTCCCACAAGCTCTACCATTCGTTTTGCTGGTTGGCACTTCTGGGAGTTGAAATAAAAAACATCTTGATGACAAAATGTTCCCAATTCCTATCTTACGGTCTAGTAAAATGGATCTGGAAAATCTTAAGAATCTGCATGGGTTGGAAGAAACCTGGTTTACCTTTCATGTACTTCTTGTTGGTATCCAATAGTTACGACTATGTATTTTCATTTATACAGGAAAATGGAAGTTTAAATTGCAAAAAATGCAGAGAAGTGCTATGCAATCTAGATTGAATGGAAATGATTTGAAAGGCAAAACTTAATTTTTGGTAACCCTTCTGGGTAAACTGTAGCAAATGTGGTTCCTGTTTTACCTTGCATGAAAACAGTGTACAACAGTTTTCCTCAGTCTCGAATACTTCAGATTTCTTGGACTACAAATTTCTTCTTTTCCATTCCATGTATGGAATGGTACAAGACAGCTGTGACTTGAGAATCAGTGTGGAGTTGAGTGTTGGACTAGGGCTCCAGGAAACCAGGGTTTGAATCCCTACTCAGCCACAAAAACCCACTGGGCGACCTTGGGCAAGTTGCGCTCTCTCAGCCCTTGAGGAAGGCAATGGCAAACCCTCTTTGAATAAATGTTGTCAAAAAAAAATCTGTGATATGATTGTCATAGGTCAGAAACTATCTGAAGCCACAACAACAGCAGCAGCATTGACTTCTGGAAGCCACCAAGTTGAAGATGACTATATGTGAACTGCTTCAGAAGTACTGCATGGCTATGCTAACCTTATAAGGCTCCAGAGTCTGGGTGAGTGAATGTGAATGTATTTTGCCACAAATTCTGCTTCACTGCTGTATGAAAACTATCACATGTGGCATTGTACAGTCGTGATTATATCATCTGTAGTTTATTATAGCTTATTGTAATTGTGTGACATTGGATGTATTAAGAAAGATTAAAATTGATTGGTACCCTTGTTCAGTACTGTAAATGCCATGCTACAAAGACCAAGGTGGTGGTGGTGAAGAAAGGGGCTGAGAACTCCCACTCCCATTACTTTTTATTCTTCAGCTGAAAAGGCTTGCTGAATTTGCTACTCCTACGTCAAGGTCTCCTTTTTAATAGAAGAACTTGTTTCATTCATTGCAAACTTGCTTATTGAGCATTCTTCTCTACCCTTTAGGTTTTGACCCTGGTCCATGTTAAACAGATTGTGGTGGAAGTGTAGGATGTTGTATAGTAAAAAATTCCATTTGACAGGGACAGTTATGTAAACATTTCTGCTTCTGCCTGGAACTTGGGACAGAACAAACAAGCCTTGAAAGAAAAACTGCTTTCAGAAAGCAGCATTTTTGAAAATGTACATAGATCAATTCCATGTAAAAGACTGCTTTTGTCTCATGAGCAGGAAGCTTTTAAATATAGTGAATGGGAGAAGACTGAAAGCCAAGAGAGACAATCTATAGACTTGGTAATTTATATTCATAGCACTTTATAGTGTGGGATGAAATTAACTTTAGTTTATTCAAAGTTTAGCATGTCAGGATCTAATAGGCATGAAGTACATATATACACTGAAGAGAACATTTAAAAAATAAAATGTACGTTTTTGGATTCAGCCATTTTCTTCAATGTATCATTCAAATTCAAAGCATTATAGAACACCCACACTAAAAAGATGCTGATTATATTTTCCCATCAACAAATAAGTTTCCCTACTATCCATCTTCTTTATACTTTTACAAGAGTGGTTAACACTCTTGGTACATTCCAAAAAACATTCAAATCACCCATGTGTAAAAACTGCAAATATGCCAATTTTGTCTATTATAACTATACATAGTGTATACTGACAGATTAATGTTTTTAGATGAAAACTAGAATGCCCAGCAAGGCATCAATTTAGCTAGTTTCTGAAATGATCTGTTTAGAAGTTATTCTGAGCCACCTTAAAACTGCATCAGGTAACACTTTACAATGTCAACGCTGCTAATAAAGACAAGCTACAACAGAACCACCCTCATATTGCCAGAGTTTATAAAACAGATAATATTGCTAGTTCTTATAAAAAATTTTATGACTAGAAACGGACAATGCATTCACAGGAAAGTCATTCTTCCTGAATGTTCCAACTAACTGTTAAATCTCTCATCCAGCAGTTTAATAGACTGAACTTTACTTAAGAACAGTCCCTAAGTAAGAGCTTAACTGCTGCCATATCAGTGCAAAATGACAACTTGGACAGAATGCAACTTGTGGATCCAGTAGCAATTGAGGGACTTTGCATTTATCAAGAATGAAAACAAGCCACATTCTGTTGCAATGAAAAAGGTTACAACTTTATTAGCTACAGATGAATAGGCTTGGCCCATAGTATGGGTCTGGAATCAGGTATCCATCTATTTGCCTGCTAGCTGATGGCAATCCATTCACTGATCCATCTGTCTGCTGCTCAATGGAAACCCTGACGCCTAGCCTGCCTGCTGGGTAGCACTGGAATGACAGGTGGAGGAATCAGGGTTGAAGCCATTGTGTGGTCCCCCTTATCATTTGGAAGTGAAGCAGAATAATCTGCCTCCTAACTCAGTGTGACCTCTTTCCTAATATTCCCCAAGTTCTCTTAAGTGGACTCCTCATACCAGGCACGATGGTCACACACTACCCCCAATCTGGTTCTAGCCTTCATGTCAAAACCAGCCAAAGTTGTGACAGTCAATATTAGCAGTTTGGCACTACCAATGAAACTCTGCTCTGTACAAAAACACAAACAACACTGAGGCAAAGGATGGTTGAAGCCAACTCACTGTTGATGTAATGGAGAAACCAGCTTATGTGGGCTGGGAGTGGACCTCAGTGATGCTTTCACTTGGTCCCAAACCCTATCCTCTGCCAGCCAACGAGGCTACCTCTGATTGGCTGTACTTCCTGCTCCATATTAAGAGCCTGGGAAAACTGTGTGGGCCTCTGGGAAAAAAAAGAAACACTTCTGGCACCTAGAATATGGTTCTTTGTTGCTGCTGCTATTGTTGTGTGTGTTCAAGTTGTTCTGATTTATGCCCATCCTAGGACAAAACTACTGCACAGTTTTCTTGGCAAGATTTGTTCAGAGGGGGGCCAATACCTTCTTCTGAGAGAGTGTGACCTGCCCAAGGTCACCCATTGGGTTTCCCTGGCTGATTGGGGATCTGAAGTCTGATCTCCAGAGCTGTAGTCAAAACGACTACACCAGTCTGGCTCAAGAACATGGCACACACTCTTTATTTGCCTGCAGCTGTGACTCATGCTCCTGGGGCATCAAAAAAAGCCACTGTTGTAACCCTTTTCTGCTTTATGATTTTGAATGGGTTTGCTGTGATGTCACACTGATCTTATATATATACATCACCAACAAACTTACAAAGCTCTTTGTAGTGGCGTACTGTCTGAAGCAGATCCAACGTATCATGGATGCTCTTACTATCATTAGTTTAGGTGAACTCCCATCAGGAAGAGCTTTAAAAGCCTTGGCCACCAAAAATGCTTCAGGACAATGGAGAAAACTTCATTTCAGAGTTGTGAGCCCTGTTGTTAACTGAGAGCTTCTATATGGCATAATATAATGGCAATAATATATGACACTCCAAGGAAGACAGTTGGCTCATAGTGTTTACTGGAAAACAGAACACACCTGCTGTTTATAGGTAACATTTAAAAATAAATAAAAGAGAAAAACACTTGATGTATACTGCAAGACAATATAAACAAAGAAACAAACCAGAAGACATTTGATAGTCTTCACTAGAAGTTCTTACCAGCTTCCAGCTTTCATAGCTACTTGTCTGTGTCCGGGATTACATCACAGCAGCACAGAATCTTTAGATATCTCTTAAGTAACAAGTTTCAACCTGTGTTTGTGCTTCACTCTTTCCTGTGTACTCTGAACATTAATAATTTCATCATTAAAGACAGGGAAGTATAAACGGGGAGGATGATTACCAGACAAAATATGGAACTCCCTTGTTCCATATTTTGAAGTGCTTATGGTAGTAAAACCCATAACAGACTGGCTGAGCTGGTGTGAGATCACAGAATGTTCACAAAAAGTCCAAATACTTAGAGAGTAAAGCTGTCAAAAGCTGTCTAGCTTTCAGAAGGGAAGGGAAAGCTGTTCAGCTTGCCAGAGTAAAACCTCACTGAAGTTTTATGGGGTGGGCTGGGAGCCTGAGGACCAGGAAGAGCTCCAGAGTAGTAAGGAGGTAACAGGGCAAGGAGTGCAGAATGGCACTGAAGGTTCAGAAGCAGAGGAGAGGTAGACTCATTTCAACATAAAACCAAGTTACCCAACCAGTTCTTTAGCTTCAGGCCTCCTGTCTCCTTCTAATAAGGGTGGGGAATGCTGGACAGGAGGTAATCTTTCCCTTGAGAAACCAGTTTGAGTATGACTGCAAGCTAATTGAGAAATACATATGGGAGTTTGTTTTTTAATAATATGCATTATAACAATAATATATTATCATAATATATAACAAATTTTCTCAACATACATTCTCAGTTTAGCACTCAAAACTTATAAATGAGAAGAGGAGACATCCTGTGGTATAAGATTTTTATAACCCTTTTTTCTTAACTCTCACTTTCATATAATCAGTTTATACAGTCAAACAGAGGGCAGGCCAAACAAATTCATTAACCAACTGTTTTGAAACATGAAGTTGTTGATATGGTAGAGATCAGAGATAAATGGCTGGCTGAATGCTAATGAGTTAAGCTAAACTAAGAGCATGAGTTCAGTGAGAAAACAATTCATGGCTCTATGTAAGTTATATTCTTAACTGCTTGGGATATCTAGATGAGAAAGCCCTCTATTATCATTACTACTACTACTACTACTACCACCACTACCATCTATATCTCACCTTTCTCTCAATTACCAGACTCAAAGTGACTAACAGCACATTTAAAACAATAGAAGAGAAAACTATGCAAAACAATAAAAGTATAAATATAGAAGTTATTTAAAAACAAACTAAACATTAAAAATATTAAAACTCATTAAAAGATGATATACAAACTTTAAAAACAAACTATGCAGTTTTAAAAGTCTACTCCACTCAAGTTTCTAAAAGCCTGATGCTACAAAAATGTTTCAGCTTGTTCACCGAAGGAAAGCAAGGATGGGGCCATCCTGTCCTCCCTAGGGAGGGAGTTCCAAAGTATGGGAGCAGCCACAAAGAAGGGTCTCTCTTATTCCCACCAAACAAAACTGAGAAGATAGTAGGACAGAGAGGACAGAGAGAAGGGCTTCTCTAGAAGATCTTAGAACTCTGGTGGGCTCATAAATAAAGATAAGGTCCATCAAATATGGACCCAAACCATGTAGGGATTCCTAGGTCATCACCAGCACTTTGAATTGTGCCCAGAAAAGGGAGCCCTGGTGGCGCAGTGGTTAAATGCCAGTACTGCAAGCCACAAGGTTGTGAGTTCGATCCTGCCCCACTCCAAGGTTGACTTCAGCCTTCCATCCTTCCGCAGGTCGGTAAAATGAGTACCCAGCTTGTTGGGGGCATGTATAGAATTGTTTTGAAATACATGCTATTTGTAAGTTGTTCGCCGCCTCGATCCATATGGAGAGGCGGAATACAAATAAATAAAAAAAATAAATAAATAAACAGACTGGCAGCCAGTGGAGCTGTTGCAACAAGAGGGTTCTGTGCTTCCTATAGCTAGTCCTTGTTAACAATCTGGCTACTGTTCTTTGCACCAATCGAAGTTTCTGAGCACTCTTCTAAGGCAGCCCCATGTAGAGTGCATTACAGTAATCCAGCCAAAATGTAATCAAAGCATATGCTACCATGGCCAGATCCAACTTCTCCAGGAATGGGCACAGTTGGTGTACAAATATGCTCCTGGTTGCTGCTGAGACCTGGGCCTCTAGGATCAGGGCTGAAGCTAGGAGTACCCCTAAACTTCAGACCAGCATTATCAGGTAAAGCATAACTCCCTAACATAGGCTGAATTCCTATTTACAGATCTGCTTTTTTGACTGACCAGGACCACTGTTGTCTTGTCTGGATTAAGCTTCAATTTGTTGGCCCTCATCCAGTCATTCAGAACCTGAACCTACATTACTCCCCTCTACAATTACTTTGGGCTAGGAGAAGCAGGGATACACTTGAGGAGGGGCAACAGAAGCTCATGTTCTCCTTTGGGAAAAATAGATGTCTCAGGGTTACATGTATTACAAAATTACCTCCTCAAGCTTGGCACTAAAGAAAGAGATAATTGTTGACTTTGCTGCCAATTTCAGGAGCTCTGCACTGTAGGGATCAGGATATCATTAGATAAAGAGCACACTCTTCTTGGAGCACTGCATTTTTGATTGGTTAACAAGGCCAGTTAAATGGTGCTGACCCTAGAGAGGGAAGGGAAAAGGAGGAAACCTTGCTGTCAAAGATCTGAAATTACCACTATTTGGCAAGTGTGAGTTGTCATCCAGTTTCTTCCCATGTGCTGGATCATATACTTCTCGGTGAAAAGCAAAAGCAGAAAAATAAATATTCAAAGAAACAGGTTTGTGCTGTAATCTGACTTTCCAAGAACAGAAGGTCAAAGGGAGGCAGCACTACTGTCTTCTACCACATTCACAGGGCTACCATACCTTAACTCCCACCACTGCCCTCTCTCCACTGCTATCATGGGTGGGTAGGCAGGAATTATCAGCTCAAATGGCTAGTTTCTATTATAAATGTGCTTAGTGTTAGGACCAAAATGCATAGTAATTGGTTTTGCAATGTGTTGTCCTTTGAGTAATTACTGCTAGCTTACTGTATAGTTCTGGTAAATTATTAAACTGAATGACTTGGTCTTAAAAACAAAGTGAAATGAAAACTGATTTGTGTGGGATCTTTCCTGCTCACTTTCCTAAGCAGCTGTTTCAATAGGTGGGGACCAATCAAAACAAAAATATGGACAAGCATGGCAGCTGAGTTAATGCAGGATGTGTGACAAGAGTTGTTGCCCTTCCCTTGTCGAATAAATGAATCAAGCCAAAAAACTTAATCTGCCCAAGCACTCTAACTATGGCAAAGGTTGACTATGTTCGGAATGATTTTGTGATTGTAAAGTGAATCAATATCCCTTTTCCCATATGGACATCATGGTAGTTTGACCAGCTAATAAGATCTTCAGCAGTAATGGATTAATCAGCACAATTATTTGAGCCTTCTATATGTACTCTGGCTAAGAAGTAGGACATTCTGCATTACATACAGGGCAGCAATCCAAATAGATAAGATATACCTGATTTAAATACTATGAATTGTTACCAGACCAACTTAGTTAGATTTAGGATCCACTGAAATAATTGGAACAAGTTAATCATAAGTTAAGTTAGTTCCCATAGAATTAAGTACTACAAAGATAATTACCCCCTTACTTTTCTTAACAAGGTCTTCAGTTACTGATCTGGATGACAAGCTGCAATTTTTCATGTTAATAAAACAAAACCAGCATTGATACCAACCAAATTTTGCCAAGTATTCTCTGGAAATATCAGGATATCAATAGTTTGTTAATTGCTCTCAACATTTGAGCAACTATTCTAAAAATGCTCTGACATTATGTAACCCTGTTCTGCATGCAAGTAAAGCTTTCAATACAATAAACCTATGTGTGTGGGTGTTCACATTTCACAAAGTCAGAGAAACAGGTGCTGGGGTGCAGCCAACTCTATCTGGCACAGCAGAACTTTAGAAAAGAAGCTGGTCTTTGTTTATAACACTGTTCTTCTGGTTAATTAAGACATGTATTCTTTACAGAAAGATGTGCTTTTGTATGCCACTGGGGAAAAAAACATTCCAACAGGTTCAATCCAATATTAGTCGCAAGTAGAGTAGACCAATTAAATCAGTGGGAACTTCTTAAGTCAACACTTATGTAATTCTCATTAGTTCAGGGTGCAGTTGTGAGTAGCAAGCCAATGGGTGTAGCCCATTATGAACTCCTCAATTAATCAGCTCAAGCTTCCAACATCAAAGACTGGGGTGGAAAGCCCACTATAAGAATAATCATGAACCAACCATAAACAATGACTATAGTATTTCAGAAAAAAGAAACAAACATTTGTTTCTGGACCCTTTCCCACTACATAATTATACCATACAGAAAAAGAATTCCACTAACTGCCATGGCAACATCCTATGGAACCTTGGGGTTTGCAGTTTGATGAAGCACTAGAGCTCTCTGGCTGAGACTTCTGAATGCCACTTCCCAAACTGAAAACCAGGCACCCACAGGATGTTGCCATGGAATCATACTGCTATAACTGTGTGAAAGGGCCTTCTTTGTGGGAAAGACAGAAGGAAACAGAAAGAGATACTACTAAATAAGTGACCAAATGTTTTAATACTGCCATGTATCTGCAACAAGGTGAAAAACTAGGAAACATGGAAACCAAGCTGGGTTAAAAATAAAGCACAACTTTACTGATGACAATCTATATGAATCTGATACAGGTAGGATACTTCTCTGTCAATGTTCAAGCTGTCAGCAGACAATATAAGAAACCATGGGCTGGGCAGGAAAAACAACCTAAAACAGCATATCAATTCAACTTCTCATCTGACCATGGTAATACAAAACTATCCCCAGCTGGTTCAGGCCCTTACTTTGAGTCCTTATGGTAGATCAAAACAGAATACTCTCCCTAATGATCTTTTCCTAGAATGCAAGCATCAAATTGCCTGGTTTGGGGAAAAGGGCATGGAACCTGGCACTGAAAAACAAGAAATTACAACAAGTGTCAACTCAGTTTTCCCAGATTTCTCTGGCTAGGAGATAAGAAATCACAATAACTGAACAAGGCAACAGTAAAAAAACCTGTTCAAACTCATGGACTCATAGTTTATTGTTTTTCTAATAAAGAAAAGCTCCTTCGGTAGCGATGGTGGTATGGCATCATATCAGTTTTCCTGCCCTCAAGGAGCCAATGTCGTAATTACAAAGAAGACAGTATTTGAGAGCCTCGATCTCTTCACTACAAATTGTACATAAAAGTGTAAGCAGAGGCAATAGAGACAGCCTCTAACAAACTGGAATGAAGAAGTTTGGAGCTGACCATGTTGGTACCGATCTGACTTGTTCTGGACCAATCCTTGTTGCAAGGGAAAGAGGATGTTGCAGACCTAGAAACACAGTCTGGGCTTTTGGGGAAAGATAAGCACAGCTGTTGGTTTACGGCTCAGTTGTACTTACAAGACAGGCTTGCCAAAAGTCTTGGTAAACTTGAAAATGTGTTTGGAAAATTCTCTGTTGGGCCTTGCTTTTTAACCCTTTAGATATACATTTCTCAAACTTTTGTCTTCCATATGTTTTGGAATTCGCCTCCCTGAATCCCTGACCATTGGCCATGATGGCTGTGGCCTATGGGAGGTGAAGTCCAAAATATCTAGAAAAAGAAAGATTGAGAACCATTTCTTTAGAAGCTCAGGAGCACTGCATGTATGAATGTTAACTCCTTAAGTAGATTGTAAAGCACACGTAAAGTACTACAACATTAGACTCATCTATCAGGAAGTTTTCATATGGTACAAAAGCTGTATATTTGGTCACATGAATCCTGCCTTCCCTGTGAAGTATGGTAATTTCTATGGACCAAACTAGATGGTAAATTAAATGAAGGTGCATATATGTCTTTATATTTGGGTGCAAAAATAGCAGGTGCAGTAGGATCCAGTTCAGACTGAGACCACAGTGATGGCAGTGCTGGTGGGTCATAGTTCAAAGCCATTTCTCCAATGTAAAGTGTTCCCCAAAACTGCAGTTATTTATATTTTAGCAGGGTATGTGTATCAATTTGTGCTAGAATGCATAGCTGTATATGGCACTATCCACCAGGAAGATGAGATTTATATTATATGCATATGATCAAGCACATAACTTGCTGTCCAGTTTGTTCCTAAGTTGATACCAACCTTTTTCAAGGGCTGAATTGAGATGCCACCAACTGTGGACAGTTATGGTAGTGTTAAGTGTATTGTTCCAGAACAAACAAAATGCATTTTCATTTCAGTGTAAGAGACAGAGAGAGATTATAAAGAACATTGTCATAAGAATATGAATTAATTCAGACGGCATTCTACATGAAAAAAACACATATTATTGACTGCCAGCAAAAATTTCCCCAAGGATGATTCAGTTATATGAAAGAGGAACACAATGCCTGCAACCCCGCAATCCATCTTTTGTGCAATTTTGTGTGCTCTGTGTTGAATTGCTAGCCATTATTATGAAGTAAATGCCAATGTCTTGTTCAGTGACCATAAATGTTGCCCAAAGAGTACAAGGCTAAAATCCATGCCTCAGGTCACCGATATGTAAGTAGCTAAAACCGATTCACAGGTCAAAGAGGGACAGCTGATTTTATTTTATTTGGTGGATCAGAACATTCCATCTGTATCTCTCATCAGGTAGGGGCTGACTTCCTCAAATTTTGCTTACTCTGCATATTGCTAGTCTGCAGAAAAACTTACGACTTTCAATAAAATAGGTTTATTACTCATTTTTACATGTGAAGCAATGGAAAACTGTCATGGGAATTCAGACGGGAAAATAATTACAAAAGTATCTGGGTCTTATTTCCCTGCTACTGTACTATTCTGTCTTAATATATGGTTTAGGCTATTTTTAATCTAATCAAGATCTAATTAGTGGTCAGACCTCTATTGTTCTTCCTCAGAAATGTTACTGCTTATTTTTTATTCATTTCTAAATTTCATACATACCTCTTGAGAGGTAAATCCATTGCAATTAATTCCCAAGTAAGCAAGCACAGGACTATAGTTTTAGACCTTTCACACCTATGTAGATGAATTAACAGGGCATTTTAAAGAAAAAAATTCAAGCATTTTTAAATATCACTCAAGATCCGTTTCCATGAGGTATATTCTAAATCACGAAGGAATAAGGCCACTTTATTCTTCTAAAAAGATTATTGCAATCCAAATCATTTTGGTCCCATGACTCCTTGATATTTATCAGATTTAAAACACTGCCAGCTGATATTTGCAACATTGCGTAAGTTAGATGTTTGCACATTAACCCAGATTAATCTTTCTTTCTTTAGCAATATTCAGATTGCTACATCTAAAAGAAAAAGCTGCTATTAATTTATTCCTAATGATTTCCTCCATTTATATAAGGAAATCTCCCTATTAATAGACAGAGAATTATATACACAGGTGCTCCTTCCATTCACAGATCTAATTAAGATCGAAGCAAGTTCACTTATACTTAAAAAGCAGCAAAGTTAGACAAGAGGAAGCTATAGAAGTGATTGTGAGATGAACAAAGGCCCTTGGCAGAATATTTGACAGGCCTATTGAAATAGTCAAAGACTTATATCTTCGCTCAGCAATAAATAAAAATGGAGACTGTAGTATGTATGTATGCATGTATGTATGTATGTATGTATGTATGTATGTATGTATAAATAAATAAATAAATAAATAAATAAATAAATAAATAAATAACAGAAGACTAGGATTCAGAAGGACAGCCATGATGGAAGTAAATAAGATACTCAAGTCAAGATTGTCCATGCTACCATATTTCTGATTTCTGTGTATAGCTATGAAAGTTGGACAGTGATTCCTTTCATCATCAATTCATTTGAAATGACAGAAATAACTCATTTGTGGAGAGAAAAGTTCAATGGATACTTCTAACTCCAAAAAGATAAATAAATGAGTCCTAGAGCAAATCAAGCCTGAACTCTCCCTAGACAACTGCAGTGACCAAACTGATGCTTTCGCACTTTGGATATATCACGACACAACGTGACTTGCCAGAAAAGACAATAACACTTGATAAAGTGAGAGGTCACAGGAAAAGAGGAAGACTGCATTACAGGTAGATAGACTAAATTAAAGAAGCCCACTTGTGAGTTTGCAGGACCCGAGCAGGGCTGTTGATGGCAGGGTGTCTTGGAAATGTCTTATTCATAGAGTACTACAAGTTGACAACATGACAGTTATTAACAATAGAAATTGTTCTCAGGTCTCCATCTCCTCCACTCTGGTTCATGTAATGTAATCCCTACATCAGCAGGGAAGAACGACTGCCATAATGCATTATCAACCTCTCCTTTTCTATGTTCAGGATTAGAAGTCAACTCTTTCTCCCTGTACATCAATTTCCTTAGTTTCTTCTAGCCTCCTCCACTTTTACTCTCACCTCTTCCCACTGATTCTTTCAAACTATTGCATCTTTCCTTTCCACCCACCCCAACAACTTTCCAACTTTCACTCTACTTCACTCTCTTTCTATATCCTTTTAAGTGTCCCTCTGCTCTCACTTCTTCAAACCTCTTCCAGTCCTGACTGGCTTCTTCTAAGTTTCTGCAGCTCTTCACTCATCTGAAATCAGTTAGCACTAGCAAACTCTGTGCACTTCTCCATTCATTAGAATTTTCATTCACATTTGCCAACTCAGAATACCTTTTAAAGGTGTCAAATTAGCTTATAAATACATCAAAAGAACAAAAGTCCTTTGAACAACTGCATGGGAGGTAACAGCCTATCTGAAACATAGTAGGGGATTAAAGATTAAATCAGTACTGTGATAAGAAGTGAGCAAGAATATTTCTTTACAGTACAAAGGCAGGGAAAAGCTGAGTTGTACCCACAGGAAGAAAAAATACAAACAGACACTGGCCCCTTGTTCTAAGGTATGTCTCATTAAAAGATCAAAGATTAGTTCACATTTTTCTAAATACTCAAGGGTTCAAATTAGTGTTACTGTATAATTCTTTACAAATCTCTCAAGATCCTGCTATGTAGTTGGCCTTTAAAGCATTCAAACAGGGGTGTGATCTATACTGTGTTCCACATTGGAATCCTGAGGTCTACCGACCAGGGTGAATGGTTAAATACCAATAATGACTCAGAAAGACCTGAAATTGTGAAGCAGGTTGTTTCTTCTGAGCAGATCCTTCTACTGGAATTTATTTTCAGTTCCAGAAATGCTGCTCACAGACAAATCCTTTCATTCAGAAATATATCTAATTTATAAAGTAAGAGGATGGAGAGCTTTGTTATTTTCTCTGTTTATTAAAGAACCAAGAATCAGAAGCTTTGGTTGCAAGTCATCCAGAGATCTATTAGTGGATGCAGATCTACCTCCTGTCTATCTGTGCATTACAACATAGACTCTTAATTTTTATTGCATTATTTATACTTATAAAAGTTTAAAACTCATTGTATTGTCTGACATTCTCATTTCAAAGCCCTTTCTGTTTCAAGGTGGCATATAAACACTATAAATAAATGATAAATACAAAATATATGCTTCCCTAAAGTCCCATCAGTCATATCATTGTGATGGAGAACTATCCCTGTATTCTTGAAGGCTATCCCAGCACAGGATTGTAACAAGCTGGTAAGATTTCAAATATAGTCTGGGAGGCAAACTGTGTCTCTGTCACATGAAAACCAGTCTAGTTACGTAGAAAGAGACTTTGCATCCAAACTGTCCACAGCTATTAGGCTGGAACAGTTGCAATCTGCATCACTGCAGGGGCTATCTGCGTGAAAGAAATCAGAAATAATTGAGGTATTCCAGACAATAAACACATGTATAGACTTAAAACATGATCAGAAAAAAAGTAATCTAAGATGTAGTTAACACCTGGGTTGCTACAAATCACTGCCCACAAACCACTTAACCAGCTAACCACTGGAAAGCAGAACGGCCTAGAGCTACTCTGATGGCAGACGAGTTCCTTTGTTTCCTCCTGCCTTCTCCCAAAGATTATGCATACTGTGCTGGCACAAGGATGCAGTGTCTCTGCTTGAGCAAGGAATGAGTCATGTATTTTGCCCTCTCACCTGCTCATTTGGCTTGGTCCCCAAGGCTTTGACCCCTCAGATTCTAAGGCAACAATTATTAATATTGACAAGAAAAGAACTGAAAATTTTCACCATAATTTCATATTAGAAGGAAAAACCCCAGAGTTCCTGATTTTGTAGGAGTGGTAAATATCACGGTGTCTCAAAACTAAGATGATAGGAAGAGGGTGACTACTCCCATGGGGTGGCATTTGAGCTCCTTTCTCCCAGAATAATGTCTATCCCTCAATGTCAACTGTTCCTAATACTCAAGAGCCATTAATCAAATCAAGTAGACACATTTCAATGCATTACTATTTCTATAAAGAAAGTTACAACAGCTCATCCTTTGTAGTTATGAAAAGAATGGAAAGATGCACATTCGTAACAATGTAACCTTAAACTACAATTATAAAGGAACAATCACAAGGAAAAAATGTGACTACAAGACTACAGCAAAAGCTGTCATTATTTAACCATAAACACTCTTATTAGCCAAATTTAACTGAAACAGGCTGTATACCTAGGCATGTACCTGGCTAGAATAGGTAAGCAGGGATTTTAACTATGTTTCAAGCTTGGCATGATCAAAGAATAACTGTTTCTGATAATCTTCTCTAGGTTAATTCACATGTGACTGTTTCTGACTTGAGCATTCTTTTGATCATCCTTTCAACAGATAAAATAACAAAACTAAGATTCAGTGTTTTCCATACAAATTCACGTGATGTTGGACTTGAACGTCCATTAACTGGCCTGAGTTAGTTTGGTATTTTTTTGGATTTGAAAACATCTTTCCCTGCATACTCTGGTTTCTCTTCAGATCGTATACATCTTTTGCCTTTTACCTGCATAATTAATGTAAGTTAAATCCTGCTCCTTTCTTCCCCAATCTGTTGAAGGTCATGTCTGCATTGGGCAAATGTTTTTAGCATGAGCCATTTTTCCTGCTTCACATCTGGCATTTCATAAATCACAAATGTAAAATTATTTTGGCCTAAACCTGAAACTTATTTTCTTTTATATGGGAATATTTTATTTTCTGTAAGAGTTTAAAATTCTCTCTCAAAGTGCCACATCAGCTCTAATTCACTTTCTACCTTGCTCTCCACCAATGTTTCCTTTATAACAATACCAACTCAAAATGGCAGCCCAGCTAGCTGTAAACTGAAAAACAAATTGATCCAACCTGTAAAGGAATATCTGTTGCATACTATTCTTGGGGTTCACAGTGCTGTCCCCCACCAATGAAAGGACCAAAAGAGATGGAGGAGTTTGGCTGTGGTTCCAACTGCCTCCAAACATCATTACTGTGGTTAGTAATGGACATTTGTTTCCAGAAGCAAAGGAACAAGAACAGTGATGGGTCCTTTCCTCTCCCTTCTCCTTAAGGTCAGCACTACCTCATCTAAGAATTATTGAGAGCCCTAGCTTGCTTGCATGTATTGCCCTAGGAACAACAGGATATCAGTTCCTACATTATGAGTAATCAAATAGTTAAGTCAATGAACTGCTTCTTGGATTTGTTCAGTTGTTTTTTCTTTTTGCTGCTCCCACAAGTCCTTTTGTACTATAGAGAAACACAGAGAGAAAGCAACTCAGGTGTTCTGAACTTGGATGCTAAGCTTAACCATGCTTCCTAATATGACAAACAAAGCTCTGAACCTAACTGCTAATCCTTATTGTTCAACCATTCATTCAGTGGATCAACTCTATTTGGAATCTGTGGTTGTGCACCTTCAAGTCATTTCCAACTTATGCTGACCATAAGGCAAACCTACCACAGGGGTTTCTTGGCAAGATTGGTCCAGAGGGTGGTTTGCCTTTGCCTTCCTCTAAGGCTGAGACAGTGTGACTTGCTCAAGGTCACCCAGTAGGTTTCCATGGTTGAGTGGGAATTCAAACCCTGGTCTCCAGAGTCATGGTCCAACGCTCAAACCACTCTCGCAGTGTGCAATTACAAACTGGTTACTAGGTTTAACCAAACTACTCAGCATGCTGTAGGAAAGACAAAGATAACCTATTTTTCTACTAGCTGTACTCTTAGAAATAACTATTGAACTTTAGCCAACATTTCTCAGCACAAGCATTTCCTTTCCTCTTGGAGGACCATAATCAATACAGAATGTGTGTGAATTTGTCCTCAAATATTCAGCTTTATTTTCTCATTCCTTCTCTAGGCACACACACACACACAAATAAATAAATACACACACACACACACACACACATATATATATACACACACACACATATACATATATCTTAATGAAGTAAAAATCTAGTGACACTAAAACTGGTTGATTCATAATTTTTGGCTTTTAAATGTATGAAAAACTAGTATCACTAAATCTACAGATTGGTGCAAATTTCAGTTTGTTTGATGGGCTGGCACTTACTGAGATTCTGCATAACAACGTTCTTCTACTATGTTCACTTTCACAGGATGTTCTCCTCCTCATTCAGAGCTCACTGGTCTTCCTTTAAGAAACTGAGGGCATCTACTTAAATTACATGCAACTTAAATGATATGATTGTGGATGAAGGCTTTTATTCAAGTAAACACTTTGATTCCAGTATTCTTTATAGAACCAAGAAAATGACAGGAATGATGCCACATTAATTAGAACTAATTCACAGAAACAGAAATCATTAACTAGTACCATTCTAGTTTCTAGATACAGAGGATTTCTTTTCCTTTGCAGCTCCTTATTACTTGTTGCTTAAAAACTAACCAACTAACTAACTAACAAACAAACAGCAACAATATAATTCAAGTGCTTCCTTAAAGACATTTGTTCACCCTGGCTGACCCTAATTGATTTTTCTAATCTTCTGTCCTTTCCCAATAACATATCCTATCTTTACACCTAGTTAGTTCAACTATAAGCTCAGGGTGTGTTTTTAAACTTTGCACAGGCCCTAAACACTTTAGCTGCTTTAGTAAATACTTCTAAATATATATTTTACAATGTTTCCTTCCACTGGTCCCATTATTATGATTTGTATGTGAGCAGCAACATACTCTTCACATATACATATAAATAAAGCAGGTCAGAAATGCTGGAAAAAAAAGGAAGATTTTTAAAAGTACAATAATTTTAAGTGGAAGAAAGACCTTTGATTTCAAGCAAACCTAAACCGAGCCTATGCATGTTTACATAAAAATACTTTGTTGCAAGTGAATTTGTTCCCAAGTACTTGTAAGACAGTTACACTTTTTTTGCCCCCGATTATATCTGCTGTACTCCAAACCTGGGAGTACGTATATTATATACACACATTTCAACCCTTCACAGTTCAAACAGAATTGTGGAGTATTCATTCATTGCCAAATGGAGTGGAAATTACTTGACACAAGAGTTTACAATGACATATTCCAGTGCACTATGAAGCAGATGTGCCACAGTCAAGAATTATTCAAGCATGCTAGAAGTCATGCACTGTGAAGGTATCATGACAACCAGAATTTCATTTCCCAAAGATTTGTCACCTGTAAACTTTACGCTTCAGGCTTTTAGCATGCTCATGTATCCATGCCAATTCCTGAGATATTTCTTCTTGAATGAACACACATTTAACCAAGACAGAGTAGCCATCTTACTTTATGAATTATGAACTGGGGCTAATGAAACATGCTGCAAAAAGACTGTATTCAAGCATTTTACCAGCTATGACCTAAATCACCTGCCAATCTCAGCTAGATCAGACCCATTTAACCTATACCAAATGGTAAAACAATACCATGTAAATCCCACTGATTCAACTAGTGTGTTCTAACTGGGACCAGCAATTGAGATTTGAGCCTAAATTTGTCTGATAGCATTATGAGTATTGTAACATGATATTTTAAAAAATGAGTTTGTGTATGTAATACTGTGGCTAAGTGGTAGTCCTGGTCTCAGTTGACTGAAATGCATGTAAGATAAGTTGAAAAATAATTTCTATATTATCACTTGCCTCCCCAGCCAAGTTACTGGTATGACCACTACTCAAGTATGTACAGAAATGCAAATCACTCCTAATCATATTTACTCAGAAATAAATCATATGATCTAGTTGGGTATTTAGTATGCTAGGGTTGAATTCTTCCCAGAAAAAGAAAATGATAGGAAGTACTAGGCAGCTTTGCTGGTTATAAATAAAGAAGAGTGATGTAGCTACCAACAATAGTTCACACACACCCACAAAAAAAGTATGTACACCAGGAAATGTATATATAAAAAGTGTTCATGAAAATTTTTATGTGGATTTTTTGGTGGGTTGAATTTGCAAACTGATATGGGAATGTCCCCACAGAAAACTCAGAAAACAAGAAACTGAGCAAAGTAAAATCGATGAATTCACTTATTCCTCCCCTAAATTCCCTTTTGGGTTTCATTGGCAGGAGATATAACCTGCATATGTTCAGAACACAAGTGCTTATCTACACAGCATCTGTAGTGCTCTTCTCCTGGCTGAGGAAATGCAACACAGCAGCACAATAACAGTTACCACAGTCAGCTAGCAACAATGTCTGCGAACAGATGTTTGCAGGAGGGATAAGCAGGCAGGATAACTTGCTTTTCCAGTGTTTGGCAGGAGTCCCATAGCATAGCTTTCAGAATAAAATCCTTGTAATACATATTTCTCCTTTAAGAAAGACCTCTTTTCTTTGAATAGTAATTAAAAGTATAATCAGACCACAAGATTTGACATACAGAGTGGAAATATCTCACCGATATTTGCTGAACTGAGAGAGCCTGTATGAAAGTCAAACATTCCTTGGCAACTCTTCTCCTTATAATAGGTGCTTGGCCAGTGCTTGCCTGCAGGTGCTTCAATATTGCCTTTGTCTCAGGTTCTGACTGACTGAATATGCGTATTCAAAAAAAAGGAGAACCTGAGTACGTTACGGCCACATTGTTCATACTGTTATATTTTATCCCAGTAAATTTAAACACCATTTTCAGACTGATATAAGAATCTTGCTTTGGGGAACCTGAAAAATAGCTTCAGAGCTTGTTTGATTTTTGAAAGCAAATATAATACCAGATGTGAGAAACTGCAAATCTCCTTCAGCCCCACTGGTTCTTTCTTAATACAGAAAACAAGAAGCCCAAGATGAAAAGTCTCCCCAAATCCCAACAGACAGGATGCTTGGCCAATGAAGTATTTTCTCGTAAAAGGCAACACATAGTTTCACCCCATCACTTCCAAAGATTTTGCTCAATTGTGTGTTACAGGACTATTTTCTTTAAAGCTCAGTTTCAGAAATTGACAACAATAACACTTTTCTTGGGTGTATTTTATTTGAAAAGTGCCAGATGAATCTCTTTTTCTTACACAAAACAGAACTGAGAAATTTATAGAGATGATCCTTCCACTCAATCACCTATACCTCTATTTTCATGGAAAGAAAAACAGGGTCCAAAAAATTCAGCTATACAATCTATTGATGCTCCCTTCAATTTATGGCATATTAGGCTTAACATTAAATAATGGCTGATTGTCACAACATAGATTTTGCTTCCCATGGAGAACAGGAAAGTCCACATAGGTTTAAACAATTTCAATGGATTTTGCCTTTACCCTTTAAACCCAATCCAGTCCAAGCAAAATGTCCTAAAATGCCTCCCGATAATTCTGTGTTAAGTACTACACCATATTTTCTTAAAATATCAAAGCAGTAAATACAGCCTTCTCAATGAAATGGAAGAAGTATTTGACCCACAAGAAGTTTTTATTAGTCTGAACACAAAAGCAGGCTGCTGCAAAAGCAGGCTTGGATTCTATGATAAGTAAAAAGAAGTAATGCCCCTTCTCTTCTGCTGTATTTGTCAGGTGCACCAGCTCTGAATGTTACATAAAGCAACTATCTAAGAGTGTGAAGTCCTCTGCTTGGAGGTACTCTGAGTGCCCTTATATTCAAAGCCATAGTATAGGAACTGGCACCATCAGCTGCCATAAAGCATCTGCTGCCAATTCCTGGAGAGCTTCCAGGAAGAAAGAAACAACTGTAGTCAATGGGCACAAATATGGACTCAGTCCCTGACATATCGGGAAAAATAATTGCTGGTCCTCCACATCAGATAGCCTGAGAAGCACTGCCATAAGAGACAGCTGTTGTCAGCAATCCTATGCAAATTATATTGAACAAATACTGCCTGTTTATGTGTGCTACATGCAGCAATCTATAATGATCTTGTAAGTGATGAATGTTGCATTTTGTTTGCATATGGGTATTCAGATTGAAAAAAGAGGAAGATTTCTTTGGTCCCTCTCACTGCCTCAAAAAAAGTATTTATGGGAATGTCTGACCATTGCAGAAAAGGCTTTAAAAATCTGAAAAATCCCAAGTATATGTACTGTTCCTGGCTCACTGGTAGTTTATGAAGCATCAGATGGTTTACGAAGCTGGTGCCACCCATCAGATGGTTTATGAAGTATTAACATAAAGAGTGCCCTATAATTATGGTTTAGTAAAGGATTTCTCTTCCTTATCAAGTACACCATTTTGTCTGAAGCACATTTCCCTTTCTTTGCAAGTGCCAGGAAACAATTACTAAAAACATGCTTCCTGTTTTAAGGTGATTTTAAAAAAAGGAAAGCACCTTTTTAAGCAACCACTCTGCCATTTATCAGCAGCAACAACAACAACAACAAATCAATTGAACAGGAACTACTTTATTTGGGTAGTGTACAGTGTTCTTTTTGAATCTGACTACCTAATTCTTTGATTAGGTAGTAAAATTCAAAAAGAACAGTGTACACTTTCTCTTCTAGAGGTAATGCCAGTGTTTTCCATTGTGCTTAGAGTTACACGAACACTTCTACCAAAATGGACCCAACTCTAACAACTATAGTTAACAGCATAGTCATATTAATGTGATAGTATATAAACAAATCCCTTCTTGTGTCAGACAGTGGAATGTGAAAGGTCAGAATACAGAAGCCCATTTAAAAAGGTAATCTTGTTACATAGAATTTCATCAAAGAAGTTTTCAGGTTGCTATTAAATCCTCCAGACTGTGCACAGATTTTCCTTTAATACTCTGAAGCAAACCTTTTTAACTAATTAAGAGAATCTTCTGGGACTCCTCTCTGGGTGTTCCTGCCTTCTGAGGTTAGGTGGGTAGCTTTTCAGTGGTGGTGCCCCTCCTCTGGAATGTCTTCCCCAAGGAAGCTCCTTGATACCTCTTCTACTGTCTTTTTGACATTAGCTGGAGGTTTGTTTTAAACAGACATTTGGAAACCATCATCTCTGGATTGTTTCTTATCCTACTTTGATCTACTTTTAGAAATTTTACTATTTCTACTTATTTAAATATTTGACTTTTCTGTGGTTGTAATATTTTCATTGCTTTAACTCTGTTTGTAAGGCACCTTAACAGTAGAGACGCTAAAGGTCATGAAATACATGGCTAACTATGTAAATAAATGCTAATTCCTCGTCATGGCCAAAGTCACTTGCTGATCTGGGAAAACACCTGAAAATTGACAGAGCTGACTTCTAACAATTGCTAGAGACTTTCAGCGAAGAAGGGAAGGATAAGTAGAACTTTATGAGGTCAAGATATAGAGAGTTTTATTTAAATTTATTTTATTTAAAAAAGCAAGACACTACTCTATTTGATCAACATATACTACAATGCAAAGAATTCCTTAATTATAGGTTTAAGGCATTCTCAGTTCTACATGATATATTTGGACTTTCCCATTTGCTTCCTCAACATTGCAACAATTATAAGTAGACTGATATTTACAGGACAATCCTATGCATAGCTATTCAGAAGTAAGTGCTATTATTTCAACTGTCTTGCTCTCAGGTAATACAGGACTGCAGCCTCAGACAACTTAATTTTTTATCCTTGCTGAACGATCTATTTACTGGTATATTTTATTTCCTTGTGTGCTTTTGTATTTCACAAATAGCAAGAGCTTTTAGGTTAGGCCTTGTTAAAAGGAAAGGTAGATAAATACTGTAGATTCAGACTGTGTGTTCCTTCCCCTTCCACAGCATCTGAAATGTTAATTCAGTTGCTGCGCAACAACCCTTAAGACCTAAAAAGCACCTTACTGGATCAGATCACCACGCTACCCTAAAAACCACCAATCTTGTCTGGTTTTCTAAGCTAAGCAGAGTCAGTCCAGACTCATATTTAAATAGGAGACCACCAGAGGACTCACAGGGACCTCCAGATGAGGCTAGGAGACAATCCTTTCTGAAACCGTGGAGGGCCATGGCTGCCAGTCAGAGATGACAATACGGGAGTAAAAAGACCAACTGTATACTGGTTCAGTAAAAAACAACTTCCCTTGTTCCAAAGGCTCAGCTATTCCAGCACCCTGTTTCCCTCAGTGGTTGGCCAGATGTGTTCAAATCTACAAGCAGAGAAGGAATGTGATAGCCAACACATTCTAACACATAGGTTACATAGTGGACCCTTTGTATATGCAGGGGTTCCATTCCAGGAATTTCTGCGAATAAGGAAAAATGTGAATTTTCATGTCCCATTATATTCAATTGCAGCAAGATGGTATAGGGATGTGTCACTTCACATGAGCTGGAAATCACACATGAGGAGATCATGGTAAAGGTGGGCCCACTGTATAGCCTCTTCTCTAGATATGCCCTCAAGCATGTCCTACTTGGCTGATATTTCTATTATCTCAAATGGCTGCTCCCACGTAAGACTGTGATTCATTCCATCCCCAAGGACAACTGAAACTCCATAGAAACAGCAGAGGGATTCCTCTGTGAAATTCCAGTTGGAATTTGTCTGACCATGAAGTGAATTTTTCATCTCATCCTCACTCTGAACAAGGTGCCTTGGAGCAATGCTGGTTGTCTATCTGTCCTGTTCCTCGAACCTAGTTATAGCCAATGGATGTTTGCTTCTGTAGTCCCATAACTAAGTACAATGCCATCTAAACTGCTAGCTCAGCAAGAGCAAGTCAACTGAACCACCTGCTCAATGGTTGTTGCTGTGTATCTTCCAGTCACTTTTGACTTACGGAGACCCAAAGGCAAACCTATAATGGGGCTTTCTTGGCAAGATTTGTTCAGAGGCAGTTTGCTCTTGCTTCCTCTGAGGTTGAGAGGATGACTTGTCCAAGGTCACCCAGTGGGTTTTCATGGCCAAGCAGGGATTTGAACTGTAGTCACCCAGTGTCCTAGTCTGACATTCAAACCACTATACTATGCTGGTTCCCCTTGAATGGTAAATTAACACTTTCATAAACAGTATTAATTCAATGGGTTAACTCTAGTTGGGCCTAGATGAGATCATCAGGAATTAATTACAAATAGTTAATTATCTGTAATAAGTCACTTCCAAGTTCTGCTACAATTCATGAAAATTGAGTAACACTCTAATCTCTTTCTAAGGTGTCCCAGTTAAACACAGTACAGGTAGAGTGAGAGCCAGCATGGTGTAGTGATCTGAGCATTGGAGTACAGCTCTAGAGAGCACAGTTCATTTCCCCACTTGGCCATGGAAACCCACTGGGTGACTTTGGGCATGTGGTACACTATCAGCCCCAGGAACCCCCATAACAGGTTCGACTTAGGGTTGCCATAAGTTGGAAACAACTTGAAGGCACACAACAGCACAACACAGATTGAATACCTCTTACCTGAATTTCTTGGGACCAGTAGTGTTTTGTCATTTTTTTGGATTTCAAATACCTGTATTTCAAATACCTGTATTTATACATAAAATACAGTACTGTACAGGAGATCTCCAGGGAGCCCGCAAACAAAACAAGCAGGGGTACCACAGAAACCGCTTTGCATTGAGCACTATGCTTGGATTCCCACCATTTCATAAGTTCTTGCATCTCTTTCCAGCCTTGTGTCTTGTTTGTTCACTACTTGTGTTGTGTATGAGACATGAGGCTGAGAGAGACTGAGGATCTGAGAGATGAAAGAGCAGGAGCACTGCCACCACTGCAAAGGTGGAAGTAGGCAGCAGGCAGCAAAACGTTTCAGATTTCAAATTTCAGATTTCTGGGTAAGGGACACTCTCCTTGTAGTAGAATACACCAGTAGTTCCTTTGCTTCCTGTAATGATTTAAAGAGCAATATTGTTTAGTCTAACTGTAAGATAAACAAAGAGTTTCATCTTACTCTGGGAAAGGACAGGGTAGTAAATTAAGAAAATATTAGAGTGAACAGTATCACATGCAATTTCACTGCAAAATATACCCAATTTTGTTTTACTGGTCCTTTAAATCTGAAAGAAAAGACATGGTCAGTTTCTGAATTTTGTCCACCAAAGATTCCTTTTGGCTGAGATAGAGATGTGGGATTAACATAAATTAAAATATTTCAGTAAAATGTTAGCTGCTAAATGCTGTCTTTATGTAAAATGTCATAGCAAACTAGCTGTAAGGTTATTGTAAACTGAGGCATAATATATATATAACTCTGAAGGAGAATTAATTTAATATTTACTGTGAAGAGAAAGAAAAGATACAATGTGTCTTTTACTTTACTAGCACTGATATGAGTAATGCTTTAGTTTCTCAATTGCATTAGGCTTCTCTTTGTTAAAATTAGGAAAGGAACCTTCCTGGCACTAAATAGTTACTACTTACATAACCATTACAGATTCATCATTATTCAGAAAAAATACATGAGAAGATAAAAAGTTACTTAGTAATTCAGGTTACTGCCTATTAGTTTTGCAAGGTCCTAGAAATATCTTTCATTCTAGGAAGGTATATTTGTATGAACTTGCCTAGTACATGGCATTTCATTATAGGCTTGCACATCACAAGATGGTATAATGTCATTTCATTAATGTTACTGATGAACATAAATATTCAAAATAGTTGCTCTAGAAATAAAAAATTAATGCTCTTCTAGATGTTGTTGGGTTTCAGTTCCCATCTAACCAACATAGCCAGTGTTGATAGATTACAGAAGGTGCAACCCAACATCTAGGAGACCTGCAGTAGAATCAAAGACTTATTTGAAAACAATGCCTAACATGGGAGAATTTAATGAAACCATGAAAAATAAGTTACACACTTCACTCAAACCACTGCACCAAATACCACTAATACTGTATATACTTATGTGTAAGTCAACCTCATGGATAAGTTGAGGGCAGTTTTGGGGGCCAAAATTATGGATTGTGATATAACCCACAGACAGGGCAAAGGTCATTCCGTGGAGGGGAAGCGCCAGCACTACCTCGGGGGCCAGACACCCTTGGCTGCCACTGTCACCATCTTCCCATCCAGACATTCCCAAAAGGCCTTTCTACACTATTCTCAGAGAAGAGGATGGTTCCTTTTTAGATAAAAATTAAGGTACAGTATTAACTAATATCAAAAAAGGAACCAATTTCTTCTTTGAATAGAGTGGTAAAAATAGAGAAAGCTCAGTCCATCCCAGCAGAACCTAAAAGAAGGATCAACCCTCTCTAGTCCCTCAGAGTTCCTTTGAAGGGAAGTGTCATTTCCTCAACCACATTCAAAAAGGTCAGAAACAGTACCACAGCAGAAAAAGTACAGGAGGTTGGTGCTTCTTTCAGGTTTCCTGGGATAGACTGAGCAATTGCCTTTCCCCACTCTACTCAGAGAAGGGGATGGTTCTTTTTTTGATAAGAGTTAATGTACAGAACTTACACTGACCCTTGGGTAAGTCAATCCAGTTTTTGGAGGTCATTTTTTTGACTTAAATTTTTAGACTTATACATGTGAATATACAGTAACCAAACTTCTCTGAAGGAGCAGTTACTGATTCAGTGCAATACATTTATGTACAGCTAAAGTTTGCTTCACCAAAATTCTACATGTTAGGATCATTTCACATGTTGTTGCTGTTCTTGTGTACCTTCAACTTATTTCTGACTTGTGGCAATCCTAAGGCCTATCACAGGGTTTTCTTTGGCAAGATTTGTTCAGAGGGGGTTTGCCTTTGCCTCCCTGTAAGGCTGAGAGAATGTGACTTGCTCAAGATCACCCAGTGGGTTTCCATGGCTAGCAAGGATTTGAAACTTGGTCTCTGGAGTCCTACAACTACATCATACTGTTTCTCAGAATTTCACACATTACTGCAAGAAACATGACTTCCTTCCATTTTTATTGCACAGACGGAAGTCCTATCCATTCACGATGTAAGTGTGTTGAATCAACATGTAATGATAGGAGTGTGTTAACCTCTCAGATGGTTTATAAGTGTCTGAGAGCCCTGTTTTATTCTCCAATTCCAATGGGTAAGGGAATCTCTTCTATTCTAATTCCATTTGATGAGAGCAACAAATCTAGAGACAAAGGGGACAGGGCTAGGAAACCGCCCTCTTTTCATGTTTATTTAACAGGGCTGTAGTGTCCTTTCTATAATATTTGAAAGAGATTCAAGAGACTGAGCTGAAATAACAAAGACAATTATAAACATCATAACTTTGGTTCTTCTGGATGTGTTTGTTAGGTCTTTACAGAAAGTTTATATCCAAAATATTTACTCTTTTTCGCTAAGGGTATTCTTTGTCTGGTATATTCTGGGTTTCTTGCTTTAAACATTTTCAGAGTCTAAAGCAGCTTTTTAACCATACATGGGCAACTCATGGCCCTCCAGATGTTACTGGGTTGCAACTCCCATGATCTTGTATTGCTGACTATGGTGAAATCAAGTTGGAGTCCAACAATATAGGGAAGGTCACAAGTTACCCAGCTGCCTAAATACCCTGAAGGCACTAGATCCCATCAAATCTCAGAAGCTAAGCAAGATCAGACCTCCTTGGTATTTGGATGGGCTACTACCAAGAAAGACCGGTAGGTTCTGTAGGTTACATTTCAGAGGAAGGCAATGGCGAACTATGCTTGAGTATTCCTTGCCCAAGAAAACTCTGTGAAATCCATGGAGTCATCATAAGTTGACAGGCAACTGGAAGGTGCACGGCCCATGCATGCACACACGCGCAAGTTCACAAGCAAGTTACTCCCCATGGTTCAAGGGTATTTCATTGCTTTTTTTTACCTTATATTGTGTAACCTGAATAAACTATAACTATTTAGTACACTGTTGATGATGTGCCTGGATTCTTCTTTTATTTAAAATCCTCACTTCCTGGCATCATTTGCTTCAACTGGGAAGAATGTATCCATTCCTGAAAGTAATCTCTGTGCGTCACTTTGGGATACAATTTTAACTTGTCATAACACATAAAACTGAAGGGAACTAGAGCAACAAGACCAGACAATACCATAGAAGGAGCAATTTTAGGGAAAAGAGCTAATATTTTACTTCTGTTCTACTGTAAAATATTTGCAACTTTTCTAAATAGATGAAACAAATAAGTTCAGGAAATGAACTGGCTTAAGAGTGGCGGGGGAAAAATGTCTCACTGGTTTTGTTTTGTTTTGTTTTATTTTATGGTATTAGGGGACCAACAGCATAGAAATGGTACTGGGGTCAAGAAAATCACAGCCCCTGAACTTGGCCTCCTAATCCAGGAGCTATAGGAGAATGTGGACATTAGGGATGAACAAACTGTATTATGCACATTGTTACTGCTTGGAGGGAGGCTGGTCACATTAGTTGGTTGCAGCAAAACCACCACCACCAGCACCAAAATTTAGTGGCACCTTAAAAGACTAAAAAGTTTCATTTGGCATAAACTTCTATGGATTCAAGCTCACTTCATCAGATGTGTGTTGACATCTGGTAAATTTGGCTAGAGTCAACAAAAGCTTATACAAGTGGTGGGAATTGTGCAGCCCTCCAGATATGGTTGAATAGCTACTCGTAGCACTCCCTGCTATCAGCTATGCCAGCTAGCACTACTGGAAGCAGCAGTTTGTCAACATCTGGAGCCCTACACAATTTCCACCCTCACTTATGCCAAATTAAACGTGATAGCCCTTAAGATACCACAAGATGTCCTGCTGGTTCTACATGAACAGCCCAGATCTGAGTTGTCCAGCACTTAAAGGAGATTCTAGGACTGATACTGCTTTGCTTTTAAATCTTGTGAACAGCTTTGATGTGGTCTTCTACCCTAAAAAGCAGCCTAAAATATTTTAAATAAATAACAGTGAATTTCACAGTTCAGCAGCTGATCCCTGGCAGGCACTGGTTCAAATGAATCCCTAGATGGTACAGAAGAAAGAGGAGTTAATGATGACCTGGAAATGTAAGAGTAAAGAGCTTGGAAAAGTTACTTTGTGACTACAGCTCCCAAATCTCCCAAATGGGAGATTCTGGGAATTGAGAGTCTATAGAAAGAACTTTTCTGACCACTGCCCAGGTTGTTGGACCTAGGCTGTTTCATATAGTCAGTGCCTCTGCATGAGCGCTCTGTTGCTGAGAACCCAAGGTGAGCAGACAGGCACATGTCACAGCTCATCAAATACTAACTGTCTCTAAATTATTATGGTAACCATAGTACAAATTATGTTTTTCCTTTTTACTCCCATGTGAAAAGAACAGTTTTAGGCCACTCAGAGAATTTGGGAAGCTATAATTATTTAAATATATCTTGAACCCAACTAAGAAATCTTCTTTTAAAGCCCTCTATATGTTCCTGAAGATTCTTTAATGAAAGAGACAAGGTATGTTACCTACTGAAACTAAGGCTGTGATTCTATGAGCAAGTGTCACTAAACTCAAAGAGACTTACTTCTGAGTTGTCAGCCTCTGTACTTCACAACTGGATCACAATCCCCCCCCCTCTTAAAACAGAAGGATTTTCCCCCCTTGTCTCTGGCACTAGACCACACATATACTGAATGAGCAGCCAACAACTGAGTGGGAGACTGCATCATAAGTCCACTGCTTGCCATATGTCTGTCTCTTCCCAGCAGCAAACTAGTTCAGACTGTTTTGTGTTAAACTGCAAGTTCAGTAGAACTAGAGAACTTTGTTAACAGGTTTTCGAAAGGACTTCCATATTAACATTGTGTACTATTCCTTTTTCTATTAAAAATCCACTTTAGTCCAATAATGAAGAAAAAGGTACAGAGTTGCATGGTGAACCTTTATGACCATTGGGTCAACAGCCTGATAGAAGCACGTGTCAGTAAAGCTCAGACTTTTAAAATCCTAATCGACAAAGGCCAAAGTATTCAGGAATCATACTGAATCTCATTATGTTGCCATCTGTTACATGCAACTGTTTATATACACGGAATGATACATTTTCCCCAAGCTTTCATGCTATATAGAGTATAATGCAGGTAATGTTTTTACGATAATGACAAGAAGATTAGTTGTGCTCAGACACACTTTAAATTAATCCAGGTTAATTGAGAATACAGAGCAAGCACATCTAAGCAGGTCTGTTTTTGTACTAATTTTTCTTGCTTCTGAGAAGGAAATGGAATAATTCCTACCCCTTCTATATATACACATAACACATACATACATAGTGTTACATTACTTTTCAGTGATTGTGTATTGTGTATCATCTACACAATAAGCGTTTGTTCACAAACTGCTAAGCACTGAGCCACAGTTCAGCAACAGACACAGCTTGGTACCACAATTCAGTCACAGTCTGAGAAATCTATGATGTCATCTGCTTTAACAGACAAGGCTGACGTGACTGGCATCAGTTCCCAGACATGAAGCGTTTCTGGTTTCCATGGAGAGGATGCTGACAGAGGTATTCCAACCACACTTCCGACCAGCATTCCCTAGACCTTGGTACACACTTTTGAACATCTGAGCAAACATTAAACAGGATGACTTAATCCAGAATCATAGGTGTGCTTTTCAATGCCTTCCTTTTAAAGTATCCATCATGCATTTAACAACCTTTTTTTAAAAAAACTGTCATACTTAATGGTATCGGAGCCAAGAGCTGCATGGAGTTTCATTTATCAATGATTTTGAAGGATGGGTGGATGGAAAATTGGGTTGCTACAATAATTTCCAAACTGGAAATAATCCCAGAGTAGGCAAAATTCCAAAAAAGGGGGAGCATAATAAGGACAAGAATATTTACTTTTGGTTTACCCTAAAATTAGAAGTGCCATATGGGAAGTGTTGTTACTATTGCCTAGAATGTATTCAAAAGGAGAGAGGTGGGTATAATAAAGACACAACTGCAAGTTAACTGCGGGGGGGGGGAATCACAGAATCATAGTGTTGGAAAGGATCCCAAAGACATCCTCTGACAATGAAACAATCCTCAACTGAAGTATCCCTGAGAGATGGCCAACCGAAGTCTTTTTAAGAGGCTCCACTGAATGCGAGATGAACACCTACTGTGGTAGAATGTCCTACTGCTGAACAATTCTCATCATAAATAATGTCCTCCTAATGTTTAATCAGGATTCCTTTTCTTATATTTTGTATCCACTGGTCTACAGAGTTAAAGCAGTGAGACACAGAAAGAGTATACAAGATTTCAATCAGTAATCAGGGGAACTGAAAGAACATATTACAGAAGGGAAAGAACTCAGGCAAAGTTTCGAGAGGGCACTTGGCTCCTGACCATCTCCAGACAGCTGAGGCATACAGATGCTTAGAGCCAGCGTGGAGTAGTGGTTTGAGGACTGGATTACAACTCTTGAGACCAGGGTTCAAATCCTTACTCAGCCATGGGAACCCACTGGATGACCTTGGGTATGCTACACTCTCTCAGCCTAAGAAAAAGGCAAGGCCTCTCTCAACAAATCTTGTTAAGAAAACTCCATGATAGGTTCACCTTAGTATCACCATAAGCCAGAAATGACTTGAAGGCACACAACAACAATAGAGATGCCATTGGGTTCTGAAGAGAAGAAACTACAGATTCCTATCCATGGGCATCAATTTGTAGGGAAACTATAGATGATGATGAAGATGGTGGTGATGATTTTATTTATATCTTGTTTCCCCCCCCCAAACCCAGGACTGGAATAAAAGCCCAAATCACTAAAAACATATAAAAATTGAAATATATTTGAGTTATCAACAGAATTAAAAGCAATTTAAAAATACCCATGGGAAAAAACAAACACAGACAATACAGCACATTATTAAAAGACCTATCCCCATAAATAGTCAGTTCCTTAATGCTTGTTGAAACACCAGTGTCTTCAATTCCTGGTGGAAAGGTATCAAAAAGGGAGTCAGTTTAGCTCCTTTATGAGAGAGAGTTCCAGAGTCTGGGAGCAGCCACCAAGAAGGTCATCTTCTGTGTTCCTACCAGATATAATGTGAGCATGATGGGACAGAAAGTAGCAACCCCCACCGCTGAATGATCTCAAAGAAGATCTCAAAACCTGAGCAGGCTCTTGTAGAAGAATGCCATGTACCAGGTAACATGGACCTGAGCTTTAGAGGGCTTTATAGGTCACAACCAGCACTCTGAATTTCCCCCAGAAACAGACAGGCAGAAGAGCACTTTTCTGCACTTGTCCAGAAACAGGAGCAGAGGTGGCGGGGGGAAGGAAATGGATGAGTCCACTCTGTTCTCTGACGCATCCACCCTCAAAACACTCAAAAACAGAATGGGGAATATGTTAAGCCTGCATGCATTTCTGATCAGTCAGTCCCTTGAAACAGTAAGTGTGGGTGGTAGGAGGAGGAGTAGAGTATCATGCCTCAAGGGGCAACTTTTATTTCTACAAATTGATGCCCATGGATAGGAATGACTAAGGAAGAAGATGTAATGGAGGGGATGACATGGTCTACAGATGAAATAATAGGGGATTACTTTTAATAGCTGTACAAAGACACAACAGGGAAACAGAAAAATGTAAAACGCAAGATGGGCTGCTTTCTCGCCCTCTCCAGGGCTAAGACAATCCTAGCCAGCTGGAGCACAGCTGTTCAGTCTCCCTCTCCCTCCCACACAGGCACTGGTCCTCCTCCCCTCCTTGTTCTTTCCTGCTTGGCTGTTAAGTGATCCTTGCAGGAAGCAACCTTGGCTCACACAGTTAATTCCCTGCCAAGTTTTTGCCCCGACCCAAATATTATTCATTTGGCACAGAAATTAGCCTCCTCTTCTCGCTTGGAAACCCAAGACCAACAAGAATATCTATGCACATGGTTTACATGGCAATTTGGCCTGCTTCTGGAAGCCTAGTGATGCTGAAATAAAAAGCCCTCATGTGCTGAATCCATAGCCAACAATTTGTTTCAAGTGGGAAGATTTGACCGCTATGACATTTTCCCAATAACAGTATTTGTAAGCAGAAAAAATGCAAGGGCCTTGATCTACTTGAAAATCATCTGTCTGTCTGCCTGTCTCTGTTTGTCTGTCTGGTTTTTTTTTTGTTTTTGTTTTTTTTTTGGCACATCCTGCCTTCCTTTCATTATAGCTATGTTTAAACACTTGAAAGGATGTCATGTAGAAGATGGCGCAAACTCATTTTCTGCTGCTCCAGAGACTAGAACAGGAACCAACGGATTCAAATCAGAGATTCCACTTAACATCACAAACTTTTTTTTAATTGTAAAGAGCTGTTTGACAGTGGAATTAATTGCTTTTGAGAGTGGAAGATTCTCCCTTTTTTGAGAGGTTGTTAAAAGAGGTTGGATTGGCATCTTTCAGGAGTGCCTTAAGTTGTATATTCCTGCATGGCAGGAGCTTGAACTAGATAGCCTCAGCGGTCTTTTCCAACTTGAAGATTCTGTGATTCAAATGATGGCACTCACAGCAGCTTCACAAACTGTCACAAGCAGCTACAGTAATGTCCGTTTATGGGAGGTGGGAGATGAACTTCTGACATAAGAAAAATATATTTCTATTACCCTTACCAGTATTAAACCAAACTGTAATAGTCATGTCTTAAGATACTTAATGTCCCAAGCTCAACAAATGGCTTTCTGCCAATAACTTTAACACAGATGAGTACAAAAGTTTTAGAGCAGGGTATGCTACTAGAATCACAATTTTGTGCTGCCTTACCTATCAGTTGGGTGGATCTACTGATACTGGATATCTGTATGGAAATTTTCCTTGTCTGTTGCCTTTTTGGACTTTCTGACACCTTTCTGAGAAAGTAACTCAAAGATAAACTACTGCTTGTTGTTAATTGAAAACATTCCATTTCCTGCTTGAAGATTAAATCTTTTTAAGCAGGTCTTCTAGTTAATACTAACCTAGTGATAAAAGATGTGAAGCAGAGCTGTATTCTCACTCCAACATGTAATTCCTCTTTCCTATGTATTTTGAATAGTATTTTCCTCTAGTTACAGTGAAAAGAAAGTGATACAGTGAGTAGCTTTAGCTGAGTGCCAGAGTATATGCTTGGCATGCAAAATGTTCCAAATTCAATCTCCAACATCTCTAGAGACAGACTGAGAAAGGTCAGAAAAGTTGTTTAGGAAAATGTGTATTCTCTGCTACAAGTGCATCTTTCCCTCTGACAACAGGCTTTCCTCAGCCCTGCTTCAGTAATTAGACTTACTAGCCCCAACTAGAGTATACCAAATGAATCAATGGGACACACATGAGGGTTGATTTACTTACTCTTCAGCAATTGGTTCTATGGATCTATTATAGTTGGGACTAACAAATGGATTTAGGCAAATGGATTTGGAATTCATAGAGAATGCCAAGTACATAATTAAATATCGCAAACGAACAGTAAAAGAAATACTTAGTACTGCAGTGTGCAGAAAGGTGACTGCAAATCCAAGAGCTGTTCCAGAGCAACTGACCTCAGATTTCAGGGCCATGGCATTATGTAAACTATTGAATTCTGGGGTAGGTTCTATAGATATCTTTCCAGTCAACCCAGGGGACAGAAAATGACAAGCATATTTAGACTCAGTTTGCCTCCAACTGAAAGGTAACTGGATGACATGATTGGTAGACATAATTCTTAACAGATCTTAAACAGAAGTTAATATGTTTAGGCAAAAAAACCTTCATTCACCAGACAATTTATAAGGTATATCCCTAAAAAACCAAATGCAGTGCAGTCTTTGCTAACAAATAGTACAAACCTATTAGAAGCTGATAGATGCAAATCAGGTTAAAATTGAGAGATTTTAATTGTAGTGTTATGCTTCAGTAACCCACCCACCCAACCAAACCAGTACAGACATTTGATGAATCATACCCTCTCAGCTGATTCACCCATCAACTCTGAGTGTGATGTGAATTTCAAGTTTAGCCAAGTCGAATTACAAAGACACACAGGGAAAAAATTCAGATAAGGAACATGCTATGGCATGCCCTGATTGTGTGTCTTTCATTTTACCCTGAGGCAACACCTACTGCCATATGCTGTCATGCAGGTGAAGGGAGCAGGTTTTTAATGTTCACTTAACAAAGAATAGGTAACACACTTTGTAAAGAGTAGCCTATTTTCCTCATCAACTCCAAGACCTATACAAAATTAGGGGAATCCAAGATCTGCAACATTGGTTGATGCTTTTAATCATGGCTACATTCACTAATACTGTAGAAAATCATTTCTGTCTAAAGCAGCCAGCATAGTTCCTCCTCCACCATCCAACATCTAAGATGCAATATTGGCACTGTTCACTATCTAGTTTCCCACAGTCATATTCTGACACTCAAACTGCTACACCACGCCGTCTCTGTTAATATATTGCTGCCCAATCTACTAAAGAGCCAGTATCCATTCATGTTTTTAACAGGGTAGTGCTAAGACAGATTCAAATGAGACTTGGCTTTTCTTTTCTCTACCTAGCCTCTAGTCACCATAGCACTCAACTCTTTGCTGCATAAGCAAATAAGAAAAAAAGTTAGGAGGCTTTTTTTAAATAAGAAAATCAATCACACTCTTAAATTCCCAATACCGACACAGAAATCATATGAAAACATTTTAAAGCTAATACATTTGAACTAAAAAGCAAGCAAAGTCAATCCACCTAATTCAGCCAGATCACTAAGGAGACAAATATCATTCTGTTCAGAAAGTCTACCTGGCAGGAAGCTCTCCTTAAATTATTTCATAACAAGGTATGAACACAAAATTTCACTTCTCCAAGAAGACAGACTTGGCATCACTTATCCTGGGAAAAAACATAGTGTACTGTCAAACAACATCAATCCTGTTGTCCTTCTCATTTGAAAATATTTTAATAAGCAGATGCAAAATACTTTGGATTTCCTTTCAAAATGTGCACACAAGCCTTCATCTATTAAGGGAACTAATAACATCCAGTCATCTTTTAATTACGCAGTACTTTTGTATATGAAGTCTTAATTTTCAGTTGCTATTCTTGGATTGCATTCTCACTACATAACAAAGTTATAATGGTGTTCCCAAGGAATCATACAAGTATTCTACACAGCAAATAATCTCTACAAGAAAATCAGTACCCACAAAGCAATAAGAACCAGAGTACTTTGAAAAAAAGCCATGATAATGAATGATATAATACTGTTTTTAGCTTTGAGGCTTACAGGGGGAAAACGGAAGTTTCCTAATGGCAGTAGTGTTTGATAAAGTAAAAGAATGCCTTGGGAAGTGATCCCACTGGAAGTCATTAAGCAGATGCTGAATCCTGTAATTACTTCCCGCATTGTAGATCCTAGCAGGGGAATGCTTACAGTGTCTTTCAAACTTGTTTCCACTGCTAAAATTCTATGATACTAGAACCATAGTGTTACACAAAGAACATTCAACATCTGCAGAAACCACATACACAAAGGGAAAGTCTTTGGAATATACTTCATTGTACCTATTCTAAAATAAATTCTGTTTATAATTAAAAGAGTCAAATAATCAAATAATTTTGATAAAGAATTAATGTTCATATCAATTTCTCAGAATTTTCTCTAGATGCATCCTCACAATATTTTGAGTTAGGAAATGTTTTTCAGATTCCTCCCAGAATCCCTGAACAGCAGAGCCATTCTAATTCAAAAAAGTAACATTTTCAAGCTTTGGTTTTAAGAATTTATTTGAGGAAATACTAAAAAATTAGTCTTGTGTTGTTGGGGCCAGAGCTGACACTGCCATGAATGCAATTAAGACCATGAATGCAAGTAATTTGATCATGCAGGCCATCAAATTATAAAGGCCCTTGGAAGTATCCTTTAAATAGCAATGATGTTTCAAAGAGCATATTTTTAAAAATGACTGCCAACTTATCCACATAGCTTCTGATAGTTGGTAAAAAAAGGGGCTATTACTTTCTTTACATTAAATTGAACTGTATCTGGTTCTAATAGTTTATTGGGTTTTAGATATAGCGAGAAAGGTCAAAATGAGGGCACTGCCCCCCCCAAATCAGAATTCTGCTCCCCTCACTGACATTTTCTTTCATTTCCTTTGCCTCTTTTCGTTGAATGTCTAAATTGTATTCATAAATACTAAACTGAGGTTTTAAATTCCTGTAGTACTAGAAATTTGGAGACTAAAGGAAAATTTCATATGAAGGCCAGAATTTTGATTTAAGGGGGTCAATACTCTCATTTTGCTGCTCCCCCCTACATTCCTGGTAGTACAGAATAACAGCAAGATGTATCAAGTCTCTGTTGAACCTCAATCTCTCTCTAAGCCTCTTCCCTTTCAGCTTCTGGTCTGGTCTCTCGGTCTCTCTCTCCCTCTCCCTCTCCCCCCCCCCTTTCCTTGATAGGACAGTGGTGGGGGTGACAACAGAGAAATACATTTCACTGAAAAACAGGGTTTCACCAGGTAGATCTCTGTGTCATTTTAAGAGTGAATATATTGGTTCAATTAGAAGAATCTGAATATATTAAAGCAAGGGGATTTTGTGACAGCTAATATCTGAACCAAAGCCTTAACCCAGTAAAAAGACTACATAGGAAGGAAATTTAATAGGATTTGAAAAAAACTAAATTCACAATCTGCAGCTTCAAAAAAAAAGTCTGCTTTCAAAAGGTGACTGCTGAGTCCTGGACCAGAGAGAGAAAGAGGCAACGGGTGATTCCAGGCAGATAAAGCAATTGAATGGGAAGGGCCACAGTTGCTTGTTCCAGCCTACAACTGCAAAGAATGTTTAGAATTTAACAGACTAGGGAAGCATGTATGAACTTTAACTTTCAACAGTGTGATAGGGTAGACAACAATTGTTGTTTACAACAGAAAAATAGAGTGAGCCCTCAGTTGGCATCTTATGTCAAGTTCACATGTTTATTCAGATGCACACAAGGCTACTGCCAAGAACTGACATAAGCAGATTGTCATGTGGCTGAATAAAGTTCTCAGGCAAGTACGTAGCTGGCATCTGATCATATGTCAAAAACAATGTGGTCGATCTTTTCACATGAGACATGCCATTTCCTCCTAGCTATAAATCAGGCTTTACTAGTTAAATCATAATAGAAGCATATACTGTATGAAGTATGAATAAACTGCAATTCCTCTCCTGCATTTTTTTTTTGCCAGATACGACTTACTATGTCTTTCAGTATCAGTGCTGATTTCTTCACCAAGCTCCACACACACACACAAAAACCCCAACAACCTGCTGCTAGTGAGCAACTCACTTGCTTTATTTATTAGTTTAGTTATTTTTAGTTCAGAATTAAAGCCATACTTACCAGCATAATGCACAGGGATTTCTATCTTTGGCCCTATAACATAATGACCCTCCTCCAGACTGTGAGCTGTAATGGTTGTCCACTGTCGGCAAGAATGAATCAAAAGGTAATCGCTCTCTCTAAGACCTTCTATAGGTTCTCCTACAAAAAGAGATCAAAATTTGGTCACAATCAATGGAAACAATAATTTCAATTTCCAAGTACAAAGTTTGAGCAAGTGAAATTTTGTGACTAAGAGACTAAGCTATGAACTAGGAAGTTCCAGGTTCAAAATTAATATCTGCAACAAATTCATTATGTGGCATAAGAGCAAGTTTCTGCCACGCATCTAGACTAGAGGAGCAATACTTAACTATTTCAGGATTGTAGTAGGGGATAGTGAATTTACAGAAATGCCTTAAATGAAGTTTCAAGTGCTAAATAAATGCTAGATATCATCACAATTGTGTGTCATTTCTCTATTCATGGTTGTTCACCATCACCATGTCAGTAGTTCAGTGTCCCAGGTTCAATTCACCATCAGGAAAAGGTTTAGTGTTCAGGACATCACTGCATATGCCACTGTGGCTGATAAGGCATCCTGTCTTTACCACACAGTTCTGCCCCCACCCTGGTAACACCATCTTGCGTAAAAGGGTGAGGGTTTTCAATGTTTATTTAGAAACACTTAACAATTTTATGGTAGAATTACTTATCATTGTAGACAACTCAGGCCAAATGAGTACTTACAAAGATAAAACTTACAGCACACTACGGTCAGTACACCAAAGGTACAAGAACCCTACCACCATTCAGAGAAGAGAGCAGTACTACCGCCTGCTCGATGCTCTCTCTCCTCTATGGACTGCTGCCTGGGAGTCTCTTTCAGACCATGTCTTCTCAGGTTATCACATGTTCCCCTCTTAAGATGAAATATGACTTGGCTGTCTGAGGAAGTGGGACTTCTGCTGGCAGTGATGACACCAAAGGGAGTCACACCTTTGGAGAAGCTGCTTCTAGGGTTGTGTGAGGGCGAGTTTCTCTGCTTGGGACCAGGGAGGTGATTGCTCTCTGTTTCAAGCTGGAGGTCTTTTAATCACCCTGACCTACCAGCACTAGTTAGCTATATATGGAGGTTATATAGTTATAATAGTTACGGTTAAAGTTATATATGGAGAGAACGGGAAGGGAAGTAAACCAGGAAAGAGTTATTAAAACGATGGACAGAAAGACAGTGGGAGACCCCATGGGAGAAGGAGTAATTCCCAAATTGTACCGTATTTCAAATCACCAGAATAACTTAGGCAACAGGTCTGCTGAGATAAAAATGCTGCTGCAAATGCAGCAAATGGGAAAACACCAATAATACAGGACTTGATCCTGGATAAGAATACCAGCCTAATTACAGAGACCTGGCTGGAGGAAGCTCAGGGAGGGAGATCAAACTCTCCCACATCTACTCACCTGGAATCTCTGCGCAATAGTAGAGAAGAGAAGCAGAGAGGTGGAGTTGCAATGGTCTATCAGTTTGCTGGGTTTGATGAGTCCATCTGAAGGTGGACAGGACAAATAAGGGATTCTGTCAGTGTACCACCCCTTTGATGCCCTTTTCTGAGCAGTCCCCCTGGCCTGTAGTGCTGGGGACCTCAACATACATGCTGAGCCAGCTCTGTCAGAAGCAACTCAGGACTTCTTGTCCTTCATGAGCGCACTGGGTCTCTTCTAAGCCACTGGTGGCATTTATGCCTCAGGGCACACTTTATACCTAGCTTTCTGTGCTAAGCAGGATGATGGTGATCTGGATACGGAGGAATTTTCCACAGTTCCACTGTCACAGATAGATCACTACTTGGTGGAGTTTAGACTCACCAGGACTCACTGCCTTTGCAGAAATAGAAGGCAGCAATTAAAATGGTCCAACTCAGGAGTAGGATGAATTTGAATGATTTCCTGGTAGCTCTTGAAGTATATCCTGCTTCCTTGGCAGGTGATTGTGTTGATGCCCTGGCTGCTCTCTCTAATGGAGAAATGCCAGTGTGGCAGACAATGATTCTAACTGTCCTCTCCCATAGAGCAGAACCGTGTGAGCCCATCATTAACTAGTGAGCTGGAGGCAATGAAGCAAGTGGGGCAGAGATTAGAGCTGATGGAAGATAAGTCAGAGTATATTTGCTAAAAATGGACTAGGGCCTATTGGAAAGTCTATGCCATGGCAGTCGAGGCAATGAAATCATACTCCTCTGCCACCTTTACATCTGCACATTGCTATCCAGTAAGATTGTCTCAAATGATCACGGACTTTCTCCTCTCCATTCCACAAGAAGGGAACAAAGAACACTAGACAGCTTGCTGTGAAGAATTTCTATGACAATGCAGACAATATTGCTCAGATATAGTCTGACTTGGATGCTGTAGCAGATACAGGTCCAGTGAATGTAACTTTGGTTCCTGCTTGTCCTGTGCTATTAGATATATTTTAAATCGTACAGACTCAATATAGATAACATCTTTGGAGAAGTGAGTACTCCCATGTGCATATTGGACCTGTCCCCTCCTGGGTCATAAAAACAACTAGAAGAGGACAGGCAGAATGGGTAAAGGGAATAGTGAATGTGTCACCACAGCATGGTAGGCTGTGGTGAGGTAATTACTGAAAGCACCCCCTCTGAGCCTCATCATACTAGAGAATTCTAAGCCCATCTCCTAGGTTTTCTTGGGCAAGGCTCTAGAGCGTGTGGTAGCCTTCCAGCTCTAGGGTTTCTGGTTGAGATGGATTATCTAGCTCCGTTTCATCTGGTTACAAACCTTTTTATGGGATGGACATGGTTTTGATCATCTTGTTGGGTAACTTACATTGGAAATCAGAGAAGGAGTATGCCCATATTGGTTCTGCTGGACTTCTTGGTGGCTGCTGATAGCACAAAGATTGAATTCAGAAGGTGGTGTTGAGGGATTCCTATTTGACCCAGTGACTTGGGGGGTTCCTTGGGGCTCAGTTTCCACATGCTGTTTTATACATACATGAAACCAATGGGAGAGGTTATCTGGTGTTTTGGGATTAGGCATCACCAGTATGTTGATGACTCTTGAGAGGTCTATTTCCCCTTTCAATCTAATTTCAAGGAAGCTGTTTCAGTGCTAAACTGGTGTCGCTGTCAATAGGGGACTACATATGGGTGAACAAAGTGAACCTTAATCCAGTCAAGACAGGGGTGCTCCTGGTAAATCAAAAGGCAGTGCAGGGACTAGGGGTTCCCTTTGTGCTGGATGAGGTTACACCTCCCTGAGATTTCATATTCACATTTTGGATGTGCTCCTGGACTTAGATCTGAGCCCAGATGCCCAGACTTCAGCAGTGTTCATTTGCACAGATAAAACTAGTATGCCAGCTACACTCATTCCTGGAGATGTCAGATCTGGCTGTGGTGACGCATACCTTCATAACATCCCATATGGATTACTGCAATGCACTCTGTGTGAGTCTGCCTTCAGAAACTGTTCAAAAGCTTCAACAGAGCCAAAATGGGCAGAATGTGCTCACCATAACTTAAAAGTGCTGACTGTATAGCTTTGTTTCAGTATATGTGAAAGACTGTATCTCCCTCTAAGACCCTGCCTGAGATTTAAGACCTTTGGGGCAGAGCATTCTTTTGGTCCCACCACTGTTACAGACACATTTGGGGAGAACATGGGAGAAAGCCTTCTCAGTGGTTGCTCACAGCCCGTGGAATTCCCTTTCACAGAAGGCTCAGTTGGCCTCCACTCTGCTGTGCTTTTGCCAACAGGCAAAGACCTTTGCATTTAAGCAGGCCTTTAGTTCGACTGGTTGGGGCAGAAAGATCATTTAAAGAGCTATGCTGTACTTTTATCAACTTTACTGTACTTTAAATTGTTTCCAATTAGTGTTCCTAATGAATCTGCTTGTTTAATTTTTTTAAAAAAACTTTTTTATGATTAGGGTTTTTTTCCTGAATAAGACAAAATAGACATGCACCAGACATAACTAAAGCCACCACCAGAAATGTAGTGATGCAATTGTAAGATTCCTAAAGAGAGAAGAACACATCATTCACTCATAATTAAGATGATTTCAAATCTATTACTAGTTCTCTCTAGAAAAGTTTTATTGCTCTGGGAGAAATTTACTAGAGTCTCCCAGTTCAATAACTACTGTTCCCAAATTCCTGTTCTGTGATTCAAGCAAATTTTTGTTGTGCAATGCCTACAAATGCAATATATTCTAATATAATTTGGATGTTTTTCTATGTGCTTCATAATCCTTCCTTTGTGGGAACCAGGTCACTGAATACTGCGTTTGTGATGACTCTGTGTAATTGTACCTCCTTTGTACTCTCCCTCCTTGGATGGCAAACTTTTAAAGTGTACTTGCCTCCAAGATGCCTATCTGTCTAAATACATGCTTTCAGTACTCATGGCAGTGGGAAATCCAGGCAATGACTGAAGCTTCAGTTTGTTACATGATGTCTCTTTCTTTAGTAGCAAGAGAGGGACATTTAAGTATTCAGTGAGGTTCACTTACAACACTCAAAATATTTTTTGCAATCAGAATAGAAAGGTTTTTAGCTTTCTGGTTGTCAATTAGATGTTCTGGGAGCATTCTTTCCCACAAACCACAGTTCCCCAAGCCAACAGTTAGAACCATTCCTCCTTGGGGGCCAGATCTGGTAAAGGGCCAGACCTGGAATCAGACCGAGTGAAGCACATGCTGAGGAAGAAGCAGCAAGGTATAGAGGAAAAAAGCTGTGTACTACATAGCCTGTCCTACATCACCTTCCTAAGTTGGCCTGCTGCCTCAGTGGCCATGGAGTCCATAGTCTCATCACCACTGCTGAAGACAGATTCAATAGCCAGCCCAAGAGCTATTTGCACGGGGAATGGGAGGAGTATTATCTTGTTCTTTGCCTTGAAAAGCAAAGTACCCTAGCTCAGCCCTGACTCATAATCGCATAAAGATAGGAAGAAAATCAATAAGAATCACCATAAACTGTCTTACTTGAGGAGAGTGTTTCTTTCATTCATCAACATTATATATTTTTACATATAATTCTACTTCTAAGAGTTCACCTTTAAACTAGGAAACAGTGTGAAAGTATTATTTCAGAACATTTTAAGTGAAGGTTTGGGTGTGGCTAACATATGGAGGTGAGACTGCACAGGGAACTATGTGTTCTGATATGATATTCCAAAAGGAAAAGTGAGACACAAACACAGAAGCAGAAACCACAAATAATTTCTGCTGAAATACTCCTTTACATCCAGCAGGTTTCTTGTTAGAGTTTCCACTAGTGTGCAGAAGGTCATTTGAAGCTAAAGCCAGGTGTGTAAACCCATGAGTTTAACACAGCATTCCCTATATTTTCAACTGGTAGTTAACTTCTCTCCAAAACAAGAACAACCCACACAAAACATTTGGATTTAAAACAGCCCAACCCTATTAATGCAAAAGTTTGACTTAATTTGCATACACTGTTAATTGCCAATATTTTTTCATACATGGTGGGTCTTTTTTTAAGAAAAAAAAACTTTACATAAAAGAGAATTTATCAAAATATATTTAATATATTTATTTTAAAACAACAGTTTCCATACTCATGCATTAAGTATGAAGAATTTATTGCTGTCCTGTATCTTTTTGACAACTTCAGTCTTTCATATGAAACTTATAGAAGGTCCAATCAGGAGTTAAGAGATAACAAAAATATGGCTTGCTTGCTTTAGAAAAACTATAAAGCTTTTGAAGAACCACCTCACCCCTAAACAAATAGCTTATGGGTATAAACATAATGATATTGGAAAGCTTGATTGTTGCACAGAGAGGAATAGAGGGGTTGCCAATGTACTAACATTAAAAAAAAAAAAGAATACAATGTATAACACACTGAAAGCAGATGTGTCTCCGGGCATTACCCCTTTAACACAAAATTTGGCACCAGAGGCAGAAAGAACATGGAAGCAATAGGAATATGTTCCCACACCACAAAAAAGAAGAGCAGTTCAACATGTTTCAGCACCCCCCTCCATTAATAATATGCATGTGTGAAATAAAACGACCAAGTCTGCTAAGGCTTGCACAAGTAAACAAAAACATTTTCAATCTTACAGAGATCACATGAAACCTGCTTCCAAAATTTATTTGGGGATAGCTTTTTTCCCCAGCAGATTTAGTTTTTTCTTGTGATTTTCATTTTGGTAGCCAAACTTATAATCTATATTTAAGAAAAAAACATGCTGGAGATGGCTGGTGTGGCAGGCTCATCTGTTTTGCAGTTCACACTTGTTCAGTAAGAGATTCTGGTGCTGATTACTTTGTCTCTTGTAGGCAAACACACAAAGTCCCATTCTTTCCCAACTCAAACTTTTTGTACCATTTACTACAGGACAACTGCTGCCACAGAAAGTCTATTTCTTTAGCCTTCCTTCACCACTCTTCAAATGCTGATGCTGGTAAAAGAAACCTTCCAGCTAGACAGAGAACAAGGAGGAACAAGATAGGTCTGGGCAGGCAGGAGTTTTGCTTTAACTGACATACATCTGTACTGATGCATTTGTTAAGAAGACACAGAAGTAACATTTGACAGTAACTCTTTTCTCTATTTCTGCATTTACTGCTGTGGAGACTAGGTGATATTTTCTGGCACTCTTATGATCTTATATTTTTTGGCACTTTTATGGTCATATATCTTAGTCTATGTTCTTGTCTTTTAAAATCACAAGCATGCCATCAGTCCAGAATTGAGAAAGAGAAGGAGTTCTCACCAAAATTAAGAAGATATAAACTACATGGAATAGATACTCCCCTATTAAGCTGCAAGATACTACCTGTGGTTGTCTAAAGTATGAACTCTGTCATTTAATACTCATAATAGACTCCAGAGATTTAAAAAGCAGCACAAAATAATCACTCTCGTTCTCAGTGCAACAAATGTCGAAGACTTTTTATAAAGGAAGATGCTGCCTTAACAGTTCTGTAAGTGAGCTTTCTGCCTCCTTGCCCCAGTAGGGGGGAGCAAGCAATAATTCCATTTCCCAATCTATAGCAATAACATTTTCTGTGTCTAAGTGGGAGTGAAATCAGCAGATGTGAAATATGTAATCTACTCACTTTCACTCATTTAATTGTACTCCCACACCATTTGGCACATGATCTTTCAGGCAAGCCGAAAGGAAGGAAGAATACAATCTGGTTACTTCAAAAGAAGAAACTTTAATAGCTAATTAGAACTTTGCATATGTGCATGCACACACATGTGTGCATATCCACATCAACATTATTCCTCAACCCATATATCTACAAGCATAATTAAAAGCATAACTGAGATGAAGTTAAGACATATACTTTCAATCTTTAAATTTTATGATTTATAATTTGCACATGTGTGCAAACACACACACATGCATTCCTTGTCCCCCCCCCAAAAAGATAAGCAGGTTTATCTGGCAGCATGTAGAGCAATAACTAACAGATCATTACACATCTCCAGTGGAGTTTCTAGCCAAGCACACAGAATTCCATGGGTGTCACTATTTAACATGAGCTGACATCTCAAGTCACCCACAGTGTGGCTTGTACCTTACAATAAGCTCAGTGTGTAGACAAAAGATGACAACACAAAAGATCTGAATGATGCACTCTCACAGAATTACACCCGGACCCGAGAAGCCCCGAGAAGTGTGCACAGTATAAAATGCAGAGATTCTCATGTAATTAAAATAAATTTCTTTTAAGGAATGCAAGTTCAAAGTTACTACCTTTCTTTCACAGACTGCATTTGAGCAGAATGAGAAATCAGTCTGTGACACTTCTGGTTAATTGAGAATGAACTTGTGTCAGTTCAAACTATAAGCTCCTGCTTTGTTCCTCCATCACTGCAGAGAGTTTTTTTTAAAAGGCATATTGTTGAAACAAGATCTCTAACTGTTCTGATAAACAAAGAACAGATCTTTGTGTGCACTCCTAGATGTAAAGGGAGTAACAAGTCAGCAACCTTGATTTAAATGCCATGCTAAAAAAAAATCCTAGTGGTTTGCTGTTTATGACAAACCAAATCTCTCCAGAATCCTGGCTTATTGTTCCATGTGTTTTTAATATTGCACAATTTTTCAGGGGCTGAACCTATTCTGCCCGACAATTTCAAACACTGCCTTAAATCCCTCTTTTAAAACATATGCTATTTTTACAAGAGCTTCCCCTGTCATCCAAGTCATTCACCAGGTCTGTACTTGTTTACCATCTACTACTCTGCAATATAAGGTGCCAGCAGACCTTCCAGTGGGTCAAATCCTACAATCCTATGCACATTTGCTTCTGAGTTCCATTACAAGCACTGGTGCATTGTTGTGATTATTGTTGTTGTTTACAATCAAGCAGCCTTTGACTTTTGCCAACCCCATAAATGAGAAGCCTTCAAAAGATCCTGTTACTAACAGCTCTGTTCAGGACTTGAAAAATCAGGTCCTTGCCTTCACTTATGGAGTTAATCCATTGATTTCCTCTTTTCCTACTGCCTACAACTTTTTCTACCACTTTTGTCTTTCCCGACAAATCATGGTTTTTCATATGTCAAAGAAATGGTGGACTCAGTTTAATGACTATAATTGGGCTATACATTATAAAGAAACCCAAATATCTGCACTATGGATGAAAAAGACAGAAAACATTCAACACATGGAGCTGAAATTGCAAATTACCTGAAGTGCTTTGTTCAGATGTAAGAAAGCTGCCTGGGTCTGGTCTTTAGAGGTAGTATATTTTACAGGAACATTGTATGTCTATTCAAACCGGTAAAGTTTTAGAAAAACCAACAAATATAGACTGGTCATAAGTAGGAGCTGCTGTCTTGACACTCCATGGGAGTCCTGACTGCCAGCATCAGAACAAGACGGGGAAACTATTTTTTCTCCATTGAGCTTTCTGAAATTTGTGCAAGAATGCCCCTTTGGAATATTACAGTATTTTTCCTATATTTATCTGTTTATATGCACATACACATAAATGCAACAAGCACTGAAGGAATGACTGATTAATAAAAAAGACACAAAACAAGCAATTAGATGCTTCTTTAGAATGACCACCATAGTTTTGTCCAATTACAGAGATGCCATACAAAAAAAACCCCTTCCCTTCAAGTTATTCTGATTTTACTTTTTAATGTGTCACTGTTGTCCTGGCTCTGGAACTCAAGATGGCTTTTGTTGTTGCTGTGTGACTTCAAGGCATTTCTGACATGGCTACCCTGAAGTGAACCAATCATGGGGTTTTCTTGGCAAGATTTGTTCAGAGGGATTGGAGGCTGAGAGAACGTGATTTACCCAGGTCACCCAGTGGGCTTTCGTGGCTGAGCAGGGGTTTGAGCCCCGATCTCCAGAGTCATAGTCCAATGCTCAAACCATTAAGCCACACTGGCTCTGACAATGGCTTACAGAAGTTAAAACTGATAGAGATAAAAATTCACATCATCAAGAATATTAAAAAGTTAAAATATATTTGAACTATCAATAGAAAAGAAAGCAATTTGAAAGCATACTCATTAAAAACCAGCAAGTACAGACAAGACTGTACACCCAGCTAAAAGTCCTTTCCCCATGAGAATTTAGTTCCCAAAGGCCTGTTAGAACAAAACTGTATGTCTGATGCCAAAAATATGCCATGGAAGGTTCCAGCCTAGCCTTTCTAGAAAGTGAGTTCATGTCTGGGAGCAACTGCTGAGAAGGCCCTCTCCTGTCTTCCTATCAGATGTACCTGTGAAAGTGGTCTGACAGAAAGAATAGCTTCTCCTGAATATCTCAGAATCTGGTCAGACTTATATGGGAGAATACACATCCCCTGGAACTCAGCTGTATAGAGCTCTATAGGTCATAACCAGCACTTTGAACTACGTCCAGAAACAGACTGAAGCCAACAGAGCTGTTGTAACAGAGTTTTATTCACCCTATAACTAGCCCCATCAGCAGCCTAGCTACAGCTCTTTTGACTAGCTGAAGTTTTCAAACATTCTTCAAAGGCAGCTCCATGTAGAGGGTGCTACAGGAATCCAACTATGATGTAACTTAACGCATTTCTTACCATATCCAGATCAAACACTCTAGGAATAGACACAGCTGGTACACAACCATAATGGTGCAAATGCACTCCTGGGTTACTGACGAAATATGTACTTGTACCCCAAGAGTTGAATTCAGGAGTACATCCAAGCTGCAGACTTGTGTAACTACATGTGTTTAATCCCTACTCCCTGATTAGTCTTCCTATTTATCAGAAGCACTTCTGTCTTATCTGTAAAGTTGCCCCTCCACTTTCAGGAGGGTTTGGGGTACAGAACCTTGGCAAAATTGGAAAAAAATGTGAATAATCCTTCACTCCCCCTCCCATTCCCTTCTGGGGCACCCCCACTCTTGCTTTTTGCCTTGGTGCATGTTCTCTCTGCCAGGGCAAAATGCAAAGGAATGAGAGGGGGAAGCTCAATGGAAGGAAGGTGCACATGTTCCTTCCCCGACCTCCATTCCCTTGCATTTTACATTGCCACACATTCTCCTGCCAGAGCCAAATGCATAGGAATGGGAGGGGAGAGCCCTGGAGGGGAGAAAGAAGGCTTGTCTGAGCTTCCTCCACTTCCCTTGCCTTTTGCCTGGGTATGTTTGCCTTCCTTCTTCATGCCTGGCAAAATGAAAGGGAATGGGAGAAGGATAACGGGGAAAGGCACACACATATCTCATGAATAATCAAATTTGCGATGGCCAAACCTGGGAATGTGAAAGGAAGACTGTATTAAGTTTCATTTTGTTTGCTGTCATTCAATCCGCTACTAATCACAGACACCAGTTTAGTACAGAAACAGCTTCCTTAGAGTGAGGCAGAAAGCAGTAATACATTTGGGTGTCATTAGCATACTAGCTGTGAGAACTCTTGCCAAAATGGGTACAAAATATCTTATTATCTTGCAGACAAGGGCCCAAAATTATGTGGTTTCTAATTTATGCATAAAGAATGAGGCAAAAAAGAATATTTCCATCCCTAATTTATCACACACACACAGAAAGGGACCATCTTTTATCAAACAAAAGTTACTGTCAGACAGAACTAGTTCAGCAACTGAAGCAACATCACAGCTCCACTTTGAAAGAGTGGAATGTTGAATTATTGGTGCATTTAAAAGATTTCTGTCATCAAAAAATGAAATTTCTACTTCAGCCTATAACACCTTTGTAGGCACTAATGTGTGCCTGTGTGTGTGCGCGCACTCGCGCATGCATGTACATATTCATACTGCTTCTGTATCTCTCCTATACACCCAAAACTTCAAGTTTCAAGGCTTCACAACATTATGGATGGACACATCTATTAGTCAAACAAATGAAACAAAACAGTCATTCAGGCCATATTCTTAGTGAGACAAAAATTTACCACAGTACAGTACACACATGAAGAAACTAAGGTATCTGTGGTGGCTTGTTCTGCAATAGCCATAAAAGACTCAAACTAGCAACTGAGATAAACTTAACATTACCGTACCCCAGCATTACATCATAAGTAATAAACTGACATTACAATTACTTCCGAAGATATCCATGGAAGTGACTCATTCATATACCAAATCAGGCTGCAGTATGTTCATTTTCAAAAGCTATTTTTTAAAAAATGTCTCATAAAAATGTTCACTATGATGAGTACGAGATATTTAAAATGTATTTCTTATACAATCCTGCAAAACACTTCTATGTAGCATAAAATTAAGCCAGTTACTTCCTTTCTTCATAGGTCACATTAGCTATTGGTCTTCTTTCCAAGAAAAGAACAGTCATAGAGATTTTTCCTTCAGAAGGCAAAATAATTCACAGAGCATTTTCTGAAGGCTGATGCATTATAGAAACCAGAGGATCCCTCCATTTAGTATTGATGTTCTTTAAAATGATGCCAGAAATATTCCCCTAAATCTCAAAACCTCAAATTTACAGTTTCAAAGCCTCACTAAGAGCCAGCATGGCGTAGAGGTTTAATTGTTGAATTACAATGCTGGAGACCAGGGTTCAGTTCCTCACTCGGCTATGGAAACCCACTGGATGACCTTGGGTGCATCACACACTCTCAGAACCAGAAAACCCCATGATAGGTTCACCTTAGGGTCCCCCTAAATTGGAAATGACTTGAAGGCACACAACAGCAACAAAAACAACAACAACAACAACAACAACGATGTATTAAAAGCTTATTTGTTTCACAAAGATTTCCTGCCTTTCTGGTCTGCCTCATTTTTAATCTGTTGTTTGATTTTGTTTTATATATCCTGCACTAATTGTTCTGTTATTTAGGACAACTGTGTTTGCTTTATTTTAATTGTTTTATTGTTCCTATAAATTTGTAAGCTGATTTGTGCAAAATAATGGGCCAATTGTTAGTTTCAACTAGAATTAGATCTACTGAATGAATAGAACTTAAGTCATCATTATGTAAGCCCCACTGAAACAAAGAGTCTACTCTAGTTGGGACTAATAATTGAATTTAGTCCAATAATCTAACTGAAGTTAGACCTCAGCTAGTGTTACACCAACCTGCTATGCTCTTTGTTCCTTTCAACCATGTCTGAAATCAAGTTCTATCAAGCTGAGCTCTTTTGACAAAGGGGCCACTTAACAGCATTCAGAAACAGAGGAGAGCAGGAAGAGAACAGGCAATAATTTACATGCTTACAGTATATGAGCTGTGATCTAGTAAGCAGCATAACCAAATAAGGCTGGAGAAAACATATATTCCTTTAAAAAAATACTGCAGTACATTGAGAAGCAGAACTAATTTCTACAACATTTTAAAGACTCATCCAGAATGAAACCATTTAGAGCTACCAGTCAAAGGATATTCTGTCTTTTCCTCTTTCACTCACTCATTCATTCATTTATGGGAAGGAAAAATAGACTGAAGCCGAAATAGCAAAACATGGGATGATTACTTATGAAGACACTGTCATTTAGACTCCCCTGTAAAATTCCATGAATGAGAAAGACAAGTGGACAACAACTTGCCTGGAAGCACTTACAGAGTATATTTATAGAATTAGCTGCCATTTATTAGGCTAATTTGGGCAAAATAATAATAAAACAAAACAAAAGTGACCCCCAATATTACTCTTTTTGATTATAGTCCCAGATTCTTTCAATCCACATGTTTACTGGACTAATAAAATTGTCACTTCAATGACAATTTTACTGCATAACTGAAAGAATATTTGCATTATAGCAACACAGTAGCACATTACCATTTATATTCAGTTTGTTAGATGTCACAAGAGACTTTTTAATCCAAACATTCATTTTAGTTTATAATCCTGATGCCTACTGTGCTTCAGACGCAAACACAAGCAGAAGCCTTTTACTAACAGCTGGAGTACACGTACAAATGAAAACAGCATGACACCAGTCCCCTCTACCTAAGGGGCAATCAATGTTAATTTTCCAACCAGCTCACAGCCTTTACAGAAACTGTGCCACAGATATCTTGTTTTATCTCTAGTGCATGGCTACTATAGACATCTTTTCTGCATAGCAAGGGACTTACTTCAAAGATTCTTTACTTCTTCAGTTAGCTGAAAATTGAAAAGCAATTTCTCCTTCTGTTTCCCATCATTTTTGCTTTTGGGTTTACAGAAAGAAAATAAATGCAGTTAATACTGGAGATTACATTATTTACACTGACTATGGAACAGTTCAATATGGAGCATACACACATATTTGTAGGCAAAAAAAGCATTATTGTACCCAGACCACTTAAGACTCTTTACAACTGAAACACTAGACAGTTGTATAAGATTCTTTTGTGGCTCTCAGAGACAAAAAAGGGATGTGTTACAAGTCACAGTCTGTTAGTATTCAAGATGCCATAAAATCTGTTGTGCTTGTTGTAACATGGTACCATGACTACCTGTATGCAATTTAACAGCTGCATGCTTAGTAAAGTATATTTACTGAGAAGTAAATACTACTGATCTGCGGTGTGACTTGCTTCCAAGGAAGCAAACTTAAGACTTGGTGGAATCAATGATCGCATCATCTCCACATGGCATACCCCTACATCATTATCATGGTGTTTATTTATAAAGCTCTTTCCACCAAAGGGCCAAACATCAAACATATACAATCAAAGACAAAGAAAACAAAACATAATACTACAAACATATAAAACCCTCAACATCCCACCAGCTCCACCCACCTCAGCAGCCTTAATTTGCCAAATCAAACAGGAACGTTTTCAACCCCTTATGAAAACAAGTGAGATTCCCCTCCAGCCAGAGGTCCACAGGAAGACCATTCCACAGATGTGGAGCCAGATCTTGAAAGGCTTGTAGCCTTGACAGAGCTGTGTGCATTAGTTGAATAGACAATAATTATTTGCATGTAGATCTTAAATTCCTAGATGGTCTGTACCATGCTCCCTGAGCTGCCAGATACTGGGGGAGACTAGAGTGCAGAGCCCTCAACTGAAGAACCAAAAGTCTGAAATGGGCCCTGGCCCAAACTGGTAGCCAGTGAAGGGATCTGTGAGGGGTTAGAAACCTGTGAATATTTAGAAAGATTTAAAAACAACCTGAACAGCACTGTTCTCAATTAAGGACAGAGGAAGAAGAGAGAAAGAAGACAAACACACACTAGACTATTACAGTAACCCAGGCATTACATAATCAAAGCCCGGACAAGCAGATGCACAGTCTCAACAGTCAAAAACCTAAAGATTCTACAAATGTTCAACAGATGGAAATTACATGCCTTTGCTGTTACCCCAATAAAGGGACAGAGGAACAGTCAACTAGCAGGACTCTGAGATTCCTGGAAAAAGAAACCACTGTGTAACCCTACAAATAAAGTGAAGGACATGAAAGAGGGGGAACTGGACATGCAGGCTGAAACACCAAGATCTGTTTTTCCCTTGTTCAAGAAATTCACAACAAGGAGTCCATCAAGGATTTTCCACAAAGAGGCATCAATTGATTTGAAACTCCAGAAAAACTACGTGTCAAATAGAAAACCAAAGAGGGAGGCTATATGAGAAAAGAAAATGATCCAAAATTGATCCCTGTGGCACCACTACAATTACTGGAAACCTTTGGTCAAACAAAAAAGATTTAAACTAGGACAAAGCATTCCTCATTACTCCCAATTATGCCAACCATAATGGCAAAATCTGATGATCCAAAGCATCAAAAGCTGCAGAAAGATCCAACAGGATCAATACATATATTTGATGCTGAGCCTTAGCCTCTAGAATACCATTTATTTCCACGAGTAAGTAGAACTGCATGAAACCTTGACTAAAATAGCTTGACGAGATCATGAGTAGTCAAATAAGGCATCAATTGGGAAAGGGCAGCTCTCTCCAAGGTTTTGGAAAGAAATAGGAGAAGAGGCATGTGACATTGATCAGCAGAAAGGGAAGATTCCTGAAAAGGTTTCTTTAATACAGGACAAAAGACAGCATGCTTAAAGCAGTCTGGGAGAAGACCTCTTAAAAAAAAGAGAATAATTCACCAAATAGGTAACACAATGCAGAAACAGAGGCAAAAGGACTGGATAAAGAAACAAAGGAAGAGGTCAGTAGGGCAGGAAGCAGGAGAAAAAGACAACACAATCTGACCCACGATTGACTTTATCCCATATCAAATACACATTAGGCTTTTTCATGGCCCTTCAAGTGACAGTAAGTTCCATTTAGACCTATGCTCTTCCTTATTATTTGACTAGGCAAATAATGCAAAAATGGCTCGGAGACCTCTGTAAGTCTGGTGGGTGGGGAGATGCAGTAATATTGGACTTTTGCATCTTTAAGAAGTCTCAGTTCAGCGAATACAGTTACATAACTGTGGTTGCTGCCTGTGTTGCCACATCATCTACTTTGCTAACTAGAATGCTATTGGTTGTCTCTAACCTCCTTAAACAGACAGTCTGTAAGCACTTGGAATGCCATGATCACTAAAAGTCAACATGCATTTCTCAAAAACAAGTCATACCAGACTAATCTCTTTTTTTTCTTTGATAGAATTACCAGCTTGGCAGATGAAGGGAATGTTGTAGATATAACATATCTTGACTTCAGTAAGGCCTCTGGCAAAGTCCCCATGAGATTCTTGCATCCAAGCTAGTAAAATGGGGTTAGACAAAGCTTCTGTTAGGTGAATATAATTGGTTGACTGGCCAAACCCAAAGGGTGCTCACCAACAGCTCCTCTTCATCTTGGAGAGAAGTTACTAGTGGGGTGCCACAGGGTTCTGACCTGGGCCCAGTGCTATTCAACATCATTATCAATGATTTTGATGAGGAAATAGAGGGCATTCTTATCAAATTTGCAGGTGACACTAAATTAGGAATACCTAACACCCCAAAGGACAAGATGAGAATTCAAAATGATCTTAACAGATTAGAAAGCTGGATGAAACTAAAAAAATTAATTTCAATAGGTAGAAGTATAAAGTACTACACCTATGTTAAAAAAAAATGAAATGCAGATATAAGATGGCAGACACCTGGCTTGACCATAGTATATGTGAAAGGGATCTAGGAGTCTTAGTAGTAGACCACAAATTGAATATGAGTCAGCAGTGTGATGCGGAAGCTAAAAAAGTCAATGCGATTCTGCAATGCATCAATAGGAATATAGGGTCTAGGTGAAGAGACATGATTGTGCCACTCTACTGTGCCCTGGGCAGACCCTACCTGGAACACTGTGCCTAGTTCTGGGCACCATAGTTCAGGAATGATATTGGCAAACTGGAACATGTCCAGAAGAGGGGCAATCAAAATGGCAGGATGCCTGGAAACTACTTAGGGAGCTGGGCATGTTTAGCCTAGAGAATAGAAGGTTAAGAAATGACAAGATAGTTATGTTTAAATATTTGAAGGGATGTCATATGGAGGATGGAGCAAGCTTGTCATGTTGTGCTGGTAACTTCAGGACTTATTGTCCTTTGGATCAAGTAAATGCTGAAGTGAACAAGCAAACAATGAATTTGACATTAAGTTACTCAGTTCTGGAGGTAAAGGAAAGTGATTTCTTCAGAAATGGCTAATTTTTGTAACTGTGACTCCTATACCTTCAATAGATATATGAGATTAGCAAATGCAATTTGTCACAGGATAAAAAAATCTGTACCTACCAGGATATATCTCCATATCCTTTAAAATTATGAAATTCTCTGCTCCTACACAACCATTTAAAAGTACAGGAGCCCTAAGTCTGAAATGTTGGTTGTATCTGTTACATGAAGTTACATGAAAATTGCATGGTTAAACATAACAGAATGATTCCCTTGAGCATCGTGTCCAGCTAAGGAGGGACTGGTACCTTCTGTTACTGTTTAAACACTACTCTTTTCTGAAAAGCCACATTTGTTGCTTGGGAAGAGATGGGGTGGCTAAGTAGTAGAGACAAGCTCCATTTTTCTGGCTGAAATGGAATGCAGATTTTCTGGCTCCCCTAACTGTAAAACCATACCACCACTAATAGGCAATGGGAACTTACTATTCGACGAAATCTCTTTGGACAGAGATATACAAGTCTTGTTTCTAATTAGAACACATGCCTTTTTTCTAAAGCGTACCATTTGGTTGAGCAATGGGAAACATTTCTAATGAAATTAACGATATAACACAGGGAAAGAAACTCCCTCCATTTATTTTGCTGAACTAATTTGGAGAGCCTGACAGAGAGGTCATTTGATTTGGCAAGAGCCCAGAAAAAAGAAAAAAGAGGATGGGGGAGAATTTGACAGTAAGATTGAACAGTATTTTTTTCTTTCTTTGCACTACAGGGTGAAATGACCTCTTGAACAGGAGTTCAAAGAAGGTTCAAAGGCAGATGAGAGCCAGCCTAAAAATTACCCTGAGCTTTCAGCCACTGTTCAAGTCTCTGAGTTGTTGTTTCACAGTTGAGTAACAGTATGTTACTAGTTAAGAATATGAAACAGCTACTATTCTGTCTACCATAGATTAGAAACATTTGCTCTCATTATCTTGGGAAAATAATTCCCACTGGTCTTTGTTATCAGACAGCATTACAATTTTTATGTCATCCACTACTTTTCTGTGAACTATGCTGCCAGGAGAATTCTGGGAACTGTAGTCTCTAAAACTAATGTTTCCAAGCTATGATTCTGGTTCCTAGCTTAGCAATGCAAAGTTCCTTCCTCTACTTCCACTCTTTTTATGGAAGCAGGAATGTGAAAAGATTCCAACATCAGATTTAGAATGGAAAACAAGTCCCTGAGCTGAACATGAGTTCAGATGTGCCCTCCTCCATTGTTATAAGTGTTTATCATCTTTTTGCTCCCCTATTTTGTACCTGAAAGTCTTGGATCTTGACCAAGTCATACTCTCTCAGCCCCAAAGGAAGGCAAAAGTAACTCTCCCTCTTCAAGAACACCCCATGATAAGTTGCTGTAAGTTGGAAGCAACCTCAAAGGCACAAAAGAAGGACCAAAATCTTGGTGGATGCGAGTTCTAACAAAAAACAAAAAAGAAGTAACTATCATAAGCTCATGGCATAAATGTTCTTGAATGCTGTTGACAGCTTAAAATGATTACACAGGAAGAGGGGAAAAACTGCTTCCTCATTATTTCTTTGAAAAAGTCTTAGCAAAGAAATCTAGATTGCAACATATCAAAATCAGAAAGAAGTGCTTGGATAAGAAAAAAATGCTTTTCATCTATGATAGCTATGCTCAGCAACAAACTCTTGAATGATGCATAGATGCCTGTTAAACATATGCATTTGGCCAATTCCCTTTTGAGAACTTCCTTAAGCAAAGGTGGGAATCATACAGCCCTGCAGATATTGTTGGACGTGACTCATATCAGCCCGAACCAGCACAGCCAGTGGTAAGGAATGCTAGGAGTTGCAGAATATCATCATCTGGAAGGCCACATGATCTCCACACTTAGGGAATTAATTATATTGTGCAGAAAATAGCTATAAATTATGTATAGTGTTGTGTACTTTTTCATATCCAACCTTCCCCAATCTGGTCTCTTCTAAATGTGTTGCACTACAGCTCCAATCATCTCTAAGCATCATGGTCACTGATCAGAACTGTGACTTAACAGACATGGAATACGCAGGTTAGGAAAGGCTGTTCTTTTCTGTCCTAAGTTTCATTGGCAGATCCCAAATTCTGGTAATGGGAAGAAGATAAATATGATGGATAAATTTCCATCACATTCACCTTTATTTTATTTCTTCAATTAAAAACCTCTAGTTCACTCTCGTTTTGTACAGAAGATGTTCTGCCTTTTGATCATTTTGGTTGCTAGTTTTGCTACGTCTTCACTTTCTGGCATGTCCCATTTTGAGATGGGAGTAAATCAGGGATAAACCAGTTTTTAGACTTTCCTTGTATGTCAGCAAGATCATATTTTTTACTTATGTTCACTGGATGGGCACAAGATACTGTTCAATGCCTTTGTGCCAGCCAAAGATACAATCCAGATCATCAGCATTCTATTATCCCGACAGTACAAGGAGTAAACTGGGTGGAGTTCAGACATAGCATATGAATAGCAGGAGCCAGCTGGAATCCTATGCCTATTTGGAAACCAGTCCTGGTCATGGTGTAATATTAATACTTACAGACGAAGTGCAGCAAAAGACTCCAAACAAAAAATGTGCAGGCCTTAGGACAAATAAACAGAAACGAAGACAAAATTAGGGAAAAAGCACAGTCCTCTCTTCCTTTGGTCCTTCACATCTCTACTCCAAATTTAGGTCAATAGACAATTCAGAATGTCCATCCCTTCCATCTCTGGCAACCACAATGTTGGCTAAGATTCTATCCATCCATCCTGTTCTTACAATCTCACCTCCAGTCCGAAGCATGGAAAACTTAGCAGACAAAATGCTTATAAAACGGCACTACTTTGTTCAATCTGTCTGAAATTTGGCAAGTCTCAGGTCTTATTTTACCAGTCCAAATTCTGCACTGTTTTGTGCCATTTGATTTGGCAAACACAGTGTTATAAGCATCAGAAAACAAGCGGTGTCTTCTCTGCAAATCTGTATGAAGCAAAAGAAATAGGACACCTGATGGAAAATAAAATGAATGGAGTCACCAGGTACAAAAATACATTTTTAGATACACATCTTTAACTCCAGACACATGGGCAAATCTGATAAAACAAATCTGAATAATAGAGATAATAGAATCATAGAGTTGGAAGAGACCCCAGGGGCCATCAAGTCCAACTCCCTGCTATGCAGGAACATACATCAAAGCATTCCCAACAGATGGCCACCCAGCTTCTCCTTAAAAACCTCCAAAGAAGGAGACTCTACCATGCTCCGAGGCAGCATATTCCACTGCCAAACAGCTCTGACCGTTAGGAAGTTCTTCCTGAGGTTCAAGTGGAATCTCCTTTCCTGCAGCTTCAATCCATTGCTCCTTGTCCTAGTCTCTGGAGTGGCAGAGAACAAGCTTGCTCCCTCCTCAATATGACATCCCTTAAAATATTTAAACATGGCTATCATGTCCCCTCTCAACTTTCTCTTCTGCAGACTAAACACACCCAGCTCCCTAAGCTGTTCTTCATAGGGCATGGCTTCCAGACCCTTCACCATTTTGGTCGCCCTCCTCTGGACACGTTCCAGTTTGTCAATATCCTTTTTGAATTGAGGTGCCCAGAACTGAACACCAAATGAGGCCTAACCAATGCAGAATAGAGTGGTACCATCACCTCCCTCAATCAAGACACCATACTCCTATTGATGCAACTAAGAATCGCATTGGCTTTCTTGGCTGCCGCATCACACTGCTGACTCATGTTCAGCTTGTGATCTACCAAGACTCCAAGATCCCTTTCACATGTACCGCTATCCAGCCACACGTCCCCCATCCTATATTTGTACATTCCATTTTTTTCTACCTAAGTGCAGGACATTACCTTTCTCTCTGTTGAATTTCATTTTGTTAGCTTTGGCCCAGCTCTCCAATCTGCCAAGGTCATTTTGAAATCTGATCCTGTTTTCTGGGGCATCAGCAACCCCTCCCAATTTGATATCATCTGCAAATTTGATCAGCATGCCCTCCGCTTCTTCATCCAAGTCACTGATGAAGATGTTGAATAGCATCGGGTCCAGGGCAGAACCCTGTGGCACCCCACTAGTCACTTCTCTCCAGAATGAAAAGTTGCCATTTGTGATCACCCTTTGGGTTTGGTCGGTCAACCAATTCCAAATCCACCTAACAGTAGCCTTGTCCAGCCTGCATTTTACTAGTTTCTTTGTAAGAATGTCATGGGGAACTTTGTCAAAGGCCTTACTGAAGTCAAAATATGCTACATCTACAGCATTCCCTTCATCTATCAAGCTTGTAACCCTATCATAAAAAGAGACAAGATTAGTCCGGCATGACTTATTTCTGAGAAATCCACATTAAAAAAATCAACTTCACATTAAATGTGAAACAACAAAGGCAACAGAATATTCAATGAGCAACATCTGCAAACAAAGGCATATATATATACACATATATATATATATATATATATATATTCAAAAATGAAACATCCAAAAATGAAGAGCAGATAAACTGTTCACAGTGCCCTGGTAGAAGTTTCTACATATATCTATCAGAAACCATCACTTCTCTTGTAAAAGTGGGATTATAAAGGCAAAACACCCCATGTACCTATGTCAGGAATGAGGGCCAAAAGACAGAAGGAAAGTTATGCCTTAAAGTATGACACTTGCAGCTCAACTATTCCGTCTCCTAAGACAGACCAGAAGGGATGCAAGTGTGCACAATAACTGGACACCCACAGCCACAGAGTGTATCTTACCAATCCACAGCAAGTAATGGTCGAACAACTGTCTCATACTCAGTGGATTATAACGGTGTCTTTCATATAGACGACCTGTGGTAAATTTTCAATCTACAGTGAAGTGTGTTCTGTTCATCTAAATGTCCCAACATTGTACAACAATCTAAAGTGTCAATAGCTCAGACTGTAGGAGAAAACGGAAACACTGTCAATATCTTCTCTATTCAGCAATGAGTAAAGCCTACTCACTTTCAGGACACAACACTGGCAAAGAATACAGTTAAGACTCCCGTCTTCCATCCTTTTTACTGCATGAACACAGGCCTAATTTCATGACTGCCAAATTCAATATGAGTGTCATAAAGAAATATAGCTTGGTCATGATAATTTTGAGCCCTGTTAGCAAGGCACTAGTTTGCACACATTGGAGTCATGTTTTAACACATTACTCCCAAGGCTACTCTTTGAACACATGCAATAACATGTCAAAAAACAGATTTGTGCTGGTAAATACCCATGACAGGCACAACCCAGATACCCATCAGCAAGGCTTTTTCCTGTGGTCTTTTTGTCTTGTACTAGGTTGTGAGAAGCAATGTTTATTTCAGCCACTTCAAATGTGATAGATTTGTCTTGTGTTACGTCAGACTGAATATTATGGCTACTTGTAACAGCAGCATAAAACATAACAAAAAACTAACGTCTTTTCCCTACTGGTTTAAAACCTGGGAAAGAATACAATTGCCACAAGTCACACAAATAGAAAAGGTAGTTGTGCTGCACATAAGGGGAAAATAAAAAGCTGTATTGTGGTATCATATCTTCCAGGCCAACCAAAAAGGCCAAAAAAAAAAAAAAGTGTGCAAGTTTTCATGCTCTTCAGATCTCTTCAGTAGGTAAGACGGGCATGGAGGAAAAAGCAGGGGGAATATTTGATGTTTAAGTCATCATGTATTCTTGTCTTGAGATGTACTGAGGAGGAAGTCAGGCCATTTCAGCACTATACTGTTACAGTGCTATCATTCCTCAAAGGCCCCTCCCTAAACTGCAAACCCCAGGATTCCATAGGATGTTGAAAGTCGAATAATAGCACTATAACAGTATAGTGTGGAAATGGCCTCAGTCTCTCTTTCTCTCTCACCCCTCCCCTCTTCTACCCCAGAAGTCCTGTAATCCATGTGAAACTGATTCTCCAACAAGCCTAAATAATGGCTTGAACTCAAGATCAAGCACATTTCCAGATACAGTACTCCTCTCTGGGAATTCTGATTTACTATTTAGGAGTTACCTATTTTATCACAATCTTCCATATGCCACAGGGCCACAGTAGCCCAGCTCAGTCATTTATTCACTTAGGCTTCCCCTGAAGAGTGTATACTTGCTGGGAAATGGTTTAGAGCACAATGACAATTATTTCCATTAGGGGATGCTTCGTATTAATCTGATGCATTGTCTCTAGGTATGTTTCTCCTTATACTGTTACAGAGGAAAGAATGCTGGATTAATGTTAAAAGCCCAAGCATTACATTACCTGTGTATATCAGTCCATAGTCTTCTGGGGAAATTCTGAACTGTTCTTAACATGGAGTGGAACAGTCCACAAAAAAGGTAAAACAATTATAGGAGTTTTGCTTAACAAGAAAGTGTGTAAAGAACTTTCATGTAAACTCACCTTTTGTTCCAGTAGAGAAACATTCACTGAATCTGAAAAGCAGCGTTTTTGCAGTCTATAGCACATCAGCACTGCATACATAGTTTTTCATATTTTAGCTTACTATGGCAAATATGCCTCTACTACTTAAGAGTGCATGTCAAACCACAGCCTTTCTCCCAACTTTAGAACTACAGATCTCGCCACATTTCATCCTAGTAAGATATGTAGCAATCCTCACTACATCCCCAGTTCCAAGGCAGGAGGAAAGCTATAGCTGCTTAGTTGCTTTTGTTGAGGTGCCCAGTACACTCTGGAAATGCAGGGCCTAATTAGCAAGATCTCTCCACCCTTTCTACCTCAACATAGAGAAACACTTGTGTGCTCTGAGAATCTCTTTCCAAGCCCCTCAGAGTACCTCTTTGGCCATTGTCCAGCCTAGGCAATCTCTATACTTCCTCCTACTGGGGAAATTATAAGCAGGAAGCACAGCAGTGGCACCGAGTATACCTTGATGGGACAATGGTCCAACCAAAAAGAGGAATTTTTGGCTTAGGTAGCAAAGCCAGACAAAAACTAGAGACCCTTACTAGCAAAACGAGGGCCCAACTTGCTATTGTAGAGAACAAGGTTTCTTTCCACCAAGTACAACTTATGAAGTTTTCAACTGCTGATTGCAGTTGTGTCTTCCCCCCGCCCCAGAAAATACTAGGTTTATTCACACCCTAGTGATAATATGATGTCTCTAGTTTTCCTGTAGGTCACTATCACAAAATACAAAAACTCAGAGTATAAACAAGCAGACAGTTATGAATGTTCCATGTGGTCTTGATGGAAATTAATGGATTCTATAGAAGCAGTCAAATTAAAAAATGTATGCCATCTCCTAATTACTACAAGTCACTGCCATTTCTACAGCAAAGTAATGAAGGCACAGATAGTACAAGCAGACTTAAACCCATCTACACTACTAGGCTGAAAAAGACTTTGGTTGGTTCTTCAAGAAACGATCCTTTTTAAACAAAACAGCTGTGTCTTTAACAGCACTCGATGAGTAAATATTTAGCTGATAATATTCATTTCCATTTGGCTAAAAAACAAAAACAACCCTGTACCTACTGACTTGTGCTGTAAAAAGCACAGATGGAAACAGTGATTTCTTTTGGCCTATTCACGAGCTTATTACCAACTCAGCCCCAAGGTGTACAAAATACAAAAAGGAACTGCAGCTTGAAGAGCTCAGAAAACTTAAATGCGGAAATAGAAGCTCAATGGAAAAATATTCAGGGAATCCTCTGAAAACTGTTAAGCATATAAACATGAATCTCCTTACTCCTGAATCAAAGTGTAACTCTGTGCTTTAACAGAAATATGGTATTTTGAGAAAAGTTGAAAATAATTTAACAGGCTGGAGGCTCCATAGTTCTTCTTTTTATTACTGATGCTGGGAAGCAGTGTTTCTTCCCAGTGAAAAGGTCAATAGTTTTGACCTAAGCATCTAACTGATAGATTCTACTAAGATCAGAGGGATTTAGGAGATTTAGGACGGGGCTATAAATTGTTATCTAGAGGCAGAGCACAAAAGACATGTTTCTGTAATTATAAAGTTACTATTGACATTGAGGGGACAGCAACTATTATTTAGAAACCAGCTTCAAGAAAGTACCAGTTCTGTTACTGACATTTCCAGTCTTAATGAAGAAGTGTCAGTTTTTCAATAAATGAAGATCTTTTCCCACTAAGTTGTTTCTGGATTACAAACCTCGCTCTTAAAAGAGGAGTCAGGTAGTGGTTCGTGGCAGATCTTCAACACTTTTTTGCTCTTGATTTTGCGATATAATCAACAGAACACAGAGGAACAGAGGCAGTGTAATATCTAGTAGTTCAGAGGACTGTTGCAGCAGTTAGTATTAATAGTTCAGTGTGGGGAATGGTTCAATGGCATCTGTTAGAAATAATTAACATGACTTGCTAAGACTAAAAGAATTCAAGAATCTTCTGTCTGGAAGAAGGCCTTGTGTATGCACAATTATACTGCCTTCAGTTTGCATATGACAAATTTTTGTACTGTTATCACCACTTACTAATTCATCCATTAGTGAAGCATGTAGTTAACACTATGGAGAACACAGGTTTCACAGGAGCATAACAACATGCAATGTGGACATATCTCAAGATACAATTTCTTGTAGTTTGAAAACTTGCAAAGTTTTACAAGTAGCCTAAGTTACAAACCAAGTGCCTGTGTTTGACTCTCTGAAAACACAGAATGAGGTTTACTAACAGCCTAACCCTTCAAAACAAATATTAGTCTTAGTCTAAACTTTCCAAATAAACTCCAGAGAATGGGTAACAAGGAACTGGCCAGACGATATCCTCTCCTCATCAATCAGTTGCACAACCCAAGTACATCCATTAATTCATGAACAAATGAAGCTTCCTCTGTGGCAAAATAAGGAAAGATTCTTTGCAAGGCTGTACGCTGAGGTAAATTTTTAAAGACAGCTCAAATTGATACCTGCTCATGCCTAACAGCAGCTTTGCAGGGGTGGATGTGATTTCATGAAGATGATGGACCAGAAGGAAAAAGATCACAAAACTCCCTATGGGTTCGCTCAAGCCTTCTTCTGATGACTTTGTAATTGCAACAGATGCAGCTGAATCAGTTATAGATAAATAAATGTTGAAATCACATCATGTATGTGTGTAATGTCTTTAACCAGTTAGCTTTTGTTCTTTGTTTAAATTTATGATGCCACATTTAAGATTTAATAACATATTTTTGGCTAGAGACAAGTGACAATCCTAAGGGCTTCACTAACTCCCGGCCCCCAATTTATTACACTAGGTCCCGGTCCTTTAAGTCAGTTTTCCCCTAGTCAAGCTTCCTCATGTAGGTTTTCTAATTATTCATTAAAACCCATGTATCTACTGATCACTTGGAATGAACCCAATCTTTCAAAAACAAGAAAACAAAAAACTGATGTGTTCAGACATCTAGCTGTTGCCTTCTTCCATGAAAGAGGAAAGCACACTTGGGTCTGCTGTCCAGATCAGACCTATCAAATTTATGTCACTGGTTTGCTAAATCTTTGCTTCTCCATCTTTGAGTTTCCTAAAGTAGTCTTCTCAAACCTGGTATTTTCAGATGTTCTGGACTACAACTTGATGCATTTGTGACTCATGGCCATATTGGTTGGGACTGATTGCAATTCATGTCTAAAATATCTAGAGAGTATTCATTTGGGAAATCTGTCTTATTGCTGCTAGCCTTCTTGTCTTGACTGTCATTTCGTGCATATATTATTGCAGTTTTTAAGAAAAGGAAGATGGAACTAGCAGCTGCTAAGAGTAGCAACTGTGACAGAAGAGTGAGGCTACCAAAATGAGATGATTTAATATCTATCACAGTAATTTCAAACATGCTAAGATTAGCTGTAACCCAAAAGTCTGGAGAAACTAGAAAGAAGCCACAACAACTATTCTGTAGTGGCAAAGGATAGAGCTGCTATTTTAGAGACACTGAAGTTTTGTTAATCAGTAAAAATAAATTTATTGTGCCAAATAAAATAAACATTACACATCTCATTAGAAGGCAGATCAGAATGGGTTTACAGCATTATAAATAACTAAATCTGTAAAGGATTGTATGGAAGCATGAGGAAGTAGTTCATTATCCTGATAAGTGGCAAGAGGAAAATAAGTACATGTTCAAGTATAACAAACCACATTTCATCTCTCAGCCTTTTTAGAAAATTTTCTTCTGACACTGTGTGCTTTCTGACACATTATTTATTTTGCAGGTTGGTGCAAAACACAGTGTGTCCACCGAAATTATCTTGATGAGAAAATGGAAGCTCTTCTTCAAACGTAATTGCTATGAGAGTCACCCGGTATGACAAAGACATCTTCAGAGACTTCAAGCAATGTTTCGCCAGCAAAGAAGAGGAAAGAAAAAAAACAAAATCTTACATACTTAACTTCTACGTACTTCTTGCATACTTACTTATATTCTTACTTACATACTTCTACATACTTAACCCAAGTTGTTAAGTACTGGTATGTAGAAAAACCATTTCTCCCCCCAAATTCGCAGGCAGCAACATCTGCCTCGGGAAAACAATGTATTCCTTATAAAGTGATACTTTTCAGACAGCAAACCATCACAGCCTTTCAAGGTGTTGGTAATACTAACACTTCTTTTGTACTTATCCAAGACATCAGCATCTTTGCTGTCATCTGGCTCAAACCAATCTTTTCCTTTGGGCAAACAGATCTATACAGATTGATCCTCCCTTATCCAGAAATCCAAAATCTGAAAACCTCCAAAACTTGGAACTTTTTGCTGCCATCCACTTGCTTCCACCTTCAAGGCAATAGCTGTGATGCTCCTATTTGTTCGTCTCTCAGGAGTGCCGCATTCACCACTTTGAAGGTGGAAGTGGATGACTGGGGGTAAAACGGAGAGACTGAGGATCTGAGAGACAAATGAATAAGAGTGCCGCAGATGCCACTTTGAAGGTAGAAGTTGACAACTGGTAGCAAAAAGAGAGAAACCGAGGATCTGTGGACTGGCGGGAGGTGTGTATTCATGCCAAGCACTACACTCGGATACCTGCCATTTTGCAGATTTTGGTCTCCCTCCAGTCTTGTGTTGCATATACACAATGCAAGCAGCAAGCGAATAAGATGTGAGGCTACTCCAAAAAAAAGTACTGGATTCCCAAACTTGAAAAAAAGAAAAGAAATACAGAACATTTCTGGTCCCAAACATTTTCGATGAGGGACGCTCAACCTGTACTTAAGGAAGGTAAGAAGACATATGCCAATAATGCCTGTTTCTATTCAAGGGTTACACCAAATGAAAAATAACCACATATCTTGGCTTTTAATTACCCAAACACAGTCAGTATTTTCTTCACAGCACTTCCATATGGTGGGGGGAGTCTATAAACTGCACTGGCAGCAGAAGATGCATACAATAGCCCTCCATGCATCTGCTTTATTGCATATGTATGCGTCAGGAAGTTGTGACACCTGCTGTTTCATAGGGACTGTATATTATGATTGCACAGTGAAGGATCTCTGAATACTTAGTTACCTTTCTATACAGTATAAGGTACCCACTGAAACATTCTCCACCTACAGCTTCTCAACTTACTATTCTTTCAAATCAACCTGCTGTAATTTGCTAGTTGAATGTACATTTTAGTTTTTGAGTTCACAACATTCCCTCACAAGAACGACCCTCATGAATTTTAATCATGTATTTCCTGAATTTTCAGAGTCACCCATACACATTAAATGCAGTATGCTCCTAGAAGAAGCAACCACACATAAAATAATTATACCAGTTGTCAATAAAAGCCAAGACACAAAAGTGGAAAATAATCCTGAGATACTGAGAGAAAGGAAAAAATATGAACTTGGCCCCCAGAATATACCATACTACCAACTACAGGCTACATTCTGGTAGTCCTACTACTTCAAGGTCCTTAGAAATTCTTGAGTCTAATTATTAACACATGCATCTGCTTACAGCAGTTTTCACATTCACTCATGCATTTTTATGATTACCTATGGAAAAAGGAAGGAAGATCTCAAAAGAAGATTTCTCCAGCAGTCTCACTGAAACTGAAGCCTAAGACTTTTCATGGCATCAGAAAATTAACTTATACCATAACTGGGGATTCTGTAGTCCTCCAGATGTTATCAGGACTTCAATTATCTGTTCCAGCCAGAATCCCTAAATAGGAAGGTAATGATGTGAGCAACAATATCTAGAGGACCATAAAGTTCTCATCCTCTCAACCACACAAAATTGAGAGTTCAGAAAATGCTAAATTGGAGTTCAGAAAAATCAGAACAGCCAAGACTTACAGGCCATTTCCGCACTAGACTGTTATAGTGCTATTATTCCACTGTCAACATCCTATGAAATCCTGGCATTTGCAGGGAGGTAATTATGTCAAAAATTATGTTAAAACTTCAAACCCACTTATCACATACTTAAGAGGCAGATGGGCAGACCTACTGGTAGCCATAGTTTAGATCTGAGCCTGAAGCTGGAGTTGATAATCCAGAATAGGTTCTAAACTACTATATTTGTTGGTGTTATTCCTTTTGGAATATTGAGTATAGATGTAACAAACAGAATGTAAGTTAAGTGTTCAGATAACTGGGAATGAAATCAAGAAAAGTATTTATACACAAGATAAAGATCTGGTTAGTCTACAGACCAAATTATAATAAAATGAAAACCTGTTACAGAAGATAACTTAAGTCTGGAGAGTTTGAAGTTGGATGAACTGAATGTATGAATGTATGATTAATTGATGTGTTTATGTATTATTGTTTTTCTTTTTTGTATTTTATTGTTTGAAAACAAAGTTTAAAAAAAGATTAGGAGAGCTGAAGTCCAAAAACATCTGTAGAACCCCAGCTGCCCATCCCTGCTATACACCATTACTGGGAGTAAGCCCCATTGACCACAGTGGGATTTACTACTGAGTAGACATGCATACGATTGTGCAGTACATGTGCTTGATATCTTCCCCTTCAGGCATTTCAACTAAACTGTTTTCGGCAATTGGAAAAAAAAATGAGATATTCATACAGCTCATAAAATTAATACAGAGTATCTTTATAAGTGGTTTCAGATCCCAGTCAATTTAGGGCACCCAGAATTAATTCAGTTAAGAATTTTTCAGAAAACACATGCTGCTAGATATACAAAAATTCACCTGAATTCAGATTGCAAAGGACAAATTTAAATCTTGCATTTTTAAAACAATCAGGGGAGTAGTGAAATTCCAAATCATAAAGTGATGTTATTTTTGTGTGCCTTGCCAAGGTTGCCCAGTGGGTTTCAACACCAGCTAACAAATGTAACAACTTCCTTCCCGCACCAGTCAAGCTTTTAGTGCCTTGAGTGTCTCAATTCTCCCATCAATGAAATGGGACAATGCTATTAAAAATCTTTTTCAAATGATGCTGTAAAATGGGCAATATGAAAAAAAGTGTCTGGTCCTTGGGCAAAGGCTGCATCTCTACAACTTTTTAATCTAGGGTAAAGGCTGCACCTCCTTCCTTGCTTATGTGATTAAGGCTTACTTTGGAGTAGAGATGTACAGATTCTGCTGTTAGTAGCAAACACTGAAAGAAAATGGAAACATCTGAATGCCAACAGATAAGATGGAAAGAGAATTCTAAGAGCTGCACTACAGTAATTGAAACACATGATTGTAAAGGTAACAAATATGTTCAAAGGTTGATCTTATTATGCTTACAAGAAAATGCACTGAAGAAAATTATATAGAGAGGCAAGAGTTGTAGGGGAGTATCACCCCACCTCAAATGCCTAGTCATTACTGTAACTGGTTGCTAACACATTAGTATGTACTGGTAGATGAGCAGCAAAATTTGTTTGGTGCACATTTTAATCCAAAGGAAGTTAATTCACACTCACCAAACTAATACATGAATGCAATTATCCTCTGTTTTTGCATTTATGCTAATTGTGCAATCCAGCTGGCTAATCAAAAAATGTGTACAAAAATGAACGCATTAGGGGAAACTGCATTCAAGAAAAAAGTTGTTTGCCACCAAGTTGATTTTGACTTATAGAGGCCCTATGAATGAGAAATCTCCAAGTGTCTCAGCCATCAACTGCTCTGCTCAGGTCTTGCATACTGAGGGCTGTGGCTTCCTTAATGGAGTCTATCCATCTGTAACAGGTTCTTCTTCTTTTCCTATTGCTTTCCACTTTACAGAGCATTAGGGGAAACTGTATACAAAAGTGCAGTTATGAGGGAGAAACATTTGCAAAAACTGCATATTAGGGAAATCTGTGCATAAAAGCACACTTGAATTTTCATGAAGGCTTTTAAAAACACTGGCACACTGATTCAAAAACAGGCTGGAACAAGTGTGAGCTGAAAAACTGAACCAACAGATTCATCTGGGTTTTTGGATTGCTATATAGTGGGGAGGGGGGAAAGTAAATGAAGATTCATCAGGTTGATAGTCCCTAATCACAGAACTGCAACCATCAATGATTCTCTTATGCCCTGTTATGACTATTTTATGACTATTAGTTTTAATTCATGTGATGACATCTTCTCATTCAAATGTGTTAAACTATAATTAATAGAATACAAAAGAGGAATCTAGACAGAATGTTCACAGGAATTGCACAATCATTGACTTAATTGTGTGTGTGTGTGTGTGTGTGTGTACAGTCCTTATTTTGTTTTTGTTTGATCACTTTGGTAAAACCTTGATAGACTGGGGAAATACCTGATACGGAGTTGACAGTATCACCCATTTAATATTTCCGGAAAGCCTAGAAGACTACAGAACTAACATGCAATAATTATTACTATAATGTATTTCTTAATACATATCCATACTACACTATCAATTTATCTCTGTGTTGTTTTTTTCCGGAAAACTGTCCCCATAGTGGCTCACAATATATCAAGGGACAGTAATAATTTATTGTATGAGACCTTTGAAAGTTTATCCTGCCTTGGCAGTATAAAGCTCATCTCACTAATGTCATTTAGAGGGAGCTGTATTTCCGAGATGCTGAGGGTAAGGGCCGTCCTAGCAAAGATTGCTGCAGAAATGAAAATGTTGTGCTGAGAGCTCAGTAGCTTACAGGTCAACCATCCAAACCCAAGCCTCATCGGTTTCTTCCAACTGGCTTTAAAATGTCCCAAGACTCAGGGTTGGATGTGGCTTTAACACTGCAGCCTTAACACATTTCACAAGCCAGCCTAGTCGCTTTCAAGGAACCTTCCTTCTAAGGCCATTTCCGCACTAGCGTGTTATAGCGCGATGATTCCACTTTCAACCTCCTCTGGAATCCTGGGGTTTGCAGTTTCGGGAGGGGCCGGGCGGCCCCTCCCGAAACTGCAAACCCCAGGATTCCAGAGGAGGTTGAAAGTGGAATCATCGCGCTATAACACGCTGGTGCGGAAACGGCCTAACTGAACTGCTTGGGATTATACAGCCACAGTAGCAGGTACACTGATTTGAGGCCATGTATAAGCAAACAGGGCGAACAAGCGCGGTGTAGAGGTGTGAGAGTTGGACCAGGAGAGCAGAGTTCCAATCCTGGTCAGGGCACGGAAACTCACGGGGGGACCCCGGGCAAGCCACACTCTCTCAGCCGCAGGAGGCACAGACACACACACACACACACACCGGACAAATCTTGCCAAGGAAACCCAGCGCCAGGGTCGCCATAACCCAGAAACTACTTGAAGGCACACGACGACCACCGGGGGCTTTTCATCCCCGCGCTTCGGCAGCAGGGAAGCCCTTTGGCGGGACAGCCGGCCCGAAGTGCCACTTTTCCAGCTCACTTGTTCCCTCAGCAATGTCCCTCGCGCCGGCCGCACCAGCCTCCCGGCAACCCCCGCGGTGGGCCACTCTTTCCAACGGCTGGAGCTCGCGCCTGCCTGCCTGCCTGCCTCCCTACCCCCCTCCCTCCCTGCCTCCCTCCCTCCTCCGGATCAAAGCCTTGGCGTTCGCCCTCTTTCTGGACCATTCACATTTCCGTCACGTGGGCCGTTTCCCCAATGGGCGGCCGCCGCCGCCGCCGCCTCTCCCCAGCGACGCGGGGCTGGAGTTTGGCCGGCGCTCAAGGCAAGAGACCAGGCAGCCCCGGCGGCCGCTCGCTCCCTGGCGGCACCCGTAGCGGCAGCCGGACGGCTCGGCTGCACCCCCTCCTTCCAACCCTCGCCCAAGTCTGGCCAAGTTTGACGCCTGGTAACCGTCCAGCTCCCCTCCTCCTCCTCCTCCTCCTCCTCCTCCCGCCGCCGGCCTCCGCTCCGCGCCTCACTCACCGCCGTCGGGCTTGACGACCTGAGGCAGACGGTAAGTGCTGACCAGCAGGTCCAGCGGGACGGACACGGAGCTCCACTTCACATCCTTCAGACTGGAGAAGCCCGGGGAGGGGCCCGCATCCATCTTCCCGCCCGTCTTCGGCCTCTGGGGAGGGGGAGTCGGGCGGGGGGTGGCGGTGGCGGTCTTGTCAGTGCCTGGCGGAGAGAGCCGCAGCCCTCCCGACGGCAGCGCGCCTTTCTCCGCCGCCGCCGCCTCCCCCTTCTCCTCCTCCTCCCCCTCCCCCTCCCCCTTCCCGGGCCATGGCGGGCTTTGATTAAAGGGAAGGGGAGCCCCCGGTGCCGGCGGCGGCGGCGGCTGCCGCTTCTCCCCCAGCCCCCCGGCAGTAAGGTGGGTGCTGCCTGCTGGCTGCTCTGCTCCCAGCTCCAGCTGACCCAGTAAACGCCATCCCAGCGCGGACTGACTAATCAACAAGGTGCCAGGGACGCCTGCGCAGTGCGCGCCCCTCCTCTCCTCCGCTCCCAGGGAAAGAAGCGCGGCTTAGGCGCTCCCTCCTTCTTTCCAGGGGGAGGGGGGAGGAGGGCAGAAGCGCCGAGGCTGTCAGGAGCCTTTGCAAACTCTGTCCCTCTGGCTCCCTCTGCCGGCCAGTCGGTCGCCTTGCAGCCCCCCGGAGGAGATGTCTGGAGAACAATTTCCACACTGGCCTGTTATAGTGCTCTTATTCCACTTGCAACATCCTATGGAACCCTGGGGTTTTGCAGTTTGGGGAGGGGCCAGCCGGCCACTGCCTAAACTGCAGACCCCAGGATTCCACAGGATGTTGAAAGTGGAATAACAGCACTATAACAAGCTAGTGTGGACGCTTCAGCCTTCCAGCACCCACGTTTATTCCACTTTCAACACCCCTCCCTAAACTGCAAACCCCAGGATTCCACAGGATGTTGAAAGTGGAATAACAGCACTATAACAAGCTAGTGTGGACGCTTCAGCCTTCCAGCACCCACGTTTATTCCACTTTCAACACCCCTCCCTAAACTGCAAACCCCAGGATTCCACAGGATGTTGAAAGTGGAATAACAGCACTATAACAAGCTAGTGTGGACGCTTCAGCCTTCCAGCACCCACGTTTATTCCACTTTCAACACCCCTCCCTAAACTGCAAACCCCAGGATTCCACAGGATGTTGAAAGTGGAATAACAGCACTATAACAAGCTAGTGTGGACGCTTCAGCCTTCCAGCACCCACTTTTATTCCACTTTCAACACCCCTCCCTAAACTGCAAACCCCAGGATTCCATACAATGTTGGAAGTGGAATAACAGCACTGTAACAGTCCAGTGCAGAAATGGCCTTAACCTTTTAAAAGCAGGTGCTGTGGAGCAAAGACCCTTCAAAGAGAGTTTAAGCACAGGGTGAGCTGAGCGAGCAATCGAGCATTTAGAAGTTCTAGACTGGGACAAGGGATTATTTTCACGCTCTGTGCATGAACTAGCTTACCTAGTGCCAGGGTGGATTGTTTTTTTTTGTTTTTGTTTTTTTGTGAATGGCCAGTTTTGATAATGTAATTGTCACTGGCCGTACTTCTGACTTTCATGCCCATAGCCCCATCATAAATCATGTGTACTCCAAAGGAAACCTGCATTTTTGGGTAACAGGTGATGCATCTGTTGAAGCGGGCTATAGTCCTCAAAGTTCATGGTACAATAAATGTGCTTGTCTCTAAGGTCCTGTAACAGGTTGCCACTGCTGTTTCTTTGGAAATGGTCTTAGTCAGACCACCAGACCTTTGAGGCCGCTCCCTAAACTGCAAACCCCAAGATTCCATGGAATGTTGAAACTGGAGTAATAGCACTATAACAGTCTAGTGTGGAAATGGTTTCAGAGGAACACTTCTCCCAGGTCTACTTGGAGATGCTAGGAACAGATCTTAGGATCTTCTGTGAGTAAAGCAATGTTCTACTAATTAAGCTATGGTCCCTCTCTTATATGACAGCCCAGCCTTTTTATTCATAACACAGAGAACTGCCTTCATCTGGCTCATATCATTGATCCATCCTGTCTACTACCAAGGCTAGATCAAGGTGGCTGGGACCCTGGAGCAGTCCCTTTTTGTGACATGTTCAGGGAGTGATAGCATATTAATTCATTAATTATAGAGCATAATTGAGGGCAGCACTAAAATTGTTGTGCATGAACTCATTTTCCATTTTGGTGAGACTAACAGCCTGATCTTATGTGTTCTTACTCAGTTACTCAAATAACACATAAAATATTGGTGATGACACCAATTCAGGAAGTGTCTAAAGAAGAGTAAGCAAATACCACTTTTTGTACTTGAATGTTGTGGCCCCCAGCCTATGAGGAGCCTGGAGCAATTGCTCCAGTTCAACCATTGATAATTTAGCCCTGTCTAGTGCCACTGACAATAATTGGCAGCAGTTCTTTGGGATTCCAGGAAGGAGTCTTGCTAGTCTTATCTAGAGAATATGGGACCTTCCGCATGTGTCACTGAACTATTGTTCCTCCCACAAATCAAGATAGGAAAAGTCTGGACCTGTGCAGGGAGTGGGACTTAAACTACAGTCTTGATGGAAATCAGTAGAACATATTTCTAACCAGAGGTGTATCTAGGGTGGGGCAACTAAGATATGTGCCCTGGGCGCCAATGCCTGGGGGGCACAAAAAAGCAGTGATGGAAGTGGCAGTGGCAGTGGTGGTGGCGGCGGCGGCAGCGGCGGAGAAGGCGGCGGCAGCAGCAGCCCTGGAGGTAGGGGCACAATTTCCATGCTTGCTCTAGGCGCTGTTTATGCTAGGCACGCCTCTGTTTCTAACAGTACTGGAGTGTAAAACTCCAAGTGTTAATGAACTTGCTTAAAGGAAATGAATCCTGCAGAAAACAATATAAATATAATATAGAGTATACATAGTAAGGATGAAGTTTTCCATGTCTGGATTATGTGATTTGTATTTTTCTGAGTGTATTCTTAACCACCCTCCCTTAGAAGTAAGAATCATTGGTTTCACTGAGAATAATTTTTGAGAAAATGTTTGCAGGATCTGGCCACACAATTCAGTGGTAATTATAGCTTTTTGGTACTCTTCTCTGGCATTCATGGTTGACTGTACCATAATGCAGCACAAGCAGCTGTTTGGGACACTCAAGAAGCCAAGGAGACCCTCTGCTTGTTTCTTTCTTTAAAAAAAAATAGCAAGAAAATCTTTGTGTGCATGTATGCACACATTTGCCTTAGTTATGGCTGTGACAGGAGAAGGCTGAACAATACTTTTTCACTCTCAGCTCTGTTACATTTATCCAAACTCCATCTGGATTCTCAGCCCATCAAGTTGTACATTTTTTCCTTGTTGAATTATGCTTTTTTCCTTGCGTCTAAAATGACTGTATACATTTTAATGTGCACATTTTCTCACTCATTAAAGAGTATAACTATTTTTAAAATTATATGAATTTTAGCTATTTACATTTTTAAAACACATTCATAGCATAGTTTTGTGCATTTTGTTTCTTCAAAAGGCACCACAAGGCTTGCCAATGTGTCAGTCTGGCTAGGGGAATTGATGCTAAAGGGATACTTTAGTCAAGAATCGCAACTTCAATTATCTTTCCAATACTGAATCTTACAATATTTCTTTCTGCTTGTGCTCACAGCAATTTCCTTAAAAACCCACATTGGTTTGGCATCCACTTAGTAATATTTCTCAGTACCATTTTCTCTGTAAAGGATAATGTGAAAGTGGAATTGCCTCTAATGGTGAAAATTGGTTTCAGCTCAGCTCTTGATAGCGCAGGACTGGGAGCAAGTACTTCTTGAATCAGTTGAAGCTGTCTATAGACATTCTGCCCCTCAACTTCCATGAATAACGTAAATGTTTCACAATATCTGTCATTTACGTATTGGTAAAGCTGTCTTCTTGGTTGCAAAACAACTTTTTTTGTACCAATGACAACAATTTTCTTCGTCATCCAGGGAAGTTGTGTGATTACCCCCAAGCAAAATGTAGTTGAAAGAAAGTGACTTGCGTCATAAATGCTGCCTGATCACCTGAGCTTAGCAATGACTCATGCAAAAGCGTGGAGCCTTTTTGCTACCTTGATAAAAAGGAAGAGAAATAGGGGAACATGCTTTATACTCATCAATTTATTTTCTAATGCTTTAGGGTTTTTTTTTGAAAGATCCAGTGGTATCTGAGCAGGTTATAGGGAACTGAATACTATAAAAGTGCCAAAAGTATCTTAGTTTTGAAGGTGCAAGATTATGGTAACACCTTTGATCTAAAGAGCTACATTTTATTTTTCCTGAAACTCTTTACATTTATTTGTTGGTCTGGTGGCTGTTCACAATTTTATACTAGATTGGATTGGCTACTTGCAGCAGGACTAACATTTTGCTTTTCAGTGCTGACCAAACATATAGAGTTGGAAAGCTTGAGTTTTATCTTTTGTTTCATAACCTACAATAAGAATCCTAATTTAGAAAATCCTCATAGTACCCTATTACATTTGTGAAACACTTAACTTACTAAAGGGCATTTTTGCTCTTTAAAAACTAGTTTTAAGTGAAACTTAGAATAGGTTCAGTGGGTTGTTCCAATTAAAATTTCACACTTGAAAAAATGGCAGCAGAAGATACTTCTTCAAGACTGTGCTACCATTTTTTCAAGTTAGCAACTTCTATTTTGCTTCCAGTTTTGTTTCTATTAGCAACTTCTATTTTGCTTCCAGTTTTGTTCAGCAAAATGCCATAACTTACAAAAAGATCACATAGAAGAGAATAATCTGTAGATTGTTATATCACTGAAATTCCTTTCATTGAGTCTATTCATTTCCTTGGTGCTCAGGATTTGTAAAGAGTACTAATATTACATTTTTTTCAATTTTTGAGAACAGTTTCATTTTCCCCCTGAAAAATCAGGGGGTGGAGGGGGGAATGGTTATTTTCCATAGCTCCAAAACAGCAAGAAATTTGACATCTCTACTCCAGTGCTGGATTATGTTAGAGAACACAGCACTGTGGCATTGGAGGAAGCAATAGGCTTTAGGCTGCTTTACAGAATACAATCTTCTTTAAATGTTTAAAAATAGAGGGGAAAATACTGCTGTAGAGCCATTTTGTATATAAGGGCAGACAACTAAGGTAGCATGCTACTAGCAAGTAAAGAAATATGCTACTTTCCCCCATACTAGCTAACGTGCAACAGAAACCCAGGGGAAGGTGAACGGTTTAATTAGTGGTTAAAATAATATCACCCAAACTATGGCCTAAACTCCCAGGTTGGATTTCAGACACACTTGGCTCTTGCCTGCCAAGCCCACTAGACACCACCAATACGACTTCCCAAGCTGAAAGTTGCAGATGTCTCCCTCCTTCCTTCCACTGGCCATTATCTGTACTAAAGATTGTAATAATTTATAAAATGAGAATCTTCTTAAAGTAGTATATAAATGCAATCAAAATATTTTAATAGTCAAATCAACTGTGACAAAACACAAAAGTGATACCTTTGCTACATTTTGCAAAATTAATAAAACGTCTTCAAAGAACCCTAAATGTTTACAATGCCATCCTATCGGAATACTCAGAAATCACATTGAAATCCATGGAACTCATTCCAAGGTAAACGGGTACAGAATTGCAGCATTAATTCTGTTGATCTGAATACTGAGCTTTTGTGTACAAAAAATGGGCTTGAGCCAGATGAAGTCTTAAAGCCAAGTTAATGCCTGCTGAAATCAATGCAAGCATGACTAAGTCTGGGTCCAAACCAGTATTTTCTTAACATTGGAACTGATGAGAGAATTAACCAATAGCATGTGAGTATAAATATATACAGATGTGAAAATACCAGAACAAGGCATCTAGAAATATAGCAAAAGATCACAAAATGACTTGCAAATAAATTGACCTGCAAGTAAGCTCTGCACTCAATGGAATTACATGCTGGATAATCTTTTCTAGATGTATCACATTAGACTGACTTAAAAAGTTCCCTGCATATGGGAATCAATGACCTAAATTTAAATTATTCCTCTCTAAAGTTGACCCAGAGAATCTGTGGGAATTTAGTAAGTCAGCATTTAGAGCAAGTCAGCCCTCAGGTCCATATAGTCCAATCCCCTACCAGTGCAGGAACCCACAGCTAAAGCATTCTTAAGAGGAGCCATTCAGTCTCCAATTCTTTCTTTAAAAAGCTCCAATGAAAGAGAGTCCACAACTGTGAAATCAGTTATTCCAAATGTTTAATTAGAATCTTCCTTCTTATAATTTGAATCCAGGACTTATCTCCTGGAACAGCAAAAAACATGCTCCATTTTTCCACATGACAACCCTTTGGATATTCAGAGATGGCTATCATATGTACTCTACTCAGGAAATGAATTTAGCCCTAACATGTCAGGTGAAAGGGCTGTTGCTGTCCTGGATGTCTTCCTGATCTGCTAGTTTCCTTAACAGGGAAGCATTTAAAAACAATATTACCCACTTGCACTTGGAAAGTGTAGAAGAGGAAGAACAGGAAGAGTATTGCAAGTAATTTTGGTGCATGCATAGCTGGCCCCTTCTGCCATGAGAACAAATTACATCATGTGTGACTTTGTAAAACTACTTTTGATTATATCGGCAAACAACTCCATTTTAAAATGTTCACTGTTAATAGCCATTGAGTGTTGAAAGGGCAGTTTCCTGTACTTTTCTTCTACCCATATTTACCCGTATTCGCATTGTTCTTGGATTGTGAGCTATTTCAGCAGAGGCTACATTTCCTGCTTGTAATGTCATAAATTGCCCAGTACACTATTACATGAACTATTTTCAGATGCATGTTGCACCATTAAATTCACATTTTCCTCCTACGAGTTTATGGTGTAAGCAACTCAGTGGTGGCCAGTAGTTTCACAGAGGGTTGTACATACTTTTTTCACTTGCAACTGAATAGAATGTATAGTTACGATCTTAAGGGAGTTTGTGTATTTGTGTATTTTAAACATTTGTAACAGGCAATTAGATAAAATTCCAGTTGCTTGGTTAATATCAAACAAGTGGATGCATTGATCTAAATCCAACTGTTAGTTCCAACTAGAGTAAGTCTGCTGAATCAACAAGAAATTGTTAAGTCAATACTTAACACAGGTTCCAATGAGCCTATTCTAGTTATGACCAACAACTGGATTTGGGGCATGTGTAGGCAAAGGCCCTTTTCGCACTGAGGCTTCTAGCGCAAGCGGGGGAGGCCGGCAAGCGCAAGAAGGCTCCTCCGGGAGGCTGCCGCTTCCCCCCTCCTCCCTTCCGCAGGCGAAGGAACCAGCGGGGAAGCGGCACCGAAGGAGGCTTGCCGTGCAAGCCGCCCTCCCCCCATGTGAAGCGGGAGACCTCGCGCCGGATTCCCCCCGCGCGCGCGAAGCGGGCGTCATCGCGCTGGATCCCCCCCGCGCGTGAAGTGGGCGGTGTCGTGTCCCCCCGCGCACGCGAAGCGGGCGTCGCGTCCGTCACGCTAGCTCCCCACCCCGCTCCTTCCTTCCGCAGGGGCGGAGGGAAGGAAGCGCGACCCGGCCGGCTCCCGGAGGCTCCGCACGAAAGGTAAGTGCGGGTGGGCGCCGGGAGCGTTGCGCGAGCGCGGGGTGATTTTCGCTTGGACGCGAAAATCAAAAAACCTGCGCTCGCGCCGCTTCAGCCCCATGAGCCGGGCGGAAGTGGGAGTGCGTCGTGCGGAGCGACGCTCCCACTCCCGCGAGGCTCACGGGGCTGTCGCGCGAGCAAAGGCCCGTGCGAAAAGGGCCAAAGTGTAACTCTCATGATGTTGTGGATTGCAACTCCAAGAAGTCCTAGAAAGCATAGTAAATGGCAAGGAATGCTGGGAGTTATAGCCAATAGCATCTAGAGAGCTGCAGTCTGCCTGTCCCATCTAGGACCTTATATATGTCTGTCTGTCTGCCTGCCTATCTATCTAGTTCAGACTTGTTAAGTGCAAAACAGATAACACAAACACAGCTGCCAGTCACAATTTGCAGCACGTTCTCTTCTGTGCTTTCTCAGTAAGGTCCACCACATCTAAGTCAAGCAGTATACAGGAACTCTGAAAAGAAAACAAAGCAGAGCATTAAATCCTCTTTATGTAAGGAACAAGGACAAGCAGTCTTCCAGATGTTATTGGAACCTAGCTTCCAGAATTCCACCCCACTGGCTATGCTGGTTAGGGCTACTGAAACTTACAATGCAAGCACATCTGGAGGGCCTCATGGTTCCCATTCCAATTGTAAAAAACAGGTGGTTCTGCTAGGACCCCATCATCATTATGGACCATGGAATGTCTTGCTTTCCATTTATACTTGGAATTTATCACAACTCAGCTATTCTTCCTGACAATACAGATGTACGACAGTAAAATAAAATCAATATATTCACAAAGCAGCCCTTTCCAGGTACAATTCTTCCTCATTTTATAGACTATGAAAGTCTATGGTGCCAAAGAAGGTACTGAACTAGTGTTTCCAGCCATGCTTATGAGGTTAAGATGATTAGATCACAAAGAAACAGGAATGCTTTAGGCCAGTAGTTCTTAACCTTTTCTTTAAGAGGGACCCCCTGTAAATATAAGTTGTTGCCAGGGATTCCTAAGACCCAAGTCAAGACGTTGGACACTAGGATTCAAATTGCTGCTCATACACTGGGTAAACCTAGGAAAGTCACATTCTCTCATATAGTGTAATTATATCATAGGAAGGCAAAGGCAAACTTGCCAAAACAAAACAAAACAGCCCCTGTGATAGGCTCACCTTAGGGTTGCTGTAAGTCAGAAGTGACTTGAAGACACACAACAAGGTGTTGCTGACAGAGGCAGGCTCTTTCTAGCCATCATGTTCCTCCCCTTTGAAAACTGACATGGTGACCTTAAGGTGAACTTATCATGGGGGTTTTCTTAGCAAGATTTGTTGTCTCGGCCTTTCTCTGATGTTTAGAGAATGTGACTTGCTTGAGGTCACCCAGTGGGTTTCCATGGCCAAGTGGGGATTCAAACCCTGGTCTCCAGAGTCATTGTTTGGACATGTGTACATGACTTCCACCTTGTCCCTTTTGTCAGGGACACAGCAGTGGGGTTGCTGGTGTCAAAACTGCCCCCTCATTTGCAAATTTGCTGCTGTGTCACTGAGAAAAGGGACAAGGTGACAGGAATGTACATGTGCCCAAACTGCTCAGAGTCCACTCTGATCCATCATCCTGTTTCCCAGTCTGTCCAACAAGATGTCTCTGGGAATCTCATGGGCAGGATATGAGGGCAACAGCAATTTCTTAGTGTTGGTTCCCAGAAAGTCACATTCAGCTGCTTTCTCTGAAACATGAAGCATTTCAAATAACAAGCATGGCTAACGGCCACTGATAGACCTATTCCTCATGGATTTGCTTGACTCCCCCTACTAAACTAGTTACTGCCATCACATCTTGTGAAACCAAGTTCCATAAAAAGTATACTGTGTGAAGTAAATTTTTAACCTACTACAAACTAGTGTTCGTAGATATTTCATCACTATTATTTTGGCATAAAAAAAGGGAACCAGCAAAAATCTATTACACTATAGTTAAGAAGTATAATTCAATGACAGCACAAAGTAAATGCAAATCAGTTTCAGAACAATGTGAAAGCAAGTAGGATGAGTCAGACAGCTCACAGCCTCTTCCAGATGCTGATGCTAATTCAGTATTCTGGATCTTGTCAAAACACATATTATCCAAGAAAATGAGCTTAACATGTTTATTGACACAAACTGTCACTTAAAGCATAGTTAATGAAGAAGTGTTCCTGAAATAAAAGGCACATAAAGGCAGAATTAAGCTATATCAAAACATTAGAAGCCACATATTGCACATTATAGCTGCTTTTATGCAATGCCATGGGTGGGGAAAGCACACCCTCCAGATACCCTTTTGCAGTTCCCCCTGAGCCCCTCGAAGTCCCTAGACCCTGCCATTTTTTTTGAAGTGAAAAATCACCCATAAGAGGCCCCAGAATGCTGCTTGGATCATAGTATGCATTGAATCACCCCCCCTCAAGCCTCCTTACTTGTTGGTATCTTCTTAATTTTTGTAGAAGTCAGAACTCATTTTTGCCTGTACCTCTCAGTTTTTGTCTATTACAACCATTCTCACCCAATGCCTGATCATTATGCTCTTAGCATATATGAGCTCAGAGAGTAACAGTCTGGAAACAATGGTAGTGCAAAGTAGATTTATGTTACTTATTGTGTAATTATCAATGTAATTCAGTTGTCTGCATGTCAGTTGTGGTCAATGGCTAGCGTCCTGTTAATCAGATTTGATGCTGTCAGACTCAGGGCAGCATAACTGCTTCATATTCTCATTTGACATCATGGCACTATTGCCACAAGAGCAAATGACCCAGAAGCCCACCTTAAAAGCCTGACAGCCATTTGGAGTGACCAAAGTCTGTGCTGCTGCCCTGTGGGGCACTACAGGACAATGTGACCAGCTCCCTCCTACCAGCAAGTAACACCATGGGAAACAAAAGCATACAATTCTTCACTGCAATGTCACTTGCTGGAGGGAGAGGGTAGTCAGCTCATCTTGCTGTGCCTTCTTGGCAGCAGCATAGACCTCCATTGCTCTGGATGGCTGACTGGCTCTTAAAGTGGGTTTCAGAGGTTAGATGGGGAGTTAAAGCATAGCTATGGCATTGTGGCTATGTTTCTGATGGATCACAACAAGCATCTCTAAGTTATCAGAAGTATAACTGTGAGGCCAAACAAAGACAAGGTTTTCCTAACATTTAACAATCGAGAAAAAATCAGGTAGAAAGGGATAAGAAAGCAAAATATTTGAAGAAAATATTTTTAAAATGTGTATAATTTCTTAGTCTGCTTTTGTAATTGAACTGATTCTTTTTAAATTATTGTCTTCTATCATGGTTGCTAGTTTACTGAATGATACAAGGTTTTAAAATAAATTATTATTTATATTGTACACCATCCTGCAATTTCATGTAATAAAGGGCAGTAAACAAAGGTTCTACATAAATATTGTTTTACAATTGTTTATAGGCTTACAGATTCCTGAAATAAATTTGTGTGTCTAAGGTATTTTCTAAATAAGTAAAGCACACATATGTACGTTATATAAAATGGAAAGCAAATTATAAATAAAGTAAAGCAAGCAATTGCTTCCTGTTTGAGAACATATGGCAGATGAAGTAATTATTAATCATCATTTTGGAGTGGAGATGACACATATAGCCCGTTGAAAGATGAATGTAAATTCAGTCAAGTCTGGAGATAAAGACACATCTTTCTTTCTTTTCCTACTTGGGCTAAGGCCTATATGAGTACACATCTAAGTGTTTAGATAGATTAAACATAAGCACATTTGTACCATTATCAAATCTCACTTTTTCAGAAGAATTAGAACATAAGATACCATATTTTAGGAAAGAGGATCCATAGATTGCAATCATTGCAATGTAAAAGTTAGAACTTCAGACAAGATGGAGGCACTGCCAATGGGAATGCAATTGAACAAGGCTGTAATTCTCCAAACATGCACCAGTTAACTTTCTGGAGGTTCTCCTTGATTCTGTCACTAAAAGCAGAGCTTGTAGATTATTTTTTGAATACAGTTTCTAGATTTCCTCAACCATCATGGCTAGCAAGAGTGACTTTTGTCACCTCAGGCTGGCAAACCTTGGACAGAGATAATATGGATAAAACAATAATACAGACTCCAATTCATGCTCTGATAAATTCCAGGTTAGACTACTCTTAATGTACTCTCTATGGGAGCTGCATTTCTGTCTGGAACTGGACTAGGTGCTATGATCTCATCCTGTTTGTGCTGAGTCAGTTGCTGTGCCTTCTCCATTATTTGCAGCCCTAGTTCAGAGTGCTGCTTTTATCTTTAAAACCATCTGTGGCTTAGGGCAAGAATATCTGAAGGAATACATATTCCCATATATATCTTTTTATACCTTACAAACTTCAGCAGATGCTGCTGCTATGGATGCCTCTGCCATTTGAAGTAAGGGAGAAGCCTTCCAAGTAATCACACCCCAATTATGTACCGTATATCCTCATGTATAGGACAACTGGCGTATAAGACGACCCCCAACTTTTCCAGTAAAAATATAGAGTTTAGGATATACTCGCTGTATAAGACCACCCCTCTTCCAACTCACACCAAATAAAAATTAAAAAAACATCAGATTTGATTTCAATATGGTAATTTTAATTCAAAGGCTTATGACATGCAGGTACTTAGCAGGAAAACTGTCACTTATAAACATAAGGCTGTTTGTCATCAAACATGTAAACATAAAACAGTGCAAGTGGATTAAACTTTTCCTAATTCACTCTATAGCTTAAAAGAAGGACAAGACAATAAACCCATGGGAGCTGCGATGGCAGCAGAGGAGAGTTGCCTCAGCGGCGGGGGAGGGTGGGGAGTTGTTTTGGGGCAGGCGATGGCAGCGGCGGCAGAGGAGACTTGCCTCAGCGGTGGGGGCCGGTGTTTGGGCCGGCATCTAAGACGACCCCCCAACTTTTGAAAAGTTTTTTGGGGGTTAAAAAGTAGTCCTATACATGAGGATATACAGTAATTCTCTCTACATGACAGACTAGCCTCGCTTTACTTCAACATCAGACAAATGCCTTTTTATTTTCCCAACCTTCTGAATATTTAAGTATTTGCTATTGTTTTATGATACTTGAGTTTTACTACCTGCCTGGTTGTTGAGGTTCAAGGTAATATGGGAGAAGGCATTTCCTTGGGTAATCTGGTGGCAAAAGGCCTTATACATTAACATAATGAAAACCAATACAGGTTTTTTATTTAATAAGCAATGATGTAATACAATTATGGTAGGCAACCCCACTGAGCAATCTGACCCACCAGATTCTGTATCAAGTTCTGCACCAGCTGCTGATGCCAGACCCATCCCAAGAGAAGCCCCATACTGAGTGTGCTGCAGTACTCCTATCTTCAGGCTACCAGTGCATGGATCACAGTGCCAGACAACTCCGGCAAGGAGAGTGACGACACTGGGGTCAGTATTTCTTCCACTTTTGCCAGTTGGTAAACAGGCACTCCAGAGCCTCCAACTATGCCTCCCACATATGCTCCTCAATTTGCCGACTAATGGCTTTTGGAAGCTGAAGTCCCAAACATCTGGAGGGCAGGTTTTCCCTACTCCTGCCATTGTGGTTTCTTGATCATTGCTCTCAATTCACGTGATTTGATGTAAAGGGAAAATGGAGCTTCTTTCAGGGAGCCTACCTTGTTCAATATTTCTTCAGCTAACACTGAAAAGGCATTTTCAATGTTTATATTGTCCTTTGCACTGGTCTCAAAAAAGGGTATCCCATACTCCCAAGCAAGCTGGAAAACAACAACAAAAAGAAGTTATAGGAACTTATATATTCTGACACTACCTGTATTAATAATAAAGTGAATTTCATACCAAAATTGAATTTTGAAAGAGGCTTAAACACTCCTGATTACAGACAAATTTGCAAAGTGAAATCCATAGACCAAAATACATTGTTTAAAAGCTGCGATGAAACTCTCTCTCCACAACATTTCTAAACTATAAATATCTTGCTCCTCCTCACTTGAGTTTATGGATGAAAATATCTAACTAATGGATGAAATCGTATGTGTAGATGACCGGTTTTAACCTTAATTTTCAATTTCCTGAGAATTCCAGTTAATTTCTTTAACATCTAACTCGTTTCCTCATTATCTAGTTCATGTCCAGCCAACACTACAAACAAGTTGTCTCTCTCAAAACCAAATTCTTTATGAGATACTGCTAGTAAGTACTCTGCATTTAAACTTGTTAAAAAAAGCAACATATTTGAGAAGGGACTAAGCTCAGTGACAGGACCAGTGCCAATATTATGCTGATCGGGGATTTGGGGAGTTCTAGTAAAAAAAAAAAACATTTCCAAGCTCTGGGTAGAACACATGCTTTGCATGTGGAAAGATTTGGCTCAATCCCTGTCCTATCCCATTAACATGATTAGAGACCCTTTCATACCATACGGTTATAGTGCTATGATTCCACTTCACCTGTTGTGGTTCTATCCTATGGAATTCTGGGCTTTGCAGTTTAGGGAAAACTATTTAGAATACTCACCCAGAGAGCTGTAGCGCATCACCAAACTACAAACTCTAAGATTCTACAGGATGTAGCCATGACAGTTAAAGTTACATCATAGCACTATTACTGTGTAGAGTGAATGGACTGCAGATGTGTTGTAACGGCCCAGTGCCATTCTGGAGAACTGCTGCCAGACTGCATAGACAATATAGAGTTCGGTGGGCAAGTATGCAGTTTGGAATACAGAAGCTTCCCTTGTTTCTCAGTGATATAGTAAAACCAATATTCTTAATCTGTTCTTTATTTCTATGAAAGAGTTTTAAAATATTTTCATCTGTTAGACAAAAACGAAAATGGCTGCCATTGTTTCAACAGTGAGTTTCCAGGGTTGTCACAATCACATATAGACCTGGCATCAGCAACTGGCATAATGGGGTATTTGTTGGGATATTTGTTGGTATTTATGACTCCTAACAGGGTGCAGTAAAGCTGACATTTCACTTGCCTGTGTTGTGGCAATTTCAAGAAAATTTCCTATTTGAGTACATCATTGTAACCGCCATTAAAAAATGTCAGACACTTAAAACTGAGTGTAAGCACAAGAGTTTCAAACCAGTCATCATGTGTAATGAGCACAGTGAATATTTGTTTAATAGGTAAACTGTTACCAAATTATGAATTATACAAATTATGAATTATACAAGCTTTAAAAACACTTGAGAGGTATTGAGTCTGAATTGAGATTTCTCAGACATAAATTCAAATGTGTGGCAAGAAGCAGCAGCAAGAAGGACAAAAGAAAACTAATATAGAATAAAAAACCCACGCACTGTATGGTTTTTTGAATACCAATGTTCATTATTTCCACTGAATTCAGCATGGTTCCCTAGTACATATCTTTCCTCCAGATTAGCGTTGGGAAGAAAGCATAGAATTTATAGCTATTTTCAGCACCTGTAATTATTGGCTTTCTCTAGTTTCTATAGCTGATTACATGTAACAAATGAAAACGGCTGAATTCTTCATGCCAATAGGAGTAAGCCAGGGAGAAACAAATTTTTAATGAATCACATTAGGCAGATTTCTAGAATCTCAGCCAAACAGAGGCTTCAGTGCTAATTCCTGCTCCATGAACTTCTCTGCCTCCCTGCAGGACTAGCATTGCCTCACTGCAGATAGAAGTGATCTACTTCAGGAAACACCATGGGCCAGTGGCGGAAATCAGTGAAGACAAGAACTGAAGTCTGAACAGTGCAGAAAGTCTTTTTAAAGCCCTGGCCACACTGGGCTTCAAAAAAGTCCCAGAGAGAAGGACAGCAGTGGGTCTGTGCTAACTTGGTATGCAGTAAAGACAAAGTGTGTGTGTGTGTGTGTGGGGTGGGCATGAATTGTGCTGTGCACAAGCAATTAGAAGAATATGAGGACAAATAATGGCAGATAAAGACTGTACCCTGGCCTGAGAATATGAAACTTGGTTAATGGGCAGGGAGCTGTATTAAATGAATTGCTTTCCACTCTGTGTTGATATATATGAGGCTTGGAGAGAAGAAAGAACTTATACCAAAATGTAACCAAAGTGAGCAATCCACTCAACTAGGAATGCCCTTAGTTCTGCCAAAAGCCACATTTTTACATCTCCTGAGACTTGTTGTGAAAGAATGCACACCTCCCACCAAGCATTCACACTTGCTATGCTTACAGGGCATTTCCAAGTGAAAAAAGAATGGACAAAAAAAAGTGTACATGCTTTAAAATGTGAAAAGACAAAATAAAACATAATTGAAAATAATGTTCATAAGCATCAATTAGTCAACAGGGAAAAGTAGAATGAATTAGGCACATTGTATAAAAGTGCACAAGTTAGGAAAACTGTATATACCGTATATTTGTGCAAATTTCAGTGAGGAAGAAAACAGGAAGTCTCACCCCTTGAAAGGTAACAAGGATGGGAAGGAAATGAAAATGGAATTGAGAGAAATTCAGTAGAGACAGAGGCCATTTCCACAGTAGATTGTTATAGTGCTATTACCACACTTTCAACATCCTATGGAGTCCAGGGGTTTGCAGTTTGGGGGGGGGGGCTTTGAGGCTCCTCCCTAAACTGCAAACCCCAGTATTCCATTGGATGTTGAAAGTGGAATGATGGCGCTATAACAGCCTAGTGCGGAAATTACTAGAGATTTTCACAATGGAGACTAGCACTTGAATCCCCCTCAGCCATAGAAACCCACTGGGTGATTTTTGGGCAAGTCACCCTCTCTTAGCCTCACGGTGAGCGGGCAACCTCCACTGAACAAATCTTCCAAGAATACCCAGTGATAAGTTCACCTTAGGGTTGCCAAAAGTTTGAAACTACCTGCAGGCACACAACAACAACATTCAACCAACAACAGGGGCTGTAGTTTGAGAAAGCCAGTGCCCATTGGTTAAGCTTTTGTAAAAGGCTAGCTAATTATGAAAAAGGTACAAGAAAAACAAGAGTGCGCAAGTCAACATTTCTAAACACAGACCGAAGAGAAAATAAGGCTGGTACTACTGGAAAAACAGAAGGGAGCTATGGGGATATGGAGGCAAAGAAAAATGTGGGCAGTAAAGTTTAGGTGAAATTTAGAACATTAGGAAAGTGAGGTTTTGATAGACATGCACTTGGCCCTCCACATTTGCTAGGGTTAGGGCATAGGACCCATAGAAAAGTGGAAAAATCACAAATATCACAATGTTTGTGTGTGTGTGTCTGTGGAAGGGGGCTGGGGCATGGTGGGGAGAATGGACACCCAGGTTCTAAACCAGGTCGAAGAAAGAAGAGGGAAGGTGGGGGGTTGGCATGGTGGCCCTATACTTTCTCATACCCATCTCCATCATTGGGTGTGGGGGGCATCGGAAGAGGGTTTGTGGTGCTGAGAAACTGGGCTGCAAGACATCTTCAGCTTGCCAGGCAGCGGCTGGTAGAGGATGATAGAGGATGAATGGTGGATTTTTAAAGGACTGCACAGCCTGATCAGAACCCCAGAAAAGAAGTACCTGAGGTGGTGGGGTGGGGGATGGATAAACGCACAAATAATCAAATCTGGGAAAATGAAACCTGCAAATGTGGAGGATCGATTGTATATAAAAGTCAATGTTTTTAATATAAATTTTAGTATGCTGACCCCACCCCCTTTACCTCTTCTTTTGCTGAACTGGTTTGGACCCTAGGTGTCCATTCCCCCCACCAGGCCTCAGCCCCCTTCCAAAGATACACACATATATTTTGATATTTGTGATTTTTCCACTTTTGCAGTGGTCCTGCACCCCTAAACCTTAGTGAATGTGGAGGGCTGACAGTACTCTGGAAATGATCTGGAGCTGAAGAGCAAGATTATTAGTGGATACTAGATACAGAGCCTTTTCATTGGCAACTTCACATATATGGAAATCTCTAGGCAGCTATACCGTACACTGGTATTTTAAAACAAGCACTGAAGATTATTTTATTCTGAATTGCTTTTGATATTTTCACTGCTACTGGCTTTCTGATCTGTTTTTTTTTTAAGTAGACTGTTTTTCTGTTGTTCTACTGCTGTTATAATACCTTTTCAAAAGTATTTTACAGGTTGTGTTTTTAATGTTACAATGAATTTTATGTTTTTGAAATATGTGAGCTACATTCAAAGGATTAGTCTCTTAACTAACAAAAAACAATTCTTGAACCCAAAATAAATGAACAAATTGAAATAAATATTGCCAAATATAAAGTACCAAACAAAGGTTAATAAAGATATAATTAATAACAAATATAAAAAAATATAAAAAGAAAACATATGAGGCATGTACGAGGATAAGGAGAGGAAATGAAGAGAGGAAATGAGTAACTAACAATATTTTTAAATCTAGAAAATGTTGCCTTGGTGTTCTGGCTGAAAAAATAACATTTTTGTGTAGTCTTTTATATTTCTACCACCCACACATCATATGTCAGAACATTTTGTATTTTTAATTAAGCTTCAACCAGGCACATTAAAAGAAAAAAAAAACCTTTAAAAGAGTTGTTTCTGGAATATTTTCTCAACCAAAATGACTTCCATTCTCTTTCAGAGTATAAAAATGCTCCTTTTCTATGGGAGTGGCTAAACATACACAGCCAGAAAACATATGGTTCCCATGAGGTAGAATTTATGTTGAGTAGTTGTCAGTCTTTCTTTCTTTCTTTCTTGGTCTATTTCTGCATGATTTCACTATCCTGCAATAGCAGTAGGTTGTTTCCGGGCTAAGAGCTGTGCTACTGCACAACGTTGTCACTATCCAGCTGCGACCCTGTCCCCAAGCATTGCAAAACAGTCTTATACCATTTTCAGAAAAAACCAGTTAAGAGCCTCCTTTAGTGCTTCAATCCCATCAGCTGGCTCAGCATAATAGCACTTGATAGTGCTTCCTGTCATCCCAGATCCAGGAGTGGGCAGGGTGTGGACATGTCCAGCTTGTCCCTCCTTTATCTACTTCCATGGGGTAATAACTTCTAAAGTTGCTACTCCTTCCATCTCAATTCCACTTGTACAGGTTGCAAGAAGCATACTGAGAATAGTGCTCATCTCAGTTTCTGTCTGCTGGACTGCAGAACTTCTCCTTCCTTGCAATAAAATAGTTGTTCAAAGAGACAGGGGTGAGAGGCATGTTAAAAGCAAATGAAGCCCAAAATCTTGTTTCAAGGGATACTGCTCCTGGTGTCTCCAATGTGTGTACATACACACACACACACAGCATTTTTCTGATTGAACTGCTAAAAGGCATTCTCCATCAAATGCAGACTATACCTTTTCCTCTCTAAAAGGCCTAGATACACTGAAGGTGAGGCAGCATGGTGAAGTGGTGTTGCACTATGACTTTGGAGACCAGAGTCTGAATCTCTGCTCAACCTTAGAAACCCGTTGGGTGATCTTGGACAACTCACACTTTCTCAGCCTCAGAGGATGGCAAAGGCAACCCCCCAATAAATCCTGCCCAGAAAACCCCATGATAAGTTCACCTTAAGATTTACCCAAGTGGGAAATGACTTGAAGGCACACAGCAAGAACACTGAAGGCACTAAATCTGTTAATCTTGGAACCTAAGCATGGTCAGTCCTGATTAATACTTGTATGGGAGACCACCAAGGAATACCAGTTGTTGTAAGGTCTGTTTCAGAGGAAGGCACTAAACTCTGAGTATTTTTTGCCTAAGAAAACCTTATGAAATTTGTAGAGTTTCCATAAGTCAAGAGGCTACTTGAATGCACATATACATTGTTCTTGAACCCTTTGAAAAGTGAAGCACACTATTACAAGGACATGGCACTTGATAGGCATTCCCACTGTTTTTGCCTATAGGATCACAACCCAAGTTATTTCAGGATGCCTATTTGCTTTATTCCTTTTGTTTTCCCCTTTCCCAGAAAGGAACTTTCCCACTGCAACAAGAAGATGGTAACTGGGCAGCAAGCAAACCCCAGCATTTCCACTAGCGGCTATCCTTGCAGAGATTTATATTTCTTTATTCTGATTGGTCAGAGGTCTCCAGAAGCAGCCTTACTACTGGACCATGGTATTAGATAGCGCAGACCAATAGAAAGCCTATCCTGCCCACCTCTGACCAATCAGAATGAAGAGGAAAATCTATGGTAGCAGTAGTGTGGGGGAAAATGGAAGTAATTTGTTTAAACTATAGTTAGTGAGAACAAGCCAGGCTCAAGCTGATTTTGGATAATGGCTTACTCTCAGATTAAAGCTTAAACTAACTAAGGCAAAAGTATATGTTAATGGTAGCAATGCTGCTGATAGTTCTCCCATGTCAGACAAGCTTTTGCTGAGGAGTCAGACTAAATGTGCTAGACAGCTACTGGGCAGAAGCAGTAATGGAAGATGACAATGGTGGAGGATCTCTCAGATACAATGGCATTGGCACCATAGCTAATGCTTGTTACACTGCACAGAAGGCGGCAATGGTAGACTATACCTGAAGCCTTCTACCTTAAAAACTCTTAATAGAGACACTCCAAAATGAAACAAGAGATAGCGCCAGAGGATGAGACTCACAGGTCAGAAAGCACTCAATGAGCTATGGAGAAAAAGCAGTGGACAACCACTGAGTAGTGCTGTCACTAATGATGCAACTGGACTCAAGCTGAAAGGATGTTCAGCTTGACATGCTCAGAGATGAAAGGAAATTCCAAAGATGCACAACATGTATTATATGATCAAGAAATGAAGCAGGAGAGTGACTGATTGAATTTTGTGAAGCCAACAGTTTGTTCATCACAAACACATTCCTCAGGTAACCATAGGGGTGACAGAACACATGGACGTCACCTGATGGCCAAGATAAAAATCAGATAGACTACATAACTGAAGGCAGAAGATGGAGAAACTCTATTCTCTCTGTAAAAACAAGACCAGGAGCAAAATGTGGCACAAACTATGAATTGTTAATATCAGAATCAGAGTAAAGTTAAAGAACACCAAATCAATCACGGTGCAAAAATACAACCTGAAGATGAGAATTTAAATTGACAGACAAGAAGCAAAAGTAAAAAGGAACAGAAATAAAGTCAGAACCCTTAACACAGCTGGATTCCAAAGATGAATAGGCACAAGAGATCATACTGCAAACATAGTTGGATAATTGAGTGCACCAAAGAATTTCAAAAGAAAATCAGCCTGTGCTTTATAGATTCTTGCAAAGCCTTTGATTGTGTAGATCATGAAAACCTAAGGGTCACTCTTAAAAAACTGGGTACCCCACTAAATTTGATTATTCTAATGCATAACCTATACTCAGGAGAAAACACCACTGTAAAGACAGAATAGAGAAACAAAATAGTTTCTGACTGGTAACGGGCTGAAACAAGAATGCATTTTATCAACCTATCTGCTTAACTTGTATGCTGAATTTATTATACACAAAGCTGGATTAGATTCTGAGGAAGGAGGCATGAACATTGGAGGAAGGAATATCAACAATTAAAGATATGCTGATGACACCAGACTACTAGCAGAAAACAACAAAGACTTGGAACAACTATTGAAGAAAACCAAGAAAGAAAGTACAAAGGCAAGTTTACAGCTGAACATTAAGAAAAGAAAAGTAATGACCACAGCTGATTTACATACCTTTAAAGTAGACAGTTAAGACACAGAAATAATCAAAGACTCCCTATACCTTGGCTCAGTCATTAATCAAAATGGAGACTGCAGTCAAGGAATCAGAAGAAGACTAGAACTTAGAAGACCAGCTCTGAAGGAACTAGACAAAATCCTCAAGTATAAAGAAATATAATTGAATACCAAAGTCAAGACTGTCCATGCTATTGTATTTTGAGTTTCTATGTATGGTTGTGAAAACCGGAAAGTAAAGAAGGCTGGTAGGAAGAGATTCATTTGAGGTGAGTTCAAGGAGAAGAGTTCTGTGGATACCCTGTACTGCCAAAAACAAACAAGACCCCTCCCAACAATAACAACAACAACCAAATGGATTCTAAAGCAAATCAGGTCTGAGCTCCCTCTAGAAGTCAAGATGACTGAACTGAGACTGTCATAGTTTGGGCATATCAGGAGAAGTAATGACATGCTAGAAAATATAATAATCCGTGGCAGTAAGCCAAAGCAAAAGAGGAAGACTGCATTGCAGATGGATAGGCTTGGTCAAGGAAGCCACAGCCCTGAGTTTGCAAGACCTCAGGGGGGCTGTTGATGAAAGGGTGACTTGGAGATCTCTCATTCATAGGGGTGCCAGAAGCTGAAGTCGACTTGACAGTAGTTAAGAACAAAATCCTTGAAACAGAGACACCAAGCAGAACTATGGTAACTGCTGGGTTTACAAGTGAAATTGTCTCTTCTGTGTGAGGCTGAAAAAGGAAGAGAAGGGAGGGAGAGCATATGACTTCAAGGATCATTCTGACACCATATGGTTTTAGTGAAGCCTATGTCTGTTCAACTTGAGCAGCATGCTAGGACAAGTGCCATCAGAGAACAGAGAAAAGGGATGGAAGTTGTGTTTGCAGAAACTTCAACTGAATAACAGTCTCCATCTACCTATCCATCTACCTATCCATCTATCTATCTATCTATCTATCTATCTATCTATCTATCTATCTATCTATCTATCTCCATTAGAAGTTCACATGAAGAAGACTGAGTATGCATGTGGAGAAGCTGTCTGTAGACCACAACCATTTATTTAGTAGTAGCAAATTCTATTTCTCACAAAGACTGGCAGAATGAGTATATCTGCATGACACAACAAGCCAGGGTTATGTCATGAATTGGGATGCTGAAGAAATCTCTTCTGGAATCCACTGCTGCTGGATTTTCCCTCTTCCATTCAGGGTAACATCCTCTGATTGCCTTGTCTCAGTGGAATCTGCAGCTGGGTGGGAAAGATTCAAGGCTCCTGAAATTTATGGAGATATTTACATATATTCCTGTGGAAAACAGTGCATGACTTTTGAAAGTGATGGATGATGATAGAGAGATGCAAATGAAACAAAAGAGAGAAGCACACTTTTGCATATATGAATGCATATGAAGTGACTTCCTATTAGTACACAATAGTAGAATACATATTGTTTTGTGCGCCACCTCAAATCAGCTAGTGTGGGGGGGTATCTAAAAGGAGTACTGTGTAGATGATCAAGCAGATGAGAGCATGTGACCTGTTGAAATGTATGTGGGGTGGACTATGTTTGATCTATATATAACTAATAATGAACAGCAGTGTGCTGGTACATAGTGCTCAGTAGTTCACAGTACCTAAACAAACTAAGAAACTCTACTCCACAGATGATTTACCACATCTGGCAATCGGCAGCTTCTATTTTCTATTTTGCTTCTTTCCAACAAACTAGAGAAAAGAATCTAGGGTTTATTCTTCTTTCTCTGGTTGATAAGGAAAAGAGATGCTGCCCATTGCCAGAAGACAAGATGAACCAAACACAAAGCAAAGCTGAGCTTGTGTAACTGCTTAGGCTGCTACTGGGAGCAATCAACCTGCATTCAATAGCCTATCATTCATTTACAACAAGCCCTGTGCCATGAGATCTCAGCTGTACTATTAAGTCATTTCAAATATCATTTAAAATTGCACTAGTCTGGGTAAGACTGGTGTTCTGTTAGGCTTACAACAGCCTTCTTAGCAGTTTATTCTGGAGTAGTTCATCCTGCCCACGCCATCCATAAGCAGTTCTCTTAGTGACAGCTGTCATGAAGCAAGAGCAGGCCAACTTCAGGTAGGACTAGTGGCTGCCAGGCTCAGGTGGTATTAATATTTATCTTTACTTCAGAGCCTAGTGAAGGAATGATGATTCCTCAGAATTCAAATTCTATTCTGCAAGAATACAGGGCTTTTACTTACTACTAGCACTTAATAATGTGCTGTGAACAACAAAATGTTGGTCATTAGTACTGCTAACATTACAAGATTATGAATTGATTCTCTTTAAAATTGGAGCAAGTGGATAGTATCAAATTGCTTTACTGTACTTTCTAGAATTTTATCAATAGGCAGGAACTAAATTTTCTCATATTGTGGCAAAAAAATAAAAGGGCTATTTGGAAACTAAGGGAAAATGAGAAAGAAGTCTGATCAATGAGGAGGCAGCAATGGATTTATTCTATTAATCAAAAATTACTCTGTTAACTGTATAAATTGAAAAAAAAGAACTGAAATATTCAGAAGCCAGATAGTGTGACATCTCAACACTGCCCTCTTGTGAATATTCATCATGATAGCTGTTAGTTGTCTAATCACAAACTGTTTCAAGAAAAGTACAAGTTTCCCTGTCCCTTGTAGGAAGCCTGTATTACTTGTATAGACCAAATAAACATTAATTTTTTCTACATACTAGATGTACAAGGGATGATACAAACAAAATGCATTATTCTAAAAACAAAAAACAGGGGGCTCTTTATTAAGATATACCACTTCAAGAATCCCAGGAGCAGTATCTATCTTACCACACTAAATCCTTACCTTATAATTAGCACCAATTCACAAGTACTGAAATACTGAACTTTTTAAAAAGTTCACAATGTACTTTTTCTTATGCTCAGTCACAAAACCCACAGAGGGAAAAGGGTTACATTACTGCAATCAGCATGAGGAATAATTCCCTTGAAAAAGTGGATTCTGTATAACGAAAGGAAAAGGGGGCATATTGCTGCACACCTATATGAAGATGTGAATAATGAAGAAACTGGAGTTTTGTGTGCATCCTCCCCACTTTCTTTACAATAACTGAGGAATACATATGGACCAAATATTAGATTGCAACTCCTATAACCTTAACCAGTATTGCCAACAACATCTGGAGAACTGCACATTCTCCACCCATTTTAATGGTATGTGCAGCATTGTAGATATTATATGTTGCATAATGCAGCATGCCTTACTGGAACCATGATTATTTTACTTTTATTTCCCACAATTTTTTTTGTTTTAACAAAAACCCTTGATTTGTTTATTCCCATTAGAAATATATTACACAAGTGAACAAAGTTGTATTGAAAAAAATTGTGGAGCCACAGGGAAAATAAAAGCAAAATAACTGAGGTTCCTGCCTTAATAACAATTTATTGCTCCCCCTTTCCTTTCTTGACATGTATCAACATTTACATCTACTTCTGGTATTGGTATATTATTCCAGCTGGTCTATGAAAACGAGAAAGGATTACTTTGAGTGGAGGAGGGAATAGAAAGTTCTCCCACCAATGCCAATGCCTCCTTGAAACAGTAGGGAATATTAGCTCAAAGGGGAGGCCTGCGAGAGGTGGGTAACCTAGCAGAATCTTTTGCAACTGTGTATACTGGTACTAACACAGGGACACCAGCTGGAGATTCAAATAATGTTTTGTTTTATTGGTGGAATTAACAATCACATATGCACAAGATCCAAACAGTCTCGCAATCATGCCAGGCTAACTGAAGGAAAATGGAGGAAGAATTAGATAGCGAAAAGTTAGGGTAAAGTGGGTGATATTTACATATCCTGCAGAGAAGAAACAAAGTGATATAGCTCAGACTAAGGGTCCGAGGGCAGTAGAAGAATGGGGATTGGAGCAAAAGAGTGACTGCCAATGTTCAGAGTACTAGAAGTTATCTGGCTCAGAGCCAGGGTTTAAATACCCTGTTTCTGCATCGAGGGAGGTACTAATGGCTCTCTGGCAGAGTAGACATTGGGATCTGGATTGAGCTAATGGCTTTAGCACTAGGTGACAAAGGACTGATGGGAACTGTGATAGCTCCTTAAATGGCTGGGCAGGGAAGGAAACAAAGGAGAAATCTGGCAGAAAGAGGGAGTGGGTTGAAGACAATCGGAGGCAGTTTTGAGTGCTATTGTTTCCAAAGGTCAAGTCATTGAGGGACATTTTCAAACCCATTATCATTGGAGTTTCCTTGTCTACGACCTGGCCATGCCTTGCAGTCCCATCTGACCTATTTTTGTATCACACATCTTCAGCAAGTCCTTTTTGCCAGCATTGCTTTACAGCCATGTGTGTATAATTTAAATTTCCTGTCCATGAAATGATATTTGCCAATTATATCATGGAGTTGGGGGTTTACAGCCTGGTAACAGTAGGAGGAAAAGAACTTTCAGCATTCTTTAAATAATACTCTGTATTTTATGTATTTTATAGTACCAACAAGCTGAACACATTGTCACTCTTTAATATATTTAGATTACTGAGCCAGTTATGAAAACAGTCCACAGCTTGGATCCTGAGAGGACACTCACGCTAAGCAGCAGGTGAGTTTTAACTCCAAAAAGGAGGCCCAGCCAGACCCATTGGCCCAGTGGTACTGGGTGCAGAGCTGCTATGCACTGACCCAGAAGTCACGGCATTACTGGACCAGAGACATAGTCTGCTGGAGTAAGAAACTTGGAAGAGGACCCCTCAATTGAGATCTCCGGACTCCATATATTCAAAGGCTGTGATGTCAGTACATACAAGAAGCCTGGATAAAACTGTGAAGAAAGAAAGAATTCTAGGTTTCTAGGACTGCCACTGTAAAGCTTTCCATACCTCAAGGAAGATGCAGAGCCTATGATGTATAATGAAAGCATAAAAGGCTTTACTGAAGTGGTAAACTCTGTAGGAGTAAGTTGTTTACTTGGAGCTTTCCATGGTGCTGGAACTACTGGCTTGTCTTGCTTCCTGGGCCTTGTCCCAAGGTTAGGATTGGAGAGAGTTTAGCTTCCATTCCATCAATGGAAGGGGATTCTGCTCACACATAATGTATAATACTTGTTGTACAATGGAGCATGCCTTATTGGAAGTTTTTGTTTAACAACAACAACAACAAAAAATGCTTTGTCTATTCACCTTAGTAATATATAACACAAATGATAAAAATTTTGAGAAAAAAAATTGTGGAACTATAGGGAAAACAAAAGTAAAATATCTGAAATTCCTGCCTTACAACAACTTATCTTCCCTCTTTCCTTTCTTGTCACATCTCAACATCTCAATCTACTTCTGGTATTGGCGCATTATTCCAGCTAGTATATGAAGATTAGACAGGATTACTTTTACGTAAGAGGGCTTTCTGTTCCTTCTATAGCCCTGCAAAAATTCACTCAAGAGGACTACAGAAGATGCACTGCTGAGAGCTACCGCAGGAAAGACGGGATTGCTGAAAATTGCACCTAGCATCTTTAGGTGTATATGTATATATTTTCTCTGTTACATTTTAATACCTAGCATTCATATAATCAGTTACATTACTTTAGCTATGGTATATCTGTATATACTGATTGATTAAATAAATAAAATAAACTCAGTAAAATGATCAAGGGCTCTGCACATTGCTCTATATTGTCAACATCTTGTCTCTTGAATATGAAAATAAGGAATAGTGTCATTTGATGTTTACTGTGTCTGAAGTTTGGTGAAATCTTCTCCATTTGAAGAGGAAAGCCTTTGCTATTTATTGATGTCACATCTCCTACCTTGCCCATAAATATCAAAGACAAATCTTACTAATGAATATTCCTATTTCTTTAAAAACACACAGATGTCATGTATCACACACTTAGCTGCAATTCTATAGCCTGTGTGTAAGTCCAATTGAACTCAATGGCTTTTTATACCAAGCAGACATATATAGAATTGCATTGTCAGCTGTACTACTGGACAGCAGGAGCCTTTTGCTTAGTTAGTCCCATGCAGAGGAGACCCACTGAACCAGTAGAACTTTATCTAAGTATTGAGTTTTACCATCTTTCCATTGATTAAATAGATCTATTTTTGAAATGAACAACTGGATTCAGAAATTTGTGGGCAAATACTTAATAATGTTGTAAGTGGTATAACCTTGTATTCTGTTTAGTAAGCATAGACATAAAAAGCATCTCATTTTTTTTATCCTTTAAAACAATCTGTGAACTTATCTGGGGAACTACTTGAATGGGATCTACAAAGATCCAATGTTTATGTAAGCTATGAAGTTTGCAGCCACAAGTTTCATTAGAAAAATTAAAATATTAGTTTTATCCTCCTGAAGATATTCTCAGTTAATTGCTAGTGTATGATTTATACCTGCTTTCATTGTTTAAAAGAGGAATTTAAAGAATCTGATGGTGCTGTGGTTAAATGCTGGTACTGCAGCCATAATGTTGTGAGTTCAATCCTGCAGGGCTCCAGGTTGACTCGGCCTTCCATCCTTCCATAGGTCGGTAAAATGAATACCCAGCTTGTTGGAGGCAATTAGCTAAACACATTGTAAACTGCTTAGGGAGTGCTTAGCACTGCTAAGCAGTATAGAAATGTAATTGCTATTGCTATTAAGGGGTGTGATGGAAGCTGGATGCTGCTCATCAGATATCTGAAGGACTGTATCTCCCTATATGAGCCTGGTGCAGAGGCCCTTTTCTCAGTTCTGCCCCCTTCTCAGGTTCATTAGGTGGGAATGTGGTAGAAGAGCCTTCTTGGTGGCTTTGGAATCCCCTCCCTAGGGAGTCTCGGATACCTCCCTTCTTGTCATTTCATCAGCTAGTGAAAATGTTCTAGGAATTTACATTGAGGGCTATTAATGGTATGCTATCCATGGTCTGTTCTGTTGACTTTTACTTTTGTCCTTTAATGATTCTGTTTTGAAGGGTTTTAATTCCAGATATTGTGTAATCGTATTTTGATAACAAATTTTTATGTTTTTACTTCTTTTTTGTAACTGTATTGAATTATATTCATTTAATTTTTTCATTGGGAAAATGGCAATGTATGAATGAATGTAATAAAAACAACAATAACAACATTCCTGCAGGCTGGATAGTGTCATGGGCCATACCTCTGACATTCTCAGTTTCCTGTCCCAGATGCAACAAAGGTCAACAACTGGATGATAGTCTTTCAGTCAATGCTTTCATTGGGAGCTGGTTTTGCAGTGTGAGGGCTTTCCCAAAGTTGGCTCTCTGAACAAAGATGCTGATTGAAGGAACACTTCTCTAGCCATACATTAGAGGACTTGCTGTCCCTGGGACCAACCTTGAAACTGAGCTAAACACTCAAAGTACATCCGTGCAGCAAAAACAAGGAAGTTGCTGACCAACTGGGATACGAGTGATTTTCCTTTCCTTTCCCAGTCTTACTTCCTGGTGAGAAATGGACTCTGGGGAGGATCTTATCCCAAATCACTGTATGTGAGATGGGTCAGCCTGGCAAATCAAACTCAACCTTTGGTCTAGAGATTCCCCATCCCTGATTTAAATCAATGTGAACTAATAATAGTATCAATTCTTTTGAAAGATAATTGGTTTAAGAAGCCTCAAAGACTGCAAGGGAATGAAGGTATTTTTTTTAGCTAACATCTATGTATCTGTCCCTACTAATAAAACATTTTAAAAGCACATTTTGAATCATGTTTTTAAAATATTAAAATGGAGAAGAGTCATGTTGTAAGGCAGAATGTATTCTGTGTTTGTTGTTACTGTCAGCCAAACATAAAACTAATGTTGTAATTATACTTTATCCTGAAACAAACTACTTTTCTGCAATAATGAAAAATTGCAAATCATGATAATACTACAGTATCTGTTTTTATAGTTTATTCTCAAATGTTTTAAAGAATACTTATGATCAGTGCCTACCTTCTCTCCTCTGTTTTTGGGGATTACACGCTCCATCTCTTTATCACACTTGTTACCCAACAGTATTACTTCTACAGTTTCATCTGTTTTCTGTAGGAAAAAAAGTCACATTGGTAAGTATTACAAAATGAAATACAAAACACAGTATCACTCTGTACTTTTCTTCTCTAGATTACGAAGGCCTTCTGGCTCCACTCTCACTGAACAAATTAAACCTTACAATATTGAAATGGCGACAATATCATCTACAGCTTAAATAGACAGAAAGGAGAGAGGAGATGCTGTGTCTGGGGATAATGCCACTTATAACACAATCACTGAGGCTGTAATAAGCTACTAACCCCAATCCTGTGCACTAAGGCATTGTACAACCAACATTTGTGACAGTATATTGATAACACTTGCACAAAACATGTTCCTAAATACATTCATACCAATTCTAGATGCTTCACACAGCTTGTTCCTATGGAAGGCTCATAGTTCATACTTTGACTAGGTCACTGACATCAACAAGACAACTTAATCATGATTTAGCATGGTGTAGTACTTTGAGTACTGGACGATGATCCTGGAGATTGGGTTCAGTTTCATGCTAGGCTGTGGAAACCCACTGGGTGACCTTGTGTGTATCACACATTCTCAGCCCCCAGAAAACCCCATGACAGGGTCACCTTAGGGCTGCCATAAGTCAGAAACATGTTGGAGACACACAACAAAAAGAAATCTAAACGTAAGTCTGCATCTTACCTTACATCCATCAAACCCTCCCAAACCTAACTCTTTTCATTTGAGTGGTAGAATATTTTTCTCCCCAGTGAATTTCAAGAAAAAGAAGAGGCAATCATGTACCATATCAGAATTTCCCACAACAAAACACATATTGCAAGGTTATGACTTCAGAAAGGAACCATACAAACTCATTGTGCTTCTAGGCTACTAAAATCAATTAAAAAGCACTCATCCAATCTTGTAATGTTCATCCCTTCAGCTGATTAACCTTCCAAGAGCAGGATATATTATGGTGGATATATACTTCCTGTTGCCCGAGATCTAATCCAAAAAACCTTTGCTGAAGCAATGTGTGAAGAAAAACAATGTTTCTAGAGATGCCACTGCTTCTACCCAAATTAAGACAAAGTAAACAAGAATTGTATGCATACATACTACCGGTATGCTATATGTCCACCAAATCTGTCTGAGCAATTCCGGAAGGGTGTATAGACCTAGCTATAAGGTCTTTAAGCTTCCTCTTTTGATATGTAGTCATAACAGAGGATTCTTCTTCGTGGTCTCTGTGCCTTCATACACTAGGAGCTTTAGCGCCTGCGCGGTAGCGTTCGGAAACTTCTAGAGCTTGTTCGCTTGGCGGGAACCCCTCCCCCACGCCGGTACTGCGCATGCTCCTCCCGCCGAGCAACGGTCTCTCCTCAGTTCTTTCTCGTCCGCCGCCGCGTACGGAAGGTTCTTCAGTTTGTTCCTCTCACGTTGTGCTTGGCTTGCTGTTTTTTCACGGTTTTACGGACTTTCGGACTGTCTTTGACCTCTCTTTCGGACTCCCCCTTCGGTTTTTCGTCTTTTTGTATTTCGGAGTTTGGCGTTCTTCGTCTTATGTCCGCGCTCTTTAAAAAGTGCGTGTCCTGCGGCCGCAAGGTTGCCCTCAACGACGGCCATAAGGAGTGTCTCTTCTGTTTGGGTGAGTCCCACAACATCCGGACTTGCCCAATTTGCCGGGATTTTACTCCCCAAACTCTCCGCAACCGCTCCGCGAGACTCAAATCTTATTGTTGGGAACAGTCTCTGCGGGCGATAGACGAGACCTCCACTTCCAAGATGGCCGACAAGAAGACGACCACGCCATCGACGGTATCGGCGGCTGCCGTTCCGTCCACCTCGTCGGTATCGGGCTCGGCACCGGCGAAAACGCCGATCTCGGCGCTACCGAGGATCCCGAAGCTGTCGGCGGCTGCCAAGTCAGCAAAAGGATCCTCGACGGCGAGGAAGGCTGAGGCTCCCCTTACGGAGACGCCTGCTAAAAAGCGCCCTGCTCCGGACGGAGGCAAGGGCAAGGAGAAGGAGAAGAAGAAAAAGAAGAAGGAGAAGAAGCGCTCCCCGGCTGGGGACGTTCGACCTCCTACTCCTCCTCCTACTCAGCAGCCTTCCAAAGGGCGAGGCGAGTCCGTCGATCTCTCGGAGGATGAGATCGAGGACGTTCCCCAACAGCGCCCGGACTCGCCTGTGGCAGACCCTCCAACCCTGGTGGAGGAGCGCCACCGCCCTCTTAGCCGTCGCAGGTCAGCCGACCTGCAGCAGAGGGAGCCCTCTGCTTCTCCGGAGCGGCGTTCGACCTCCTTAGGTCCCGGTCCCGCTCTTCCGAGCGTCCGGTGGCCTCGCCGCCTCCGAGGGAGACAAGAGAGGAACAACCTCGCTCGTCTGCCTCCAGATACACCTCGGCGTCCTACGTGGCCAGGTACGCGAGGGAATCTGAGTGGAGAGAGCGCCCGGCCTCCTATCGGTCGCATTCGCCATCGTACCGGGATCGGTACCATCGTGGCCCGAGTCGCTGGGAGACCTTCCGGAGGTCCCGGTCACCTCGTCGACAGCGCGAATCGCGCTCGCCTAGAGGGGACGAGGCTCGGTACCGTCGACGCCGAAGCCGATCTCCGTCGGACCGCCGCTCCTTCAGCCGCTCTCCCTCTCCTCGATATCATAGGGCGAGGGAGCCTTCACCACGGTATCGGGCGATATCGCCACCTCCTAGGGTCACGGCAACGGCGACGCGCCCTACGGAGTCGGTGGTGACTGAGCGGGCTACGACGACGTCAGCCTGCCAGACTACCCCGGTCACCACCAAGAGGGTGAAGTCAGTGGTCAGCCATCCCAAGCGGGACGCTGCTGCTACCACCGCCCCGGCTGCGGAGAAGCCTAGGAAGGCAACACCTGCGGCGACGAAGGAGCCGGAAAGCGAGCGGCGAGAGGACTCACCGAGCTCGGAGTCGTACGACTCGAGCGCGGAGTCAGAGGTGTCTGAGGCGGCCTCACAGGAGTCTCCTCCGCTGGGATTCGGGGACCCGATCCCAGATTCTGCTCCAGAGGACGTCCACCAGTTCTCTGCGATGCTGCTCCGCATGGCCACTACCCTCGGCCTTAAGATCGCCGATGCGGAGCCGGAGGACGACGATCCAGCCTTCTCCGTCTTCGAGGAGAAGCGACCTTCCACGGCCCCGCTGCCTCTCCTGCCCCGGGTATCCAGACTGGTGAAGGCCGCCTGGGATAGACCGGCCTCGGCTCAGCCGATACCGCAGCGGTTAGAACACCTCTACAGGGTGCAGAAGGATAACGCCGGTTATCTCTTTAATCACCCTGTACCGAACTCTGTGGTCGTCGAGTCGGCACAGACAAAGGGCTCCGGCAGGCAACATACCACCCCGCCGGACAAGGAGGGCAGGAAGTTGGACGCCTACGCAAGGAGGTTCTATTCAGCTGCCTCCTTGCAGATCAGGCTGTCCAACACTCAGGCTTGCCTCGCGGCATACCTGAAAAAAGTGCTCGATCGCCTGCAACCGGCGATGGAGGCGGTACCGGAGGACATCCGCCAAGCCTCCTCCGTGATCTTCAATGAGGCTATCTCCATCGCTCGGCACCAGATGGCCTCCTCCCGGCACGCAGTGGAGATCGCCTCCCGGGTCATGGCGGGATCCGTCGGCCTTCGCCGCCATGCTTGGCTGCGACCGGCCGACATCCAGGAGGACACCAGAAGGAGGATTGAAGATCTCCCCTTCGACGGTGAAGGCCTATTCAATTCGTCCACAGACGAAGCTTTGGACAATCTTGTCAAGGCGAGACTGACCGCAAAAAAGATCGGGCTGCAGCCGGCCACGCAGGCCCGCAGGGCCTCCACCTTCCGCCCATCCTGGCGACGATCCTCCACCTCGTCGTTCCAGCGTTCGGCCCAGTCTGGACAGTCGAGACCGTCCTCCGGCTCATCGGCCAGACGCACGATTAGGCGGCGCCCGGCTTCGTCGAAGAAGTCCTCCTCCGAGACAAAGTCTCGGTTTTGACGTGCCTGGCAGGACCCACCAATACCCACTCTTCAGCCTACCATCAGCGCTCGGAGACCGACCGACTCTCGCTCGACACCTAGCGGAGTGGCAATGTGTCACTACGGACTCTTGGGTGCTTTCCATCGTCCGTCTTGGCTACGCCATCGAGTTTCTCGAATTCCTCCTCGAGGCGTTTACTACTCCACGCCGTCGAGTCCGGCCCTCCTGGAAGAGATCCAATCCCTCCTCCAGAAAGGGGCGATCGAGCGGCTCCCGCAAGAGGCCAAGACCACCGGCTTCTTCTCCAGGTACTTCACGGTACCGAAAGCCGACGGTACCCTCCGGCCGATCCTAGACCTCAGAGGGGTGAACTACTACATCCGCCCCAAGAGGTTCAAGATGGTCACGATACCGTCGATCCTGCCCTTCCTACATCGAGGGGACTGGTTCGCCTCCATCGATCTCCGAGACGCATACTTCCATATCGCCATTCGCCCGCAGCACAGACGGTACCTCCGCTTCGCAGTCGACGACACCTGTTACCAGTACAAGGTGCTGCCGTTCGGACTCTCGACTGCCCCAAGGGTCTTCACCAAGTGCATGGCCCCGGTGGTATCCTACCTGCGGACGAAGGGCGCTTCCGTCTTCCCCTACCTCGACGATTGGCTGTTGGTGGCGTCCTGCAAACAGAGACTTTACCACGACGTCCACATGACGTTGTCACTCCTGACCCGCCTTGGTCTACGAGTGAATCCGAAGAAGTCCCACCTCGAGCCGGCGAGGATCTTGGACTTCATCGGGGCGACGCTCGACTCGACCTCCGCCAGGGCGTACCTACCAGAGTCTCGAGCACAAACCTTGATCCGGGCCGCCGCTCATGCTCGTACGGCCCCGACGTTATCTGCGAGAAGCGTCCAGCAGCTCTTGGGCTACATAGCTGCGACGACCGCTGTGACATACCTCGCCAGGCTGAGAGCAAGACCTCTTCAACACTGGTTCGTCCGCATATTCGACCCCCTGCGAGACGAACAGACACTCCGACTGCAGCTGCCGGGAGACGTCCGCTCATCCCTCCGATGGTGGCAGTCGCGATGCAATCTCATGTCGGGGATGCCTTTCCAACAGCCAACACCGAAGGTGACGGTAACGACCGACGCCTCCCTGTATGGATGGGGTGCCCACTGCGGCGATCTCAGAGTCCGCGACAGATGGACCGACGACGAGACCGCTCTCCATATCAACGCGCTGGAGCTGCTCGCCGTCTGGAAAGCCCTACGGGCGTTCCGCCATGCCGTGGCGGGGCGCACGGTCCTGATTCTGACGGACAACACCACCGCTGTCTGCTACATCAACAGACAAGGTGGGACTCATTCCACGACCCTGCTCGACATCGCGCTCGACCTGTGGGAATGGTGCATTCGCCTGCACACGCATCCCGTGGCGGTTCACCTGGCCGGGCAGGAGAACACCACGGCAGACGCCCTCAGCAGGGACACCTCATCCCATCACGAATGGTCTCTCTCCGGAGAGGCGTTCAGACTGATTCGGGACCGCTGGGGCGAACCATCGATCGACCTCTTCGCGACCAGGGAAAACGCGAAGTGTCGCCGATTCTGTTCCAGAGCGGGCCACGATCGCGCCTCCATCGGGGACGCTTTCCAGTTTCCGTGGACCGGGGAACTCCTCTACGCGTTCCCGCCGTTCCCGCTGCTCGGCCGGACGATATCGAAGATCCTCGCCGACCGAGCCGACGCGATCCTGGTAGCCCCGTACTGGCCGAGGCAACATTGGTTCGCACCCCTGCTACAAGCCGCACGAGACGACCTGCTCCGGTTGCCACCGACACCGGACCTGCTCTCCCACTCCGGCGGCCGAGTCCTCCATCCGGACCTGCCACGCCTGGCCCTCCATGCCTGGAGGATATCGCACTAGACGATCCCGTGCTCGGTACCGTCCTCGTCGCGGCCAGGAAGGAATCCACCCGTCGCAACTATCAATACAAGTGGCGACGCTTCCTGACCTTCGCTAACGAGAGGAGTGAGCCGGTATCACCCGCGGGGCTCTCGACCGTCCTACACTTCCTCCTGCACCTCCGGCAACAGGGCCTGGCGTTTCCATCCCTGAAGGTGTATCTCTCCGCGATCGTGGCATACCAACCGCCACGATCTGCTGCCTCGGCCTTCTTCAGGAACGATACCGTTAAGCGGTTCCTGAAAGGACTTCATCATCTCTACCCGCCGGTATCGCCGCCGCTACCGCCGTGGTCCCTCTCGCTGGTGCTCTCGCAGCTGACGAAGCCGCCCTTCGAGCCGATGGCGACCTCGGATGACAGGCTCCTGACAATGAAAACTGCCTTCCTGGTAGCGGTGACCTCAGCGAGGCGAGCGGGTGAGATCACAGCTCTTCGTTCCGATGAGCCCTTCACGGTCTTCCACAGGGACAAGGTGGTCCTGAGACCTGACATCTCGTTCCTGCCAAAGGTGGTGTCCAGTTTCCATCTCAACCAGGATATCATCCTGCCTGCCTTCTTCCCGAACCCGACGACACCGTTGGAGCGGTCCCTCCACTCCCTGGACGTGCGTCGGGCATTGGCTTTCTACAAGGACAGGACTGCTTCCTTCCGACAGACGCCGCATCTCTTTGTTTGCTATGGGCGACGTCGGAAGGGCCTAAAAGTGTCCACCCAGCGCTTCTCCAAGTGGGTGGTGAGGACTATTGAACTGGCGTATGAGCTCGCGAGGAAGCCTCCGCCAGTCCTGCTTCGAGCCCACTCCACCAGAGCTGTGGCTACTTCTGCGGCCCTCCTGCGAGGAGTTGACCTGCATGAACTCTGCCGTGTGGCGACCTGGTCCCAACCATCGACCTTCGTGCGCCACTACAGGCTCGACTGCCGGTCGCGCAGAGATGCCCGGTTTGGACGTGAGGTGTTGGCTTCCGTGCTGTAGGACCTGACCCGCCGTCCGACCGGTAAGCTACACAGTCTCCTAGTGTATGAAGGCACAGAGACCACGAAGAAGAAGAACAGGTTGCTTACCTGTAACTGTGGTTCTTCGAGTGGTCATCTGTGCCATCATACACACCCGCCCTTCCTCCCCTCTTTCTCAGGTCCCTGTAGGTTCTACGGCGGACGACAGAACTGAGGAGAGACCGTTGCTCGGCGGGAGGAGCATGCGCAGTACCGGCGTGGGGGAGGGGTTCCCGCCAAGCGAACAAGCTCTAGAAGTTTCCGAACGCTACCGCGCAGGCGCTAAAGCTCCTAGTGTATGATGGCACAGATGACCACTCGAAGAACCACAGTTACAGGTAAGCAACCTGTTCATCTCTAGCTCATATTGGTGCAAACCATGTAACTTTTAACAAACTCTTCCCAAGGCTATCATGAAGATTTGCAGAGAATAAGATTTCTACTTGAGGTAGATTTTTTTCTGACTTTTTTCAGTGCAGAGGTCCTACAACGTCATACAAAAAGTGAGGATAAAATGATACCCTACAATAACAACATACAACATGGGACATATAGGAGATATATTTCTTACTTTAGGCCTTGACATCTGAGGCAACTGATAATACTTATGTCATATGAAATGTGTTCTGAGACAGAACATGATATCTGTAAGTTTGTGCACACTGTAAAATTAGTGACACTTGCTGGGCAGAATCCAGAGAACAGTTAATTTTTCTACCTAGTGAACAGGGCTTTTCTGTCTTTCAAAATAATCCTGAGGGTCAAGATGACCTCCCAAATATAAGGTGATTTATATCAGTTTGCTATGACTGGAGTGTGCAGCTGCTAGAAACTGAACACCTGCTACACAGGAGAAAGGATTTCTGCTTGTGTCAAGCCACTTATTTTTCTGTAAAATGCATCTCTAGTAGGGATGGGACGAATCCAGAATTTTCTGAATCTGAATCCGGATCCGAATCCCTGGAAGGTTTTGGGAATCCACAAATCTCACGAATCTCGAATCTTTGGAATCCTTTTTTTAAAAAAGAGTTTAAAAAGCAAGGGAAAGAAGGATAATCTTGGGCAAGACACACACTCTCAGCCTTAGCAAAAGCCTAGGTAAGGGAAACCTCCCTCTGAAGAAATGTGGCCAGGACAATTGTCATATTTTTGCCCCAGGATCTCCCCAGACTGAAAATGTCATGAAGGCCCTTTGTACACAGGCAGGAAAATGTGGATTAATCCCACATTTTCCTGCCTGTGTAAGCAGGGCCACATACTACAGTAGAGAGATAATCCAGGTCAAAACTGGCTTTTCTATGCATAGCTCCTTCTGGCATCCTGGGGTTTGTAGTTTGATCATGCACCAGCAGACTTTGGCAGAGAAGGCTGTGACACCTTATAAAACTAGAAGCCCCAGAACTGTGTCTGGAAGAGCTTTGCAAGTGAGCTATGCAAAGGAATGTTTCAGCTGTCCTTGAAATCTCAAGCCTGTAGCTTCCAGTCAAGTGCTGAACTTAGATATGAAATGTTCAATTTAAATATCTTAGAATACAACCCTAGATGTAATATGTGAAATTGTTAGCAAAGGCCATTATTACTTCAAGGGAAAAATTTACTTGTCATCTCCCCTTGTGTGTCTACTCTCCCAAATTTTCAGGTGTCCTGGTCTCCCAAGTTTTCAGGCATCCTGGTCTCCCAGGTTTTCAAGTGTCCCGGTCTCCGAGTGGCGGATTCAAAAGATTAAAAGGTTTGCCTATTTTGGCACAGGGATTCGGATTCCCAAATCTCGAATCCCTGCCGAGGAGTCGAGGATTTGGTTGGCGCATCCCTAATCTCTAGAGCCAATCCACTGAATAACTTAAATGGAATGAATGATCACGCGCAGTTTCAAGACAACAAATACAGATTGAACATCAAAACTTCTCATTCCTGGCAGAGATTAGGATTTGTTCCCCCCTCCCCCCAAAAAAACAAGTGCAAGTCAAGTTAGTATGGTTTATTTTGCATCAGTTCAACTACGAAAGTAACGTAACCTAAAAAAAACTTCAGTCTCATCCCTTCGAATTTAAGAATAAAGGAGAACTTGGCCATGCTGCCCATGGGATTCTGGATGTTGCAGTCTAAACAAGTAACTCATCAAAGCTCTCAAATAAAGTCTCATACCACTACACACCTTTTGGGGAGACACAAAGGAGCAGTATCTTTATTCATTAAAATTCTACTGGCTTTTGTTATTGCTATTCATCTGCATGCCCACTCACAGTAAAGCTGCTTCACTTTAGCAGTACAGCAGCAGGCAAGATTTATTATTAAGGGCTGCCGTTTCATCTTTTTAATCCACTCAACTAATCTCATTTCACAACTGCAGTTGATGTTCAGGATAATGCAGTCTCTAAAATGAAGTAAGCTCATTATAAGAGTACAAAGTACAGGCCTAAAATAATGAATCAATCTAACCTGGATTAATAGACCAAAATGTTGGTTGTTTCAGTAGGCACTGGAGCTTTACTCATTAAGGTCAGTGGTTCTCCTACATAAAATTATATTCACAAGTTCCTAAAACAGTGCAGTAAATTGACAACTATATCATTTAATCATGTTTGTTTAATTAGAAAATACTACCTACTTAGATGTTTTTGAAATAACATTTGACTTAAGTTGAATAAGTGGATTGCATGCTTGAAAAAAACAAGGAGTGATTTTCCTTCATTATAAAAGCTGTTCTTCTGAAAAAGTCACAAGCATAAAAGACTACAGTTAACAAATCAGGGTATTTTCCCTGTAAAAATGAATTCATATATCACTTCAACTGAAATTTTAAAACATTAATCAGATGATCTCACTATCATGTGTTATCTGCAACACTCAACTAGTTAACATTAGTTTGAGAAATCCAGGCTAGTTATTTATGCTCTGCCCATTCCTTAATTCAAGACATGTAGTTCCTTTATTGCAGGAAAAACTGAGACTGATTTTATAGCTCTGAAGATTAACTACAGTCAGCTCATAATTTGGATTCTTTTCAATCTTTGGCCACAGGGAGGCGCAGTTTAATAACCTGAACATCAGTATATAGGAATAATTGATTATGTATAGAGGCTCAATGCAAGAGAAGCCTTGCACTGACAGGGCCAGCCCAAAAGCTGATACTAAGGTCTAAACTGTGCATGATGTTTTATGCATTTTTGCATTTAAGATTTGGAGGGTATTAATGCGTCAAATATTCACAGGTGATAATTTAATCAGAAGTTGCAGAAAACAGGCAAGCAGAGTTTAACCCTTTCTCCCTCTTCTGTGACCAGAGGAAAATCCCTGTTATAAAGGGATATGAAAGTGTTGTTTGCATGAGGCAGTCATCCACCACTGTCCCAAATGCAAATCAGATCTTCAGAGGAGGGACTGATCTACAACAGCGAAAGAAGGGGTTACATTCCTCCTCCCTGTTGAGCTCTGGATAATTAGCATCAGCTTGGGATGCTGGGTACATTAATATTCTTACTTTTAAATCCCTGCCATGTTAAAACTCTTGGACACATTAAATATTGCATCTAGTTTAGTTCTTGCTGATGAAACACTGTACTTCCTGGAAGGCCCCTTGTCAAATATTCAAGTTCCGCTTTCTAATGTATGAGATAATTAAAAGTGTAAAGGCATTTCTGAGAATTTGTGTGTATCCAAACTCCTCCTCCCCCCTATATGCTGCCACACTCACAGAATGGGTACCAAGACATCTCACAAAGGGAATCAATAAAAACCCAGCAATTACATTTTAAAACAATTAAGACACCATATCAAAACAGTATAAAACTATTTAAAAGGCATATCCACTCACAATAGGAAGGCTCCCTGCCAGAGGTTACATATTAAAAGCCTGCTTAAACAAAAAGGCCTTGGCCTGCTGCCAAAAGGGAGGTGGTTCAGCTTATCCTCCCATGGAAGGGAATTCCAGAGAGTGGGAGTAGCCACTGAGAAGGCTCCTCCTCATTCTTCACTCAGTGAACCTGTGACAACGGTGGGATCAAGAGACAGCCCTCCCCTCTAGATCTAACGTTCTAGCAGCCTCATGTAGGAAGACACACTCTTTCAGTTAGCTTGGACCTAAGCTGCATAGGGCTTTTTGGTTATCACAACACCTTCAACTGAACTGTAATTTCATCCACATAGGTGAAGTCCCTATTTTCTGATTTGCCTTTGAACTAATCAGAAGCACCTCTGTCATGCCTGGATTAAGGTCAATTTGTTTGCCTTTCACCAGTCCATTACCGACAGCAATCATTAGTTCAGCGCAGAGACAGCCTCCTTGGAATCAGATGGAGAAATGGAGTTGGGTATTGTCAGCAGATTGGTGACACCAAACTCCAGAACTCTGGGTGACCTCTCCCAGTAGTTTTATGCAGATTTTAAACAGCATGGGTGACAAAACTGAGCCCTGGGGGATCAAACAAGAGTCCCCAGTCCGCCTTCTGAACAGTGCCCCCCAAGCTGCATTCTAAAGAAGCAATCCAGAAGGATACTATGGTCAACAGTATCAAAAGCTTCTGAAAGGTCCAGCAGAACCAACAGGGACATACTCCCCATGTCTAATTCCTTGCCTAGGGCAACCAAAGCTGTCTCCATCCCATAACCAGGCCTGAAGCCAGACTGAAATGCATTTAGATAATCCGTTTCATTCTTTAACCAGTGGATCAAGGGGATCTTACTCAAGAAGAGAATATTTAAAACTGGCCTACAAATCTCAAGCATGGTGGGATTCAGGAAGGTTTTGAGTTTTTTGTTTGTTTGTTTTTGTTTTTAGTAACAGCCTCACCACATCCTTCAGGAGCCAGGAGAGGCAAGGATCCAGTACACATGTGCTATCTTTCACCTCTCCAAGGATCCCATGCATAGCCTCAGGTTGCACAAATTGAAACATATGCAATGATACAGGACAACCAACTGTCAAGATTATACCCACTGGACTTGTCTCAACTACTGCATCCAAGTCAGAGTAGATCTGAGCAATCTTGTCTGCAAAGTGTCCTGCAAATTCTTCACAGTGGGCTGTGCAAAAGGCCCTAACCGCCTTATAGATTAGTATTAGATTTGAAAGTGGCTTTACACCACAAACAGTTTAAAATGTAACCTATAAATCTCATTCTCTATGCTGATGCAGATGAAAAGCCAGTGGGAGCTGGCTGAGTGCATAAAGGGAGTCGTCAATGCCACTTTACAACACAGCAGAATTTCCACATGCCCAAAAGTTGTAATACAACTGTTTACAAAAGCTGTCCCAGAATTCTGCCCTGTGTGTGTACCTTCAAGTTGCCTATGAACTTCTGGCAACCACATGAATTTCATAACGTTTTAAAGACAAAGAACACTCAGGTCATTTCCACACAAGGTTAATACATTGCAGCAGCATCGAATTCTTACCCTCCAGTCTGCACAATGTACTGTTTTAGCATCACAGTTTTCCTTGTGGTTCTGCACATTTTCAGCCCCTAGAACGGTTCACTGTGGTTCACTGTGATGCAAAATTGCTGTATGTGAAAACCGGAAAAACTCCAATGTAAATTTCCCAAACCAGCTCTGCTTCAGTTTTCGCCTACATGCAGAAGCATAGCATCGATTCACATTGCAGAAGTGGCTGGCTATGAATGTTCCCAAGCTGTCCCTTCTGTCATTTCTGTCCCTATCTCTCTCTGTCCATCAATGGACAGGCTGCCGCCATTATTGTCTTCCTGTGTTAAATGGACAGCGGGAAGAGAGTGGATCTGGTAACAGACTGTTAAAACATGTTTTTTTCCATGTATCAATGAACATACATTCCTACGCACAAACGTAGCAACACAGAAATGTGTTAAAATGTGTGTGTGTGTGTTTTAAAAAAAACAGACCAATCAGCAATGGTGAGGCAAGATGAGGGATGGGAACAGGAGTGGCCAGGAACTTGCTGTTTTCAATGCAGCAACCGCTGTTCTCTGCAGTAGTACAATGTAAAGGGGGTGTGTGTGTGCAGACAGCACAGTTTCTGAATTTCTGAATTCAGTTTCCAAATCAGAGTATAAAAACACCGCTCTTGACATGCAATGAACTGCTCCTCCCCCCTTGTGTGGAAATGTCCTCAGAGGTGGTTTTCTACCGCCTTCCTCTGAAATATAGCCTACAACACTTAGTATTCCTTGTCAATGTCACATCCAAATATGAAGTAGGCCTGGTGCTGCTTAGCTTCCAAGATCAGATGGAATCACCTGCTGGAAAATTATCTGTCAGTGTGCGGTCTTAAGGGACAAGGTACTGCAGCCTGTGGTGGTATCTGAGACCCAGACTATCTTAATTGATTCTGTCCTGTTTCAAACCAGTTATGGGACAAAGATGGCTTGCTCACTTTAGTGGATGATGCTTATTGAGAGCAAGATAGGGTGTGTGCATCACTACTGGTTCTGCTGGATCTCTCATCGGCTTTTATTGACATTGACTATGATATCTTCCTGGGCCACCTCACAGGGATGGGAGTTGCAAGCACCATTTTAAAATTGATTGTTTCCCTCTTAGAGAAGAAACTCAGAACTTAGAAAGTGCTGCTGGATTATTCCTAGTTGGCACCTTAACTTTTCACCTGTGGAGTGTCTCAGGATTCCATTTTGTCATCCAGGAGACTATCCTGTAGAAAAGTTTGTCTTGTAGGTTTGGGGTTCAGTGCCAGCAGTTTGCTGGTAACACCCAATTCTACTTCTTTCTGCCTAAATCCAAGGAAGCAGTTTTGGTTCTATATCAGTATCTGGAATCAGGAAGATAGTCAAAATACAAATCAGTGAATAGGGATTCAGGTACATGTGCCAGAGGAAGTTACAGTCCTCCAAAGACAGATATCTTGGGGATATTTCTGGATTAAGTCCTCAGCCTGGAAGCTCAGTTTTCTGTGGTGTCCCAGAGTGCATTTGCACAGTTAAAGCTAATGTACCTACCACATACATTCTTAGAGATGTCAGATCTAGCCTCAATGACATATGCCATAATGACACTCAATTTGTATATAGTCTTCTCTCCACATTTGTGGGTTTGATCATCACAAATTTGATTATTTGCAACACTTGTGCATGCCTCCCCACCATTCTCATCCTCCTCCCACTGCTTTGCATTCTCCTGGACATTGAAAAGGAAGGCAAGTACTCAGATAAATGGCAAGGAAATGGGAGGGGGCATTCACTCAAGCCTTCCTTCTCCCCTCTGAAGCTCCTCCTCCTATTCCCTTGCCTCTGGCCCTGGTGTTAAGAACTTGCACCAAGGCAATAGGCCAGGGAATGGTGGGGGAAGACTCGTGTGAGCCTTCCGTCTCCTCTCTAGAACTCCTCCATTCCATTCCCTTGATTCTGACCTCAGCATGCAAAAGGCAAGGGAATGAGAGGAGGAGTTAATTGCAATTCTTCCACTTTCATGATGGTGCTGTGCCCTGAACCCTCACAAAAGTGGAAGGGCCACTGTACTGTAATACGCTCTAGAGGCTTACCCTGCTTATCTGACAAGTTAGGGACTGGAGCACTGTCAGAAAATGGAATTGGTTGAAAAGCAAAACCCATGTACTGAACTGTAGGGGGCATGAAGGATTTAAGGAGGCTCATGCAGGTCCAACTGTATGCACATTGCTTGCAAAATCTCTCAGACAGCTTAGTGCCTTTTTTGCCCCTCTCCATCTCTTTGCAAACTGTGTGTGTGCAAGCAGTACGAAGAGAGCCTTTGTAGATAAGAACTGATGAAACAGCAGAACCCCCACTGAATGAATGGAACTTGTCTTTAATTTGGAAGCATCAAAAGAGTGAGTTATCACATAACACAGAGTCAACAGCTGGGGGCTTCCTGTACATGTGACTAAGGGTATATGGAAATTACAACTTTCCCAAAGAGCAGCAGTCAGACTGTTAACTGAGACTAGTTGCAGGGAGTATACAATTCTGCCAATCTGTTTCTTACAGTATTCAAAGTGCTGGTTATCACCTATAAAACACTGTACCCCATTGGGCCAGGATATCTGACAAACTATATTCTCCTATACAGGTCTTTCCAACTCTGAGATCTTAAGTAGAGGTCCTTCTCTCAACCCTGCCACCCTTAAAGGCACATGTGCTGAAGACCTGAGAGAAGGCCTTCTCAGTGGTTACTCCTACACTCAGGAGCTTCCTTCCAAAGGAGCCTAGAATGGCCACATCTTTGTTTTCCTTGTGCCAGCAGGCTAAGATTTTGTACTCCAGGACTGCTTTAAACAAAGACTTTAATAAGGCACAATACTTTTGCTGTTTTTCTTTTATTTTTAATGCATGGTTTAATTTTTTTATTATTATTATATTTTTTTAAAAACATAAAACAAATACTATAAAATCGAACACAAGTATCCATATTATACACGTGAAAAGAAAAACCACTTATATACATTATCATATCGGTATTGAACATCCTAAATATTTGATAACATACAATAAACAGAAAGGAAATGTATTATTTCCTTTAAGCCTAAGTGTACAAAACCGTAACTTCCTTGCCTCCCTTAAGAGTTCCTAAAACAGCTAATCTCAACTATCTAAAGCTCCCCAATTCTTTGTGATGTATTAACATGTATTTCTGGTCTATAAAGATATATTGAAAATAATTTACATAAATAAATGAACATTTTTTTTAAGCTCAATTCCGTCTTTGTGTCATTTTTTGTGTACAATTATATATGGCATCTTATGTTCACCACCCACCTATAACCAATACAACCAATACAATACAATATATAACCATATACTCGTAAAATAGAGGTTCAATACAAAAAGAAAATAATGATAAAAGGATCCTACATAGTACATCCTTTTGAAGTCACATACTTTGTAATTAGTTTCCAGTCCTGTTCAATTAACTTTTCTTGTTTCCCCTTTAATCTAGCTGAGAGTAGATCGAGTTGTTTATAATCAAATAATTTTTGAAACCATAACTGTAAATCAGGAATGTCCGGCATTTTCCATAACCTTGCGAAAACAATTCTTGCCGCTGTAACCAAAAATAACAAAGTCCTTTTGTTTTTAGCTTGGAATTTTGCATTAAAAATATTTGTCATATTTAAGAGGAAAAAAGCCGGATCCATAGGAAATGATATTTTGTATATTTCTTCCATAGCTTGATGTATTTTAGTCCAGAATTTCTTTGTATATGGGCACGACCACCACATATGGAAAAAACTACCAATATTTTCAGTACATTTCCAACACTTATTGTTTCCTGTCTGATACATTCGATTAATTTTATCAGGTGTCAGATAAATCCTGTACATCATTTTAAAGTAATTTTCTTTAATTTCTTGCAAGGTAGTAAACTGCATGGTATTTTTCCATGATGCCTCCCATTCATCTAACGAAATATTGCGTTGTAGGTTTTGGGCCCATTTAATCATCACTTCTTTAACCTCCTCATCCTCCAGTTTTTTTGAATTTAAATAAGTATAAAATAAAGACGCTTTCTGTTTGGTTTTTACAAAAAGTATTTTTTCGATCTCATTATATGTCTTTTGAGACGCAAACCCTTCCAGTTTATCGTCCATTTTAAATCTTTCTTTTATCTGAAGATATGGGAACCAATTCAGTGAGATGCCATCATTGTGCAGCTCATCACGCGTCTTCAATCTAATCTCATCTGGGGTTTTAATCGACAATAAATCTTTATATCTAAGCCATTCACCTTTTGGTTTTTCAGTCCAGTGTCCAAAAAAGGCTTCTTGGGGCGATACCCACAGCGGAATTTTAAAATAGGTAGTTTTCTTTATTATTTTCCAAACTCTAATTAAGGCCTTCCTCACAAAATGGTTACTAAAATCCAGATCGATCTTATCTTTGTTATACCAAAGGTAAGCATGAAAACCGAAGCGCATATTAGCACCTTCTAGTGCTAATAGCCTATTATCTTCCAGCAGTATCCAATCTCGGAGCCAGACCATAGCGTTTGCATAATAATATAATCTAATATCGGGTAGCCCAAAGCCGCCTTTTTCAGGTCTTTCAGAGAGCAATTTCCATCTTACTTTTGGCTTTCTTCCTGCCCAAATATAATTAGAAATTTCTTTGTTCCATGATTTGAAGACTTTATCGCTAGTCATAATCTGTAGATTTTGAAACAAAAAGTTGATTTTAGGTAATATATTCATTTTAATGGAAGCAATTCTGCCAAGAAATGATAACTTCAATTTAGTCCATCTTCTTAAATCCAAAGTAATCTCTTTCCAAATTTTGTTGTAATTGTTCTCAAATAAATCTTTGTTTTTATCCGTAATCCATATGCCTAAATATTTAATTTTCTTTTGTATCTCACATCCTGTTAAGCGTACCAATTCTTCCTTCTCTCGATCATTCATATTCTTTACCAAGAAATAGGTTTTGGTCTTATTGATTTTTAAACCGGCGGCTTCACCAAATACTTGTATATCCTTCATGAGTTCACTAATTCCTGAAATCGGCTCTTCAATAAAGAAGACAAGATCATCCGCGAATGCTCGGAGTTTAAACTCCTGTCCTTTTATTTTAATTCCTCTTATAATCGAATTGTCTCTTACGGTTATATTTAAGGTTTCAAGGACAGCAATAAACAACAAAGGTGACATTGGGCAACCTTGTCTAGTCCCTTTCTCAATATGGATGGCTTCAGTCGATTCCCCATTCACAATAATTTTTGCAGTTTGTTTCTTATAGATAGCCTGGATCCACGAAATAAAGTTGTCTCCGCAACCCATCTTCTGGAGTGTAAGCACCATGAAAGGCCATCGGATGTTATCAAAGGCTTTTTCAGCGTCTAGAAACAACGCAGCTAGTTGTTTATCTTTTCTCTTATCATAATATTCTATTGCATTTAACAAGATTCTGATGTTTTGTCTAATGTGTCGATTAGGTAAGAAACCGCTTTGGTCTGGATGTATTATCTCATTCAGTACTTTCTTAAACCTCTCTGCAAGTGCCATTGTAAAGATCTTATAATCTACGTTGAGAAGTGAGATAGGTCTATAATTCTCCGGTAAGGTAAGGTCTCTATCTTCCTTGGGAATCAGCACAATATTTGCTTTTTCCCATGTTTCAGGAATGCCTTTTACTTTAATCTCATTAAAAACTTTTGTTAGTACAGGTGCAATATCATCCTCAAACGTTTTGTAAAATTGGGCAGTATAGCCATCTGGGCCAGGAGCTTTAGAAACTTTCATTTTACGAATAGCCTCTTTCACTTCGTTAATTGTAATTTCCTTGTTCAACAGGGTTCTTTGATCCTCTGATATCTGTACAGTCTTATGCTGATCTAAATAAAGTTTAGCATTTCGAAGTTCTGCTTCATGACTCTTATCTCTTCCATAAAGCTGAGCATAATATTTCTGAAAAACTTGTTTTATCTCTCTAAGCACAGTTGTCTCCTTCTGGTCTTTCTGTATCTTAAGAATTCTTCTTTTTTCCCTTTCTTTCTGCAGCTTATGGGCTAGCCATCTCCCCGTTTTATTAGCGTGCTCAATATGATTTAGTCAGCAATATCTTAATTTTCTTTCGACCTCATCAATATTCTTCGTGGCGATCTGATTCTGCAATGTTTTAATCTCAAGCCTTAGATCATTATTTGAAGTATCAACTCTGAATTCCTTTTCCTTTTCTTTTAATCTATCCAATAGGTTAAAGAGTTGTTGATTATCATTTTTCTTCTTGTATGCTCCCATACTTATCAAATGTCCACGGATAACTGCCTTAGCAGCATCCCATACAGTCTTCAGCTGGATGTCCTCGTTAATATTTTCGTCAAAAAACCTTTGTAAGATGTATTTCAATTTAGCAACCGTAACATCATCTTTAATTAGGTTTTCATTAAGTTTCCAATTAGATTGTTTGTGTTGTCGAAATTTTAGACAAAGAAGAATTGGATTATGATCCGAGGTTATTTTGGGTAATATTTCCATCTTGTTCACCATATTGTGTAGCAATTTGGAGATTAAAAAGTAGTCTATTCTTGACGAAGTTTTATGTCTATCTGAAAAAAAAGTAAAACCTTTTTCTGCTCCATGTTTAAACGTCCATACATCTATTAAACTGTGTTCATCCATTAAATGAAAGAAATTTTTTGGGAGTTTACCCTGTGTCCTTTTCGATTTTCCCATGTTTGATCTGTCCTCTACAGGATTGAGGACACCATTAAGATCTCCTAAAAGCAAAATATTTTCTTGAGATTTTTCTTGGACATAGTCATCAATCTTTTTCTTAATTACGCTATAAAATTTTCCTTTATTGTCCAAGGGCGCATATATCGCCACAATCAAGATAGCAAAATCCTGAATCTTTAATTCCAGCATCAAATAGTGACCTTCTGGATCTGAATAAATTTCCGTTACATTGTACTTATTCTTTATATAGATCACTACTCCTCTTTTTTTTTTTTTGGATATGTTGCCGTGAAACATTGCCCCAGCCGAGGATTCCTAAGGAACCTAAGATCTTTATGGGCTATACGGACTTCCTGCAAAGAGATAATATCATAATCTGTCTTCTCCAAATAATGGAACACATTACGTTGTTTATATTGCGAGTTTAAACCTCTAACGTTCCAAGACAATATCCTTAGGTCGTTAGTCACCATCTTCATTGTAAAGTGTAGATATTCCTATATTTCCTCAAGGTCTTCAGGTTCACTTCCTGTTTGTAGTTCCCCTTCTTCGTCCTTCTCTTGCTCTTCTGCTGACACCACAATGTCTTCTGTTAATTCATCATCGTCCTCCTTCACTTCCGTTGATGATGCTCCCAACTCGATGTGTTCCTGCCTTTCAGATTGTCTTGCAGAATGTCCCAATTTGATCTTCCTTTCAAATTCCTTCTTCAATTTCCCGTAGATTTCTTTCGCCTTATCGATGTTGTTAATCCTGTAATTTTTTTGATTATATTTAAAAAAAACTCCTTCTGTTCTATTCCATGTGTAATTTATATTCTGCTTACTCAGGAATTGCGTCAGGAATTTGTAATCCTGCCTTTTTCTCAGGACTTGAGGTGGTATATCTTTATAGATATTAACTTCTTTCGAATCTATGCGTAATTTATCATGATAATTTCTCTGAAGAATAATATCTCTCGTCCTGAGATTAGAGAAAACAATTACAACATCCCTAGGCAGATTTCTTTCTCTTGCCAGACGTGAATTTATTCTAAATATTCTCTCAATAGAGGCGTGTAATCTGTCCTCCGAAATCTGGAGATATTCTACAAGCGCATGGATAATTCTATCATAGATAACTTCCTGTCGCTGTTCATCCAGGCCTCTAATTTTTAAACAACGCTCTCGATATCTCATCTCTAGTCTATTCAGTGTAATTTCCTCTTGCAGCTGCTTTTCAGATAACTTTTGCGTTTTTTCCTCAATTTTTTTTGTCTTATCCTGAATCAATTCCATATCCGATTTAATTTTAGAAACTTCTTTAGATATTGTGTCCATTTTTTTACTCAGACCTTCTATTTCTTTTTTTATTTCTGCCTTAATTTCATTTCTAGAGTCTTTGATATCTTGTTTTATTTCTTGTCTTAGTTCTTGCCTAGATTTATTCAACGCCTCCAAGATTAAAGTAGTGTCAGTTGACATTGTATTGGAATCTATTGAAGCTCTCCTAGTCTGCTGCATTGAGAGCTTAGATTGGGCCTGAGACTGGGCCCTTCTGGTACCAGTTGCCATGGAGACTATTTATAAAATTGCTCCAATAGAAAAAACAAAACAAAACTGATAACTTCGAAATTATAGCACCACAATATTATTGGAGTACTACAGTAAATAGAAAAGACACTATTTTCCTATAGTCTAATCAAGCTTTTTCCACTCTAATATTTAAACAATCATGAATTTTCAACTAGGACCCTCTAATATACCCTTTAATTTGTATTCTAATTTAATAAAGTTCTACCCTCTGTTAAATTTCTTATAACCAAGTATAATTCAGTATATGCTCTATAGCTTAACTTATAAAGAAATGTTTAGAAAACTTCTAATTAGAACCACTAATCAAGTAAGAGATGGGGAGTAATGTAGACAATAAAATAACATGAAAAGGTAGCTTAATTACCTTGATTGTCCTAAATCACTGATTATTAAATACTTATATAAAACCAAGAGGGGATAGAGGGAAAGAGAAAAAAAAAGAGAATAGGCAGTTTACTAAATATTATTGCCCAACACTTTAGATAAATTCACTTCCCCAAACTCCCTTCGTTCCTCCTTCGGTCACTCACAGTCCATCTCAGTCTATTTCTTTCGTTCTGTCTCAGCACATTCCTTCACCCCCTTTCTCTCAATCACAGTCCGTCTCAGTCTCTTCCCTTCTCACCTCCTTCAAATCTTCGCTCACTTTCAGTCCGTCTCAGTCAATCAGTTCCTTTCAATTCAATTCAAATCTCCTACAGTCAGTCCGTCACGCCTTCTTCTCTCAGTCACAGTCCATCTCAGCCAGTTTCCTTCGTTCCTTCGTGCCCCATAAACTCAGTCCTGCTCTCCTGTTCAGCAAATGGTGCCCGTCTCCGTCAGTTCCCTTCGCTCCACCTTCGTTCAGTCCTTCAATCCACCTCCGCTCACTCACAAACTGCCTCAGTCAGTTTCTTTTATCTCTCCTTCTTACGCGCCTTCACTCCGCCTTCAGCCAGCCAAAATCCTTCTCAGTCAATGTCAGATCAGTTTCAGATCAAAACCAATTTCTTTATTCCTCCTCCTCCATGAGAAAATTATGGCACAGAGGGAGAGAGGGGAAAAGAATAAGTCAAAAAAAAAAAAATAGCGCACTAACTTTAAACCAGGTCTGTCTGTTTAGTATGGTTTCCCAGTAAAAAAGAAAAGTCTTTCTCTCACATCAGAATGGGATTCAAAAAACAAAACATAACAAAAAACAAAACAAAACAAAAAGAAAAAACTCCATAAATTGGAAAACAACTTTGCCAGCTTGAAATATGGTTCCACAATATTATTTCACCAAGTCCACTCAAAAAAAAAGGGGGAAAGTGTTAACTTTAGAAACAAGCCCCTTGTGCGTCCTCCATTTTCTTATCTTCTTAGCTTGAAGATCTTAGAAAGCCTTAATGTCGCCTTAAAGTCAGTCACTTATGCCCTCCCACAGATTTCTTCTTGGGTTCTTAAATGTCTCCATAAATTTATAAGTTTTGAATTTATATCCACACGTAGCCCGCAGGAATCAAATGTAACAAGTTCAGTCAAAAGTTAGATAGATTGTTTCAAACGGGCTGAAAGAAAAGAGAAAAAAAAATACGGCTGGTGTGTCCTTTTACGTGCGGCTACTTACCGCCCCCTTTCAGCTGTGAATTAAGCTCTTTCTTAGATGGAGCTAACAATCAAAACTCCACCAAAAGGCAAAATAGAAGCTTAAATCGTCCGCTTCAGTAGAGTTGTAGAATTAAAAAGGTCTAGGCGTTGCTTACAGGTAAATCCCGGCAAAACAACGAGCGGCCGTGGTGGCCCTGCGATCCTCTGCTGTCTGGTTGTCTTCTTTCCACCCCACTACTTCGACGCGCAGACTGCAGGTACGGATCCCCTTCGGACCCCCTCGGGACTCTTCCTCCCCGAAGAGTAACTCGCCAGGGTTGGGAGAGGAGCCGCTGAATCCCGGCGCTTCTCCCTCTGTGTTAATCCCCTGGTTAAGCCGCTCGCGGCGACATCTTAGAGACAGCTGTCTCTCTAAGGTGTCAGTCGCTCCGCCATTAGACCGGAAGTCAATGCATGGTTTAATTTTTTATGTTACCCATAGATTAATAATATTTAATGATAATATTTTATATTGTCTTTATTTTAAAAGTTAACATGATTTGAATCTTGGTTCTGGGAGGAGAGGATGAATATAAATAAAGTGAATGAATAAATGAATGAATGGAAGAAATGCCTACACCTTTCCTATGATAAGTGTACTATGCAGCACATACACTCCAACTGTCCTGATTTGGTAGGGACAGCCTTGATTAATCCTCTGTCGTTCCACTCTTTTGGCTGTTTCTAAAATGTCCCAGTTCCCCTCTCTTCCACCCAGTCCCCTCCTTTTGTCCTTGGCTTACTTTTGTTGCTGCAAACTGAGTTCAAAGTGCAAAAGTAGTTTGTACTCTATTAATTCAGCAGTGGGGGAGAGAGGATGGCTGAAATCATATCTTTCCCTGTAGGCTCAGGTGAAAGCACACTGCTGCAGCTTCTCCTAGGTTGTGTGTTCTTCCTCATTAATAATTTCTGCCATCTTGACCACATTCCAGTGTGTCCCAGTTTTCATCTGTGAAATGTTGGAAGGGGGTTGCCCCAGTTGTGGGATGCTGACCTTAATGAGATGTCTCTGATGCCTTCATTTTCTTTTTCAGCATTGGGCTAAGGCATTTTAACTGGAAAAAATACTTAAGACTCCAGTAGATTTTACCACTGATGTATTATTTTCACCATGCATTTTAATATTTTATGATATATTTGTTTTTCACCATCTTGGGAATTTATTGGATGAAGAGTGGTACACAAAAGTTTTAAATCAGTAAATAAAAATGTATTTTCTAGTATGAAAAATCCATAAAATAAACTTTTATTTTGAAGTCATTTTTCCTATAGTAAACATACTGTTTATCTTGAAACTTGCTGTGTTCAGCATCATGAGCAGAGTATTAAACTGTCCTTTGTTTGAGAGGAAAGAATTATTTCAGCAGTAAAGTCCTCGACCTGCTTTGAGAAGTAATGTTTTCCCTAAGATGGAATTTGCAAACCTAGCACATTATTAGCATAATTGGCATACAAACACAATAATGTTTACATTATTATTTAATATTGTACTTGCTGGCTAATTGTGACTGAAGACAGTCTAGCAGAGATTTATGAGATCCCATTGTGCTACAGAGGAATGGACAGCTAATAGGCTAACCAGTAAAGATTGCCAATTTGTACAGCTTTGAAAGGGATTTCTTTAAAAAAAGAAATCATGGAGGATAAACCTATCAGTGGCTACTAGTCTATACAGCTATAGATTATATCTGCTACCAGAGGCTGTATGCCTATGAATATTAGCTCCTGGGGAACATGCAAAATCTGGAAACATTACTGAGAAAGCTAATATGCTAGCATAATTTTTTAAAATGTCATCTGTTACTCATGAGTAATGACTACTTGTGAGTAATGAGTAATGGTACTCATTAGCAACATCTTTCAAATGTATTGCTTTAAAACTGATTTTTTCCAAGTTAAAACCATTTTAAAAATTCAAAAGCTGCAAACTCCAGAGAATGCCTCAACAATAACATCTAGAAGGAAAAAAGTAAATGTTACTCATTTATGTTATTTGTTAAAATTCCTACAAGGAACCATGTTGCCCCTTGTTACAAAAAAAGTAACAAAAAGTAACATGTGACATTAATTTTAATGTATTACTTCCAACTTCTGGGAATACATTGTTGGGTATACTTGGATGGCAGGTGCTGTATTTCAGAGGCAGGAACTGGCAAAACCAGCTCTGAGTATTCCTTGCCTAAGACAACTCTATCAATTTCATGGGGTCACCATAAGTCAACAAGAGACTTGAAAGCATATACACATACAGACTACACTAGGAATGAAATGGTAGGGCCTTTGCACTAGAAACACCCTAACTAAAGAACTCATAGATGATAAAAGCTTGTCTGGCCACCTTTCTTAAATTTTTAGATGATCAAAGGACACCTTTTAATACCATTATTTGTTTATTCATCCAATGCCAATAGTGTGCATGGGACACTGCTTTAAACATGCTTACAATCTAAAACTTGTTGACATTTTAGAGTTCAATCCTATCCCTGTCAACTCAGAAGTAAGCTCCATTATTCCTAGGTAAGTGTAAACATTATTTTATTTTAGACATTTTCTTGTTATCTGCTTATTTCTTCAACCTTATTTTTATCTTTTTCTTAGTGCAATATATTTCATAAAATATAAACCACACTTGTGGCTTGTAGATTCCACACTGTGGAGTCATATGGTAAATTAAAAATGACATATACATGTGTACTCCAGACTAGTTCAACTTAATAGCTGAGAGTTTAGGATGGGGCGGATAGCTACGGCCTTCTCGATGTTGTTGAACTCAAGCTCCCAAAAGCCTTAGCCAGCACGGCTAATGGTGATGGATCATGGGAGTTGCAGTTTGAAAACATCTGGACAGGCATGGATGCCCATCACTGGCTTAGGCAGAAGCTTCTTATTCTGCTTTGGAAGTAATCCCACCAAATAGCCTGTGCAGCAAGAGTTATGTGTGTAAGAACGCTTCTTTTACAATGGATCACAGGAAAAATTGCTGTTGTTGTGTGCCTTTAAGTAATTTCCAACTTATGGTGACCTAAGGTCAACCTATCACTGGGTTTTCTGAAGCTAAGAGTTTGTGATGTGTCTAAGCTCACCCAGTAGGTTTCCTTGGCTGAGCAAGGAATTGAACCCTGCTCTCCAGGGTTGTAGCCCAATGCTCAAACCACTACACCACAGTGGCTCTGTCACAAGAAAATACTCATGTTATACTCTGAAACATACATAATATAAGAACAAGACACAACAGCACATTTCAACCCATGTGTTTTAGATACCACACAATCTATCTATGGGACCTCTTTTGCTTTGTTGCTTTGTGCCTTCAAGTCACTTCTGACTTACTGAAACCTTAAGGCAAACCTATCATGGTGTTTCTTGGCAGGATCTGTTCAGAGGTTTGTCTTTGTCCTCCTCTGAGGCTGAGAGAGTATGACTCGCCAAGGTCACCCAATGGGTTTTCATGGCTATGCATTGATTTAAACTCTGGTCTCCAGAGTGCTAGTCCAATGCTCACACCAGTATACCACACTGGCTTTCTATTGCTACATCTGTTCATATCTCATGTGATAGGACTACACATACATGCTTTTGCCAACAAACTGCAGCCAGCTGCTTGGCATGAAGATTAATCCCTGCATGCAAAAATGTAACATTTAAAATGCCCTTAAGAGGACTCCCTAGGATGCATAAAGTACACCATCTGTTGCCACATGTGGATTATAATTTCATGAGTATATAATTATTTGTTTCAGCTAGGTTAGCGTGTAATTAGGCTAGTTACAGACACAGTCCTATGGCAAGAAGTGAAGTCCAGGCAAACTGGTAGAATGCATTCTTAAAACTGGAATTGTCAAGCACCCACAACTAGAACTCAAGGTGACCTTGAAAAAAACGACTGGCTGTAAATTCAGCACTGATAAGAGGAAATACATAATTAATTTATCTAATTCACAACCACAAAATCTCATGAAAACTAGCTGGCTCAGATGGCTATGTATGGGAGGACCACTCTAGCTGTACATGATGAGAATTGTAGCCCAAAGCCCTCTGGGTGTAGAAATTAATTCATAAGTGTCTGCCTAACTAACTTTATGTGAGCAAAGAGAATAAATGAGTCATTGTAGCTATGTGTGCCAGCCCAAGATAATGAGTACATGACATTCTGCACAAAATACTGAAAGACGTAAAGGGGGGAGGGAGAAGGATGGCATTTTTCCTCTCACAGGTGGGTAAGAACAGCAGCCAGGCCAGTCTATCACCCTTCTAGGTTAAGACGCCACTTCCCAAAATGAGCTGCTTCCTCCACTGTGCTCAACTTCAAAAAGCCTTTTAAAGTCATGGCACACAGACCTGGTGCAGTGGCACACTGCCTCCACTGTGATGCTGCTGCAGGACATAACTATCAAGTGGTCCTGGACAAGGGCAGAAACATTTTCTGTCTGGCTCTCTCACCTTGGAAAATACAAAGGCAGCTATGCAGATTGCACAGGCCCCCACAGTGGTGGTTGAAAACATCTGAAGGAGACCAGCTTGGGGAAAGCTGTCCAAACCACTCTGTCAGAGCAGCAGACAGCACATACATTGTGAGGCATTCCTCTCTCCTCATTCTCATGCAGAAGCAAAAAGGTACGCAAGAGTAGTCCCAAGGTATTTTGCTAGGCAACCTTATGTAAAGGAAGGACTTCCCCACCTGTTCAAACAAATCTGAGTCAAGCTGAACAAATGCTACCTGAACCTTCCAGTCCTTTCGGTCCACCCCATTCCCATATTAGCTTATATGATCAAGATACCGCCACCTGTATTGCTAGATAGGCCCTGCCAAGCAGCATCCTGGTGAGATACAGCACTCACACCTGTCATCTTCTACTACCGTTTATCAACAATCTCAAGGAACCTGATGGCTACACCTAACTCACTGACAGGCCCTGAGAGCAATTCATAATCTTGCAAATTTGATCTCACAATTCATAGTCTCATAAATTATACATATAAAGAAAAGAGATTTTACCTAAACATTAGGAGAAACTTCTTGACTGTAAGATCTGTTTGACAGTGGAATAGACTGCCTTGCAGGGTGATGGACTCTCATTCTTTGAAGGCCTTCAAGGGGAAGTTGGATAACTGTCTTTCAGGATTGCATCTTAGTTGTTTATTCCTGCATTGCAGGGCATTGGACTAGAAGGCACTTGCAGTCCTTTTCAACTTTATGATTCTGTAAAAGCTGAAGGGCAAAGGAATGGAGCGGCTTTTGTCCTGAGCCTAACAAGCTTCAGTCCATATCTTCAGAGATGGAACCTGAAGAAGTGTCAAAACAGGATAAGGTATAGGGATCTCCACCTACCATTATTTAGCCACAAGAGTGTGACATGCATGGTAAAGTTATAGGCATTACTGTGAAGCATCTGGGATGGAGGTGAAACTGGAAGAGAAAGAAACATACGCAAACTTGCCAACAACTTATTTCAGCAATGACCAACAGCAGAGAGATAAAGGATACTTGTCCAGACAAATCATGCCAATGTTTTTCACTCTTTACTAAAGTATTAACACTTCACACAAATAAACAAGAAAAGGAAAGAATGATACATCATGAAAAGAGCTGCAGATTCTTCATCCAAATATTAGAAGAAGAAAAATTTAAAAAATGTGATTTTACTCTGAGCTCATTTGAGTGACAAAAGCAGTGATTTGCTGGTCCACAACACCCTTCTATGAATATATTAAGAGTATTACATATTTAATATAGAGATAGAATGGGATGAACTTACCTCATATATATCTTTCATCCAATGTGCAATTCCTTGAAAACTCTCTATGCTAGTGATGTCATAGACAAGAACAAATCCATGAGCTCCACGGAAAAAGCTAGTAGTAAAAGTATGGAATCGTTCCTGGCCAGCAGTGTCCCTAAAATACATAGCAACGAGTCACCTGGTACTTTTTACACTGCAAAATTGTGGACAAATACAACAAATACATTCTCCATGGACTACAAAAGAAGCAGCTATACATACTAGTGGAAAGCCCAGATGATCCTATGGAGTCCTAGGGTTTGCAGTTTCGGGAGGGGCCAGCCCAAGATTCCATAGGATGTTGAAAGGGGAATAATAGCCCTATAACAGTCTAGTGCAGAAATGGCCCAAGTCAACAAGAAGTATATCTCAGCATGTCTGCATTAACAGTTTATTTTATTCAGAATGTGTACTTCAGACTTAGATTAGAGGTGGATAAAGGGCAACTCATAGCCTATGTGCAGCCCCAATACCTTTTCTCTGCCTCTTCAAACCCCATAAAAGTTGAACTGCTCTCCCAATTGCCGCCCAACCCACGAAATAACAAGATCGCAGACAGAGCTTGGGTTGAACTAGGGAAATTTATTAATATGCCTAATTAACATAAAGGGGTGAACTTAAACTTGAACTTAAACTTGAACTTAGATCCGAAGAGAAGCCGAGGGAGAGGCGGGGCGGCCTTAAATAACCATGCTCAGCCCCGCCTCCTCCCGTCGGCCCCCGCAGATGATCTCATCTCGCGGGAGGGCGGCAAAGGCCGTCCTCCCCCCGCCACCCGTGTTCACTCGGGCGGTGTAGGACGAATTGTCTGAAGAATAGCTGCATGAAAGGTACTAACAATATAAACGACTAACATAGTGAAGTGTCGTAATTCAAAGAGGAAACTGTTTATTTGCAAGGAAACAAGGGAGACACAGCGCAATTGAGTAACATAGTCAAATTCCTTAGTTCAACAGCGAAGCTTTTTGTTTTCAGCTAAAACCTTGGATTTTCAACAGAATGCATCTGACTAACACAATCAATTATCTTAATTCAAATAAGAAGACTGTTATTTGTAGTAGGAATTTTGGTTTTGCAAAATTTAGAAACAAGTTGGTGTTGGCGCTGTTGGCACTACTGCTGCAGCTTCTTATCAGTGCTACTCAACAATAGTAAATTAATTTAAGGTTTATTGCTTTCCAAATAGATTAAAAAATTAAAGTTATTCTATAATAAATCAATTTTATTCTATAATGATTTACTTGAAATTTTAAATACTGGTAATTCATACAATAATATTTAATACATCAAAATAAATATTTCAAATAACAATTCAGTGGGTTTGAGGGGATTTTATTTCTTAATACTAAGGCACAGTATATATTTAGAAACCAAGAAACAGGAAAATGCTTTATTTTGGTCACAATTCCCAAAACACAATAGCAGTTATAGCCATAGCAGTTACATTTCTTTACAACTTATCAGTGCTAAGCATTCCCTAAGTGGTTTACAATGTATTTTAGCTAATTGCCCCCAACAAGCTGGGTACTCATTTTACCAACCTATGGGAAGGATGGAAGGCTGAGTCAACCTGGAGACCTGTAGGATCGAACTCACAACATTGTGGCTGCAGCACCAGTATTTAAGCACTGCACCACCAGGGCATATAAACAAAAGCTGTTTAAATCCACATTGGAGTAAGTGTAATCTTACTATGGGAGCTAGTGTAATGCAGTGGTTTCAACGTTGGACTAGGAGTCTGAGAGACTGGGGTTTGAATCCCCACTTAGCTATGGAAACCTACTGGGTGACCTTGGACACGTCACACTCTTTTAGCATAAGAAGATGTCAATCTCTTCTCAAGAAATCTTGCCAAACAAACAGATTCACTTTAGGATTCGATTGACTTTAGGACTGCCATAAGTCAGAGACAACTTGAAGACACACAACGGCATATCTTAGTAATCTTGAGTTTTTAAATCCAGTGAAATAACACCTATCAGCATCCCCAAGCAACCACATCTCCATGGAATTACTTATCGCCCAGTTCAATAGTGGCCATTTCCCCACTAGACTGTTATAGAGCTATTATTCCACTGTCAACATCCTATGGAATCCTGGGGTTTGCAAACCCCAGGATTCCATACGATGTTGAAAGTGGAATAACAGTGCTATAACAGTCCAGTGCAGAAGTGGCCAGCAAGTTTACTTATGATGACTTAGTATTTGCTTTACAGCATATAGTTAGCCAACCCAGGAAAATTAAATCAAGACCAGATAAATCAAATAAACAAAGGACAAATGGCAAAGAGTATAGCTTACCATATTTGAAGTTGCATAGTTGTATCATTCAATGAAATAGTTTTCACTTTGAAATCAATGCCTAAAAATAAAAGAAAATACTTAGTAGTTAAAACAAGTCAAATGATAAAATAACTGTGAAACTTGTAAAATTATACTATTATTTGGATTTTGTGAAGCAGAAACTTCAGTAAAAGGGACAATTTTATATAAGACCACCACCCTCCATATTTCTCCATTATGTTAATGTCTCCTGGCAGTTCTTTCCACTCTCCACATGGAAGGGACTTTCAAACTCTATGAAGCAAATACTGAAAAACTAAGACTTTAATAATGTTTTTTGGAGGAAACTGGAAGAGCCCTAGGGTACTTTGGACTTCTTTGCTCCAGTGGTTGAGAGAGTAGTGGCAGGGAGAAGCAATATTAATTACTTCCTCCTAGCCCATGTTAGAACACAAGCATTAGTAGACAAAAGAGGGGATTGTTGTTGTGTGTCTTCAAGCTGTTTCTGATTTACAGTGACTCTAAGGCAAACCTATCATGGGGTTTCTGGGGCTGAGAGTGTGTGACATGCACGTGATGGTATCCATGGCCATGCAGAGAACTGAACGCTGATCTCCAGGACTGCAGTCCAACACCCATAGAATCATAGAATCGGAAGAGACAACAGGGGCCATCCAGTCCAACCCCCTGCCATGCAGGAACCCGTATCAAAGCACTCCCGACAGATGGACATCCATCCTCTGCTTAAAAACCTCCAAAGAAAGAGACTCCACCATACTCTGGAGGCAGCATATTCCACTGCTGAACAGCTCTGACTGCCAGGAAGTTCTTCCTGGGGTTTAGGTGGAATCTCTTTTCTTGTAGTTTGAATCTGTTGCTCCTTGTCCTAGTCTGTGGAGCAGCGGAAAACCAGCCCGCTCCTTCACTCAAAGCACCACATCATCTTGGCTCTCACAAGAAGCCACAGTGGGGGCACATCATAGCTGGACAATGATTCAGAGCTCTCCTGGATCCAGAACTCGTCTGGTCTGCAGATATACACAGATGGAAATATCATAGATAGGAAATATTATTTGTAAAACTAACACATTAGCTTTGTTTTTTCTAAAAATTTTCTGTTGCTGTTAGTCATTACTCATTGACCAAAAAAAAAAACACAGCTTATAAAATGAAAAACTAGAATTTATTGTGGTTATTCCTTAAGCCAAACACACTGATATGCTCACTCCAAGCAGAAAAATCCTTCTTGTGACATAGAAATAACTATACAATTCAATGTCTATGCCCCTTTCATATAGTAGCTGAAACAGCACCTGAAAAGGATGTGATATGTAGTAGGATACAGGTCACTTTCAAAACACTGAACTGGAAAAACTTAAAAAAATAATGGCACAGCTGGGGATTTCCAGTCCTATAGGAAAACATTTTATATTTGACATAAATTTTAATAATAAATTGACATGAGCATTTTGATTTATAAAAAAGACAAAGAAAGAGTGCTGAATCAGGCAAAAATTTAATCTAAATTAAAATAAGGCATATTGACTTCTTAAATCAACTTTACATTTATTGACCTAAAAGGTCAATGAATGTTAGTGAAAAACAGAAGTCAATAAGCACTGCATGCATGAGTTGTTCATAGCTTTATATAAAATTTCAAGTTTTGCAAGTGGACAAGGCAAGGATGGAGGGGAGAGAAGAAAGATGCAGGCCTAAAGCCCACTGCACTATTGCTATTATCAAGCCATATTATCACATGATCCTAATAAGAAAAGTAACATTGATTGTAGCAAGATCAATTCATCATATTGCATTTGCTTGCAATTTCATCTGGTTTCTTAACATAATTATGAGCATGGTACGCAACAATCCAAATTCAATTCTAAGAAACATTTTCAGACATCTGCAATCATTTCATGTTCCTATTGTTATGAACACAACTGTCCTCTGGCTGGTTCCCACCACAGGCTGTGCTATCTACTATTTAGTAGTGGGACTTGGAACAAATGTTGCAGTGTCTCTTCACATTTTAAATGGAGTGCTCCTGGTCAGCATCTCAGAGACAGCAACTTATGCCCTGCAGCCACATCACGCAAGTGCTAAGGTGTTCAAGCATGCCCTTTCACTACCAACCCAGGTTTTCAGTTCTTCAGTGCCAACTATCAATATTCCATAATTACTAAGCATGCTAGGGCTGAATGGAATTAAGACTGTCATAAATTCTTGCCCCCGCACCCCCAAGAATTTTCTTTATTTCTTGCAAATCTTTGGCTTCTCTCAAATATGTTCATGTCTGATTCTTCCTTCTCAATGGTCAAACTTTCATTCCAATCTTGTTCTCACTAGCCATCTCAGTTTATTTATGAAGGAATGATAATTGCCTTGTGTCTTGTAAGTGCAGATCAAATAGTACAGCTTAGTTGTTTTTGAATTGTTTTTTATTAGAATTTTTTCCCCTAAAAATCTATTTTTTTAAAATCTATGTGAGCCACTTTTTGGGGCGAAAGGTGGGCTAGAAAACAAGCAAGCTTGCTAGGGCCCACTCATCATCTTTTCTAACATCAGGGTGAAATGGCTCCTTTGAAGTTTTCACTCCAATATATCATAGTTGGGAAGAAATGTGAAAGGTGCTGTTATGATAACTGGAAACAAAACCCTTCTATGGTAGGGTTCCTCTCTGTCATGGAACACTTAAAACTATAGGTATATCTTAGTTAATGGGAGACTGTAGATGGTTTCTTGTCTTTAACAGAAAATTTAGTATCATAGGCACTGTTTTAATGCCCCAACATAGAGGTTTATGCATCTTTAATATGCTGGGGATAGCTGATGATGCAAACTTAACTGCTCTTGTCTTTCCTCTCTGTTTTATGATTCACACATGCTCATTAATAGATTCTAGGGGTACTGCTGTTTACCCTGCTTGTTGTAGGTAGGCATACACCACTACAGTAGGTTCAGCTCAGACGTTATGGCATTGTTTCCTTCAGACATACAGCTGCAATCTGACACTGAAAACCTGTGTTTCTCCATCTTTCCTTCAGCATAGTCCCAAGGTCAGTGCTGCCTAAAAACTTCCAGCCAGACAGATGACAAGAAGGAAAAGGGTGCTGGGGGGCACAAAAAGAGTTTGTAAAGAGGAACTTCATTGTCAGATGCTTTGTTAACTGAGGCATACCTGTATAAAAGTCCTGTACAGGTTTAGATGACTTTCTGTTCCACTCCCCTTTAGAAATAAAGAAGCCAATCTTATGACAGTTAGGAGTGGGTAGGATACATCTAGGAATGATGAAAGGGGAGGCAGAAGTAGCTGGCGGCTGGTCTTACAGAGGTGGAGGTCCCATCAGTTTCTCCCATTTTACTGGCATAACCTAAAGACTGGCTCACACCTACGTAATCAATACTGATGAAATTGTGGATTTACAGTGTCTGCATGTAAGTGGTTCAGTTTTAATTTTTTTTTACTGGAAATGCCCTGTGTTTAGGGATGAATTCACATATGCCTGCATACTTATGCTGTACCTGTGAGCAAAGTTAATGAATGACCACTTCAGTGTTTTCTGTGCCACCACAACAGCATACGCATGATAGACACTCAGCACACAATACTGAAAGGCATCAAAGGCAATAATATCTGGTATGCCACTGTACCCCCAGAAGCAATTTTTGCAATAAGAAGTAGGAGAGACACAATCCACAATCCCTTCTGCAAGCCCCTCATACTATAAAAATCTGTTCTACAGAGAGCTGGGAAACTCAAAATTTTCAGCAAATTTTCAGGCTCAGAAGGAGAAAGCCCCCAAATTTCAACACTGCTGCCTGTACTACATTGGGTTTAATCCTGAGGAGACAACAGAAGGAAAAACCATGATGTTCATCTCCCTTAAGTAGGTAAGAGTAACAGCAAGGCCACAGAGCCTGCTTTGTATCTTCTGGTTCCATCTCATGAGGTTCAGTGCCATCAGCATGTAGATGACACTCAATTCCATTACTGCTTTCCCCTCAAATCAAAGGAAGCTGTTTCAGTTCTAAACTTGTGCCTGTCATTAGTTATGTCTTAGATGAGAGTGAACAAACTGAAACTTGATCCAGACAAGATAGAAGTGCTCCTGGTCAGTTGGAAGGCACATCAAGTAACAAGGATTCAGTTTCTGCTGAAGATATAGGTCTGCAGTTTGTGTGCTCTTGGATTCAACCCTAAGACTAAAGCTTGCATTTCAGTGGTAGCCAGATCTGCATTTGGACAGGAAAGACTTAACCAGCCAGCTGCATTTGCTCCTAGAAATGTTGGATCTGGGCACGGTTACACATGCCTCAGTTACATGTTGTTTACATTACTGTAACACACTCTACATGAGCTGGGCTTTGTAGAATGTTCAGAAACTTCAGCTGTTCCAAAGAGTTGCAGCTAGATTGTAACTGGGACTACCTATAGACAGCACACAACTCCTTTGTTGCAATACTTCCATTGGCTGTTGGACTGTTTCTGGACAGTATTCAAAGTTCTGCTGATGACTGATAAAGCCCTATATGCCTCAGATCTAGGTTACCAAAAGGATTGTATTTTCCTGTATGAGCCTGCCTGTGTTTTGACAACTTCTGGGAAAGTCCTTATCTCTATCCCATCACATTTACAGTTACATGAGGTGGAAATGTGGGATAAGGTCTGCTCATTGGCTGCTCAGAGGCTTGTGAACTCTATTCCTAAGGACTTTTACATAATGTACTGTATTACCTATCAGTTGTTTTCTTTTTAAGGGATATGTTTTAAATGAGTTTTAATTTTCTGATAGTTTAATCATATTTTAAACTTTTGTGTAAAGTGAATTCTTCACCGTATTTAACCTTTGTAAGCCACCTTCATTTCCAAACTGGGGGAAAGGCAGTGTTGTGTTGGACTAATCAGTGTTTGAGTGTTAGATCAGGACTCTCAGAGACCAGAGTTTAAATTCCTGCTTGGCAAGGAAACCCAGTGGATGCACAAATCACACTCTCTTAATCTTAAAAGAAGGCAATGGTAGACCCCCTCTGAACAAATCTTGTCCTTCAAAAAATACCCATAATAGGTTCACTTTAGAGTTGCTAAAAGTCAGATAAGGGACTACACAATCAATCAACCTATTTTAATGAATTCTTTAAAGCCAAGCTTGGCTTGATGCACAATCACACTACCCTGACTCTGATGCTGCTGCCACACAAAACCCTTCTTGGAAAAAGGCAGAAACATCTCCCATCTACCTTCCCCACTTTCAAAACAAAAGGCAATTGTGCACACTGCAGAACACTCTGTTGGCTTCAAAATGGTGCTTGTCCATTGCGAACAAAAGTAATCTATGCATGCACTGGAAAGACTCTGGGCATCTGATCCTTTTAGTTACAACCATGCAGATATGCCCTTAGGGTATATCCACAATGCACAATCATAGCAATTTGATAGCACTTTAAGTGTCAAACTTTCATCCTATGGAACTGTGAGATTTGTAGTTTGATTAGGTGCCTAGAATATCTTGTTAGAGAGTGCTAGTGCACTCCTCTACACTACAAATCCTAGGATTTCATAAGATGGATTCCAGGCAGTTAGAGCAGGATGGAAATGCTGTAACTGTGTTGTGTGAATACTGTTAGGTCAGTGGTAGGCAAGATACGGCCCATGGGCCATATTGGCCCCAGGTTTTTTGTACCTCTCAAACCCCTCAGTACATAGCAAACTCCCTAGATCTCCACTAAAAAAAATCCCCAAATTACTCAAGCCACTGACTAAATGTAGCAATGTGGCCTCATTCACATCCCATGATCCTCAACCTCTTTATAAAACTGGGGAAAAAATGATTAAAAATAAAACAATACTAAAACCAGTAGTGACTTTGGGTCATTTCCAGTTTCCTGAAAATTTGCTGGTGCAGTCCATTGGGTGGCAAAAGGATACTAGACAGGGGCAAGACCATAGTACTAGACAGCAGCTGGGGTCTTGGCCAAGAATGAGTAGGTAGCCAGTGAGATTGTCAGCTAACTTCATTTAACACTTTGATGTTTGCCTATGGAAGACGAATTGCTATCTGTCCCACATATTAGGTTATATGGCTAGTTTTATCTTCATTATGGTTTGATCTGTAGATGGAGAAACATTAAAGATGGGCTAAGAATGTGTACCTAATTAATAAACTCCCTATTTTCCTCTAGAAATAAACGTATATGGTATTGCAGCCAAAGGGGTATATTTGAATTGTTCACCCTCTGAGAATGAAGAAATATTTATAGCAAGATCTAAGACTGAAGTGAATGTTCATGAGAAATCTCTTGTAAATCAGTTCTTCCCTTTCCCAGTTCCACCCTATCCTCCAGAAAGTGAAGAGGAGCTGTCACTCTCATTTAAATAGGAATCTCCTCTCTTGTGCTCCTAGACAAGGAACTTCAAAGCAATCATATGGCAAAATGTCATTTTTCATGGCTTACATGTTTATCTTCCACAATTTTGCCTCTTTAGAATCTAAAGTTTAGATCCTGCTTAAAACACCAGAATAATAGTTGCATGTTGCTGGCTTGCTAGAAATACTGGGAGGGTTACAACTGTAGACAGTAGTAGCATTTAGTTGTTCAAGATTTGCTTTTCTTAAAAAATAAAAAAAAATGCATTCACAGTAAATTTTCATTGAAAGCACTTTATTCAGCATTTAAGCTCTCAGGGATGGTTGCCCTTCTTCCTCTTCAATTATGCAGTTTTTGTGAATTATAAGCAGCTATAGTTTTCTAATTAAACTTATACGGATCATAAGGCAGACTCATCACATTGAGAATAGCAGACTATAAAGAATAACTGTTTTTGTTTAAACAATGGCACCTCATTGAACACCAGGGGAAAAGTTTATTGGGGGAAAAGATTTGCATGTCCAAGTGAACATGGAGGTGCCTCACCAAATAAATTTTGAAATAGTTCCATGACTTATTTTTTGCAGTGAATTTCACAGTAATGTTATGGATATTGTGTACAAAACATGTACAGAGACCTCAGAATTCTTTAGAAGCAAAAGGTAACATTTTGTATAGTGGGGAACTGGTCTACAAGAGAATTGCTTACATCCTTTTGAAAATAAATACTCCTTGTTGAAATATTTTGAAAGTTAAGTAAATGGTTATTTTTTAATTCCTTTCATTTATATCCTACACTTCCTTCTGTCCTAGGATTCAAACTGTGCAGACGAGAGTTCCAAGGTAGCATTATCCATGCACTGACCATATGTCGATCTGTTTAGCATTAGTTAGTATGCTTGGTGCATCACATATTTTCTGTTGGGGTTAAGAGGATTTTTTTTTCAATTGACTTTGTAGCAAAATTGATAGCTATTCTTAAATTGGATCTACTGTCTACAACTTTTAAATAATTGCACATTTATTTGTAATTTTCAGGTGCTGAGATCAACATGTATGCTATAAGCAACGTGTAGCTGCCTCTGTGTTTCTAGCCATTTGCCAGGTAAGAGTTACAAAACTATCCATCTGATCTGATATCCTGTAGGCACGAATGTGCAACTGTTCCAGAGGAAGGACTGTAGTCCAAAACAGTGACCGAAATTCTGAAACAGATTTCATCGATCTAGCTATGTACTATAGTGCAATTAGTGGATCACATAATTGTATGACTGATCCTGCTCTAAACAGTACACCCATATTTTCTCCCAGTGCACAACAATCAGCTCCCCAGCCAGTGCTACGGGCCATATTTACAAAATCTTTTAAAAAGCACAACAGCTAGCAGCTAGCAGCTGTTGTAGCTGGGATTGTATAAACCTAAATAAGACAGCATCTTGCATAATCTCCAAGAAAGTGCACTTGCTTGTATAACCAGCATTTACACCAACATAAATGAGAAAATGTCTATTTACATTACAACAGGATTTCAGACACTATTTCCCAGGTAGGAAAATGTAATGGCAGTCTATAGTTATGACATATTTTGACCCATACTATTACCTGGGCCGTTTCTACAAAATATTTATATTTTGTAAATTCTATTTTCTCTATATTTAAGAACATGATCCCAGCTGGCCCCTCCTTAAACTGCAAATCCCAAGATTCCATAGGATGTTGAAAGTGGAATAATAGTGCTATAACAGTCTAGTGCAGAAATGACTGCAAGAAGTATAAGAGAGAGAAGGAAAATGGTAAATGAAGCTGACACAGCTATAGATTATGTTTCCCCAACAAAGGAATCACAGCTTGGGCTACTAATGCTACCAGTTTCAACAGACTCTCCCATTGCTCTCTCCATTATGACAAAAGGAGTAATGAAAAGAAGGAAGCACCAAGTGCATTATACTTTTAAAATTACGAACATCATTACATAGGACAACACAGACACTGATCCTGACATCATGCTGATGTGAGCACAGCAATCATACCAGCAACTGTTCCAGTCCATAGTGTAGATTCTGCAACTTGGTTGGGCACTGCTCTGTAGCTGACATACAACAGATGTACATGATGCAGATTACTTTTACAGTGGCTGCACGGCAATGCACAACCAATCTGCAGATTTTCACCCGCGCACACCCAGTCTTAGCTATGCCTTAGCTGGAAAACAATTTGCAAAAGAGGATTTTAAAGCTAGTCACATAATAGGGCTTTTAAACATGAAGCCTAGCTGAAAAGCCTAGCTCAGTCCAAAGCATGCACAAAGCTGCTGTGTCTAAAACCTTAAAGAATTAGCTTTGGATGATATTGCCAATATGATTACTTTAGAGTATGAAACAGACTGATTTTTATCTTTTTTAACATTGAAATGCTTGCTCAGTTATAACCATTGCAGTCACATTTAATGAAAATGCTGCTTGTTTATGTCCCTTCACTTCAAATCTAAATGAACTCATTTTTATTATAGTTTATATATTTCAAAAACAATCGTATGGCCATGCTCTGGCATAACCAAAATAAAAGATGGTGCTATGCAAATAAAAGAAAAACAAATGAGCAGGGGTAGAATCAGTGGTGCCATCAAGACAGGACTTTGGGGCAAAGACCTCAGTTAGCAAAATGAGCAGGAGACCCCAAACACAGCAGGGCTGGTTTACCACATTTTGAAGTAATATATATCATGCTGGATTCAGGATCTGACTCCCAACTGCAGAAGGGCTCCTTTGCTATTTTTGGGAGGAGAGGTAATCCTCTCCTCCCTGACTCTGCAACCCACTGTATCATTATAGTCCACAACTCTCTGTATGGCATTTTCAGGGCACTGGAGGAACTGCCCTGGGGAGGAGGGGGCAGGAAAATCTGCTTCCACAAGCCCAGCTGCACATAAATCCGGATCCAACCCATCATCTAAAACAGCACCCAAATAGTAATGGCAAAATCATCATCATCAGAATATCTGTACTACTGGGTGGAAAACACTTCGAAGATCCATTCACACTGCACAATTAAGAGAGCGGATTTCACTTTTACCTGGTTCCATAGTTCCATGATATGGATTCCTGGAATCTGCAGTTCAGGGAGGCGTATACAGAATTCTCAGCCAGAGACTGGTTTGTCAGATTACAAACCCCAGGATACAGCCATGGAAGTGAAGGTGGCATCACAGTGCTATAATTGTGTGAAAGGGCCCCAAGACTGCTCTCACCTCTTGGTCAGTTCCAACCCCCCCCCAGCTGTTTTTCCAGTAATATTGTAAGTGTGCTAAGAGAAGGACTCATCCTTCTCCATTCCGAATGGCCCACATAGGATTGAACCTCCTTGAATTTTGTACAAGTAGAGGTATTCTTCTTTCTTTCACCATGTAATACAAGCTTGGTCTTCACTGTAGCATTCCCCCATGGCAGGCTCTAGCTCGCAGCAGGCTTTAGTACCAACAACTTGAGCCATTCATCTGCTCACAGCCGACTCTAGCAGAAGCAACTTAGGGCATTCATCTTGGGCAAAGAAAGAGGTCTTTGCCCAAGGCAAGCATAAGGCCCTTGTGCTGGCTCCCTCTTCCTTTTCTCTCTGAGTTGCAGTCAGCTATGTGAAGTCAGCTGGCTGCTTATATATGCTAACTGAAGAGCAACAAATGGTAATGCGCGTTTTCTCATCCACTTGTCTAGTATCAGCATGAAGTTAAATTACGTTATTAGTAGTCATTTTGGCGTCCACATGAAATTCAGTTGAGATGTGGAAAATATTTGTTTTCTACCAGACTGACTAATTATTAGTTAAAGAAATATGCTTTAAAAAGGGTATTTTAGCACAGGAACCTTGGTTTGTGATTATCAAATTGTACCAATTTTTAAAAATGTTGATTTGAAACAGAAGCACAATAAGTGCCAGGTCACATTATTCTATTTGTTCCTTTGCCTCCTCACATCATCTACCTGGGTGAGTAGTGTACTATAAGTGCCAGAAATTCATGGATTTCAGCCACAGGAACTTTCATGCTCTTTGGAGCTGCAAAATTTCCTCATAAGATCATGGGAGTCGCGATGGCTAAGATCCGTGTCCTACTCACATGCTAAGCTGCTCATATAAATAGATACAAGTAATGTGTAAATTGGCTGTAAGATACTCAGTATAAGTAGAGAACAGTCTGCATCTCTTAGTCAATTCACAAAGGGGTTTAGGTGGAATAAAAATGCTTAATTATAATCACTTACAACAATTTTAAACAGAACTTTAACATGTGAAATATTCATTTTCCACTTGTTCAGTGTTTAGCTTACTGGTACACTCCAGATCTTGGGGTATTTGATAGCCTACAATTAATTTTCACCATCAATCTGGAGTCAAAGATTTGGCAAACATACCAAACCATTGCATTCAGTGTTTTCTCTCCATTCCTTATTACTATTCTCCCCGTTTCTGTTGTTCATAGTGCCATTATCTGTATATATGCACACACTTCTGTCTATAGGCTGGATCCTGTGTGAAACAGTCCAAGTCTTATTCTTGTCAGCCCTCTTTGCTTAGCTTCATGCATCCTCTCCATTCTTCCATTACAGCCCCCTACTGTGAACCAGTTCCCTTTGTTGTCCCTGTTCTCTGGATCCTTCCTCCACTTTCGGTCCTAGCACACAGATTCTGCACCTACATATTGCCAGAACCTCTGCCTGCTCACATTATGATGCCTAGGATGAGCCAGACCCACTACAAGGTAGACCGTGGCCCTTTCCACATGATGATAGTGTCCTGGTATGGGAATGCCTCGCATCGCCAGCCAGTGTGATCTCAGGGTATATCACTGACGGAGAAACTCTCTGAATGACCCCTGATTGTGCTACACTCTCATTCTTCCTGGCCATGTGGAAGGGCAGGAAGCATGATGGAGACACCTCCTTCCCCAGTGCAGCAGGGGAAAGAGCCCAGCTGGGCTGCAGAAGGCAGGCACACGTCACTCACACTCCCCTCCGTAGGAAGCTGGTCAGGCGTGGAGGGGAGCGTTCCCATCACGCTCCCTTCCTGGCAAAGGTCCTGCCGGGATCGCAATAGGAGAACAACTGGATCAGGTAAGGTCTGAAAAAGTTATCTCAAGCAGTAGGTGCTGAGGATAGCAGCAGAGGTACTGAAGGATAAGGCTGTCTGTTTTAAAAAGGCAACAGGAAGGGTAAAACAAAGAAAATGAATGAATTTGGCAAACTTTTCACTGGTTGCTGATCTTCTACTGGAACCTTCCATATACTTAAAAATCTTCCTTTCCCTTTCCCCTTTAATTTGTTGTTCTCCCACTATGTAAAACGCCTCATTTTCTCTCTCAAAACTTTATACTTGGGGAACACTGACCATGTAATGGAACCTGGTGGTTTGCCCACTCTGACTTGTCAAAATTGCTAGTTTTTCTTGCCTCCAACTGTAATATTGAAATTTCCACTAATAGCAAATAATAAAATATTAATAAAAAATGGCTGAGATGGTAATTCAGGACCTGTGTATGTGATGGATCTGTGTATGTGATGTGAGAAAATGGCACACACTGAAAAGAAATACGCAAAATCAAACTGCATAAACATTTTATATACAGCCAGGGTTTTTTGTTTTGATTTATTTTCCTAAGATGATTGTGTCCTGCCCTGGGGAAAGGATTCTCTGTACAATCCGTTTTGCATACACCTACAGTTTTGTATGTTGCTGCAAGCTCTGTAAGTAGGTCAAACAGTAGCATGTAGAAGTGTGATCTGTGCTTGTGACAAATGACACAAAGAGAGTCTAGTAGGTGAGTAAAAGAACTGGCTGATCAAACTCAAAATGATTAGTTTGGCTGTGTATTACTTCTTATCCAGTTGAGATGCAATACTTATATTCTGAACCCAATATGGAAATGCATCTGAGAAGACTATCAGACAATTTCAGTCCACACTGTACAAATCAACGTTATTCTTCACAATTAGTTATAATGCCTTTTGTTTCTGCTTTCTTTCACTGCTTTCTTTCACTCTAACTTTTACACCAAGTTATTTATTATCTTTACAAAGGCACAGACTGGTTTTCAATATTTCTCCTGCTCTTTCTCCCATCACAGAACTGACTGCCAATTCTTTCCGATTACCCTTTTTCACAGCGGATGGGTCTCTTCCCTCTTCTCTTGCTCCCAGAGGGAGAGACCACTTTCCTTCTCAGAATCAATGGTCTGATGGCAGCTGTTTTAAACGGTAAACTTCCAGATGGGGTTGACTATAAAGAGCAGAGCTTCGTTTGCATATTTACATTAGATTGACAGAGTCTTAGCCTTAACTCATCTACCTCTCATAAAGATTCTGAAGCTTTTATTCAGTTTGATGAATCAAATGGAAATCAGTAGGTCTGAAGGATGCCCAAAGTACTACTATACGCAGTATGCAAGTTACTTTCTCAGTATTACTTTAGCAGAAGTTTCTGGTACTTATTTATACAACATTATACATCACTTAAAAAAATAGACCAGAATTATTTTTAATATTTTTAAAAAAAACAAGCCAATAGTACAAATAATTAGAAAAGTAAAGTGACAGCCATAATCCATTACAGAATTAAGCAAATTTTGCCAGATGAAATTAACAGGCACAGTCATATTGGTAAAGGATTGTTATTACCTTACTATTACAATAAACATTATAGTTGCAACTGTAAATAACTATACTCAATTGCAACCCTAACTGTAACCAGGCTTACCTGCATTTCTTCACATTCATCAACTGCTAACTTTATCACTCCCTTCCTTAGTTGTCTTTATGAATGTTCAGACTATGGGGCTTTCCGCACTACGCGGTTATAACGCTATTATCCCACTTTCAACCTCGTGTGGAATTCTGGGTTTTGTAGTTTCCTGAGGCCCAAGAGCTCTCTGGCTGAGAATTCCAAAGCCCCTCCTTAAACTGCAAAGCCCAGGATTCCATAGGAGGTTGTAGTGCGGAAAGGCTATATAAGCTCATTCAAGACCTTGTCTTTTTTTGCTTACAAAAGTTCTGTTGAATGTCATGAATTCACCTGAAACAACAGGGAGACCAACAGAAAACAGACCCTGGAGAAGACTCAAATTCCATGTCTGCTCTGACAACATTATTACAGGCCCCAATCATGTCATTCAACAACATATTGAGTCAATACTTCATCTTCCAATGTGATATATACCATCCCTTGTGAACAATGTCCTATTTCATTGTACATAAAGCAGTCATGCCAGTTTCTGTGAAAAAGAATAAATGGAGACAAATCTGACATCAGAAATCGCAATGCCCAAAAATCAGAGGGGGAATATTCCAGCCTTCCAAAACTCTTAATATGACTGTTCTAAAGAAAAGGCATTTCAAAAACAGATTGTAACTTGAAACAGCTAAGCTACAATTATTAAGAAGTTTAATTCTGTTCCCTATGGTATGAATGGGAACAATGGTGTTTTGTTTCTGTAATCACATTATAGTTTAAAATCCTGTTAGTTAATCCAAAGCAGAGTAGACCCATTCAATCAATTGTTGAATGATGAGTTAATACACTGGTAAATCCCATTGACTGAATGGGTCTACTCTGTTTGAAACTAGCAACAGAATTCAGGCTTACCTGTGTTAGTCAGCTTACAGTGGAAGGACGTCTGTAGTGTCATCCAAGAAATGATTCATGAATGGCAACAGTCAGTAATAATGGTAACAGTCAGTAATAAAATCATTATTGTCTGAATTTCAGTTTCCTCTGACTTCACTGTTTACATCCCCTATCCCCAGCCTTGTAACACATACACTTGTAACCAAGGATAAAATCAACGCAACTAAAGAACTGGATTCAAAATCCTTGAAAGCTCAGGCTAAAATAAACCAGTTAGTCTCAAATATGCTTTCTTACCCCTCAGCTTTCCTCTTCATGAGAACAGATGATCTTTCATACAACACAATTGTAGTTTCTGATTCTGGTTCAACTGTCATGGCAACATCGTATGGAATCCTGGTGCGGCACTAGATCTCTCTGGCTCAGAATTCTAAAGGGCACTCCCTAAACGGCAAATCCCAGGATTACATAAGATTGAATCATGGCAGGTAAAGTAGAATCACAGCTCTATAAATGGGTAATCTGAAAGAGTCTAGTCCATGCAAATTTATGGCATAACAAATTTGTCTTTTAAGGTGACACAGAACCTTGCTGTTTTTACATACAAAGACAACAGTGTATTATTAGTTTATAAACAATGAAATGGCTTTGCATACAGAAAGATCTGAACAGCCTTCTGAATATCTGTATAGCTGGGCCTTTAGGAGATCCTTTCTCAGAAAGCATTTCTTAACCACTCCATAGAATGTCCTGCTCTGGTCCCTAACAGGTTTTACAAAACATGTGGACAGGATCTGGAGCTGATCACTTAAAAAGTTTACCATCTAAATTCAATGCAGGAAGCAGAGGAAGGTAAGAAAGGGGAGGAGGTAGAAAAAACAGGAAAAGCTATGCTGGAGCTTCAGGATGCAACCCTATGAATGTTTGCTCAGCTGTAAAGCTCCCTGCATTCAATGAGCTTGCTCCTAGGTAAGTCTATATAGTACAGTTGCTTCAGTTTCATATACAGTGTAGAGCATAGGCACTAAGGCCATTTCCGCACTAGATTGTTATAGTGCTGTTATTCCACTTTCAACATCCTATGGAATCCTGCGGTTTGCAGTTTAGGGGGGGGCCTCAAAGGCCTGGTGGGGGGAATGGACAGCTAGGGTCCAAACCAGTTCAGGGAAAGGAAAGGTAAAGGGAGTGGGGTCAGCATACTAAAATTTGTATTAAAAACATTGCTTTGTATACAATTTGCAGGTTTCACTTTCCCAGATTTGATTATTTGTGTGTTTCTCCAACCCCTACTCCACTACCTCAGGTACTTCTTTTCTGGGGTTCCAATCAGGCTGTGCAGTCCTTTAAAAACCCACCCCTAATCCTCTTCTTCCTCCACAAGCCGCTGCCTGGCAAGCTGAGGATGTCTTGCAGCCCAATTTCTCAGCATCACAAACCCTCTTCCGATGCCCCCCACACCCAATGATGGAGATGGATGTGAGAAAGTATAGCGCCACCTTGCCACCCCCCCACCTTCCCTCTTCTTTCTTCGACCTGGTTTAGACCCTGGGTGTCCATTCTCCCCACCATGCCCCAGCCCCCTTCCACAGACACACACACACAAACATTGTGATTTTTCCACTTTTCTGAGGGTCCTGTGCCCCTAACCCTAGCAAATGTGGAGGGCCAAGTGCATGTCTATCCAAAACTCGCCTTCCTAATGTTCTAAATTTCACCTAAACTTTACTGCCCACATTTTTCTTTGCCTCCATATCCCCATAGCTCCCTTCTGTTTTTCCAGTAGTACCAGCCTTATTTTCTCTTCAGTCTGTATTCAGAAATGTTGACTTGAGCACTCTTGTTTTTCTTGTACCTTTTTCATAATTAGCTAGCCTTTTACAAAAGCTTAACCAACGGCTTTCTCAAACTACAGCCCCTGTTGTTGGTTGAATGTCGTTGTTGTGTGCCTGCAGGTCGTTTCGAACTTTTGGCAACCCTAAGGTGAACTTATCCCTGGGTATTCTTGGAAGATTTGTTCAGTGGAGGTTGCCCGCTCACCGTGAGGGTAAGAGAGGGTGACTTGCCCAAAAATCACCCAGTGGGTTTCTATGGCTGAGGGGGATTCAAGTGCTAGTCTCCATTGTGAAAATCTCTAGTAATTTCCGCACTAGGCTGTTATAGCGCCATCATTCCACTTTCAACATCCAATGGAAACTTGGGCCATTTCCACACTAGCCTCTTATAGTGCTATTATTCCACTTTCAACTTCCTTTGGAATTCTGGGGTTTGGAGTTTGCTGGGGCCACAGAGCTCTCTGGCTGAGAATTCTAAAGGCCCCTCCCTAAACTGCAAACCCCAGGATTCCATAGGAGGTTGAAAGTGGAATAATAGCACTATAACAGGTTGGTGCAGAAATGGCCTTGGCGTTTGCACCCCTCCTTAAAGTGCAAATTCCATTGGATGTTCAAAGTGGAATAACAGCACTAAAACAGCTTGGTGGTTGCATGAAAGGCGTGACAGAAAGGGAAGGGATCTGAAGCATGTGAGATACAAATTATGGGTGCCATTTCCGCACTGGCCAGAGATGACTTTAGTTGCTGGGCTACTAAGTTCTCAGTAAGCCAACCCTTCCCGTTTCACAGAACGCCCCAACAAGGACTTGGTGGAAGACCTTTGTAGAAGCTTGTGCGGTTTGGGAGGCCGACGGCAGCACACACACCCCAGAGCGAAACGCAGGCGCCCCGATTTGCGTGGCTTAGACGGAGAAAGCAACCTAGTGGGAGAGCGAGCCTGGGCGCGCGCGTTGGGGGCGGGACTGGGAAATGAGCGACGGTTATGCTACTCACCGATGGTGGCGATATAGGAAGCGGGCGGCGACTGCGCGCCTGGGCAGCGTTCTGTGTATCGCCTCAGGATAGACGTTTTCCCCACGCAGGCCTCGCCGGCCATCACAATTTTGGCCAGCAGCGCCTTCTGAGCCCCGCAGGCGCCAGGCTGAGCCATCGGCCAGGAGCGGCGGAGGGCCGCGGCACCTCCCTGCGCCCAGTCTCGGGTCGGGGCCAAACTGAAACTCGCCCTCTCAGAGTCGTCGCTTCCCCTCCCTCGGCGCGGGTCAAGGCGGGCCCTCCTTTTTCTCCGCCGGGTTCCTCCCTGCGGGGCGGCCTTGGCCTTCTTCCGCGCCCAGAAGCTGCGGCCGTTTAACCGCCCCCCCCGGCTGTGTCTGAGGCACTATTTCGCCTTCTGGCCCCTGTGGTCAGGCCAAGCCCGTTTCCCCAGTGTTTCCCCAGCCGGCCGCACCCGTTCCCGTCAGAGTTCCCCATGCCTTTAATAGTAACAGTAGACTGCGGCGTTTTTTTAACCTGGAGGCTGCGGAGCTTTGCTGCCAAACACAGACGTGGTGGTGGGATGTGTGTGCTTGTCCAAAATGCTCCCTGGTTTGCCTTCGGGTCACTTCCAGTTATGCCAACCCTAACCTGTCGGAGAGGGTTTTGTTTTCTTTTTTTGCAAGAGTTGTTCTGAGAGGATTTGCCTTTGCCTTCCTCTGAGGCTGAGAGAATGTGACTTGTCCAGAGTCTCCCAGTGTCTGAGGATTTGAATCCAGGGCCATTTCCACACCACACTGTGATAGTGCTATTATTCCACTTTCAACCTCCTATGGAATCCTGGGGTTTGCAGTTTAGAGAGGGGCATTTTGAATCCTCATCCAGAGAGCTCTTGGGCCTCAGTAAACTACAAACCCCAGAATTCCACAGTAGGTTGAAAGTGGAATAACAGCACTATAACAATGTAGTGCAGAAATGGCCCTACTAATCTCCAGAAGCTTTAATGAATAAATAAATATTTGAATACTTAAATCTAAATTTAAATATTTAAATCTTGGGGGACCTCGGCAATAAATTATATTTACAGGGGTCCCTGCTAAAGAAAAGGCTAAGAACCACTGTTACACAGAAATTCAACTGGTGAGTTCTCTCCCTTCCTGGAGTCCATAATAGCTGGGTGAGGCTGACTTCTGTGGAGTGATTATTATATTCGCAGAAGACCTGCCAAGAAAAAAAGAAAAAGGAGGACAATCCCTTGACTTTTTTTGCCATCACAATAGGGACAGTATCGACCTTGGCACTTTTGTATTGTCAATCTCAATACTACTGAGTTGTGGGCAGGAATGCATGTCACCTTTAGTTTATCCACCTACGGTCACATTTTCACTTTCCTGATCCTGCTCGCCATAAGACAGTAGTACTTAAGAACAATAATCTGTTAACTCTCACCTATCACTTATTACTTAATGTTGGAAAATGGCAAAAAGAAAAAATGTGAATTCCCCAAACCCAATGAATGTGTGAATACAAACATGATTTTAAAAACATTTATTTTTATGTGAGTACTTAGATACTGTTTTTCCAGGAGCCCTCACAAACTGGCTTGGTGTTTATTGTGTTCCTTCAAGTTGCCTCTGTTTTACAATGACTTTTAAGGCAAACCTATCATGGGGAGAGTGGTTCAGAAGGGATTTATCATTGTCTCTTCTGAAGCTGAGACAGTGTGACTTGTCCATGGCCAGCCAATGGCTTTCCATGGCCAAGCAAAGATTTGAGCTGGGATTTGAGCTGTGGTCTCCCAGAGCCCTAGTTCAACACTCAAACCACTACACCACACTGGTTCCTGCAGGTACTAAGATGAATAGATATATATTTTAAAGAATGCAATATAAAACATAGTAAGACAGTAGCACTTAGACATCTCCAACAAAGATAAAACACAGAGCAATAAATTTCAGAACTCCAGACCAGTAGCATCAATTAAAAGAAGATCAGAATTAAAAGTCCCATTTAAAATCAGCTTGACATGGAATTCAACAAACATCTCATGCAAAGGAGTTATACAAAGATGGGCTGCCATGGATAAGTCCCTGCTTTATCCTTGTCAATCTGACTAACATAGATGATGGAACTGTTAGCAGGGCTTTTGGAGCCAATCTGAGCTGTAGGCCCTCAGCTGGAGTTGGCACCACTGCCAGTGCAAAATGTACTCAGTTCCTGCCTTCTCCTATGTATTAACACTGAGCACTGCAAAGAAACCTCCAGTATCATGTGCTGAAGGAAGAATGAATACTGGAGGCAGTATGGCATAGGAGAGAGGGATAAATGCGGGCAGCCGTTGCCCATTTTTAGTTGCCTTTATTCTCACTTCTTACCCCGTGGGGAGAAACACAGGTATTCTGATTGTAGAGTGCCAGCATGGTGTAGTGTTTTGAGTGTTGGACTAGGGCTCTGGAGAACAGAGTTCAAATCCCTGCTTGACCATTGAAACCGATTGGGTAACCTTGGACAAGGCATATTCTCTCAGCTTCAGAAGAAAGCAAAGGCAAATCCCACTCTGAACAAATCTTGCAAAAAAAAAAAGAAAAGAAAAGAAAAAAAGAAGTGGTAGGTTTGCCTTAGTGTCAGAATAAGTTGGAAATGGAAGCATACAAGAACAACAAGAAAGGCTACTGGGGGTTTTGCTGCAAAAAATAACAGCCCTCCCTGGTAGGTTTGTAATCCTAGAATCTGGTGTTCAGCTAAAAAACAAAAACAAAAAAGCTTCAGTTATATATTGGAGTTATCTGTTAGATCTTCTGGAACAGCTGGGAGTGAATAGGAAGAGCTTTGCTTAAATGGAGTTGAGGGAAGGAGGTTTGGATTACTCAGACAGACACAATTTGGAGGTATAAGAAATGAACCTAACTAGATCCATAGGACAGAATATGTTGTATAGTCATCTTTGGTCCTATGAATGTTTTGGGGGTTGAGTTCCCAGAATCTCTAACCTGTCACTGAAAGTAAGAGATTTTGGGAATTATAGTCTAAAAATATGGAGGGCCAAAGGTTCCCCAAATTTGTTATACAACTATTTTTACGTAATATAAATATAAAGAGGTAGTTCAGTGCATGTCAATGGGTGAACTGCAATCTTTCAAAAGTTCTTTTTCTTCTAGTTACAAAAAAGTTGGAAGTGAAACTTGTGGTTTAAGTATATAGTGAAGTAATGAGAGAAGTGAGGCAGAAGCACAATAAACACTTTTTTTTGTGGGATTTCCTGAAGCAAGTTCTCCATCCACTTTCATTCTTTTGCCACACAGTCACCTTTTGCCACAAAGAATTTTGCCACCTCTGAAAATTCTGCCCCCCAGTTGCGCATACAATAGCCTAAATCCTATTGTTATTCATGACTAGAGTAGACCCACTTGATCAGTTGACTTTACCTACATGTTGGAAAGCTGTTAATCAACTGCTTCAATAGGCCTAGTCTATCTGAGATTAAGGAACAGGATTACAACCACTAGAAGTGGTAGAGCTATAAATAGAATAAATCTAAGACAATGACTGTTTACAAATTAACAAAGCTTGATGATGTATATGATGCAAGATACAAAACACAAGAGTAGCCCTCAAAACATTAGATCTACCAACACCATCATATTGTTTCATCTCTTGGTTTTGCAAGCAGTTTTCCATAAATTCACTCTAGATAACTAATAAAATTTAGTGCTGTGTTAATTCCTTTCTTCTGTCCAAGTAAGTATGCACAATGGGACTTGAAACAAAAATGTTGTAGACTGTTCATGTTTATTGTTCCATTTAGCCATGCCCTCTTCCAAGACACTCCCTGCTAACCTTTTAGTTATTTTCCACACCCCATCTGAAACCTCACTGAACTGTTCCTCAGTGTTCCTACCATCATGTCAATTTTTTCAAAAGTTCCCTTTTTATATTTCTGAGAAATGGGGTTTTCCAGGTCTACTGATGCTTCCTCCTCTCACATGGCTAGCACTATTTCAGATGTATAATCATTGGTATAACCATGCCTGAACATCAGATATAGGAAGAACAAATCAAACCCTACAACTCAATGCTGTGTTGCATCCCCCCCCCGTTTCTGTGTGTGTGTGTGTTTGCTGTGCCTGAGGGGACTAAAACAAACAAAACCAAGCAGACATTATCAATAGAATCCTTTCTGGAAATTAGTCTTTCTTCATGTGCAAAAGAGCTTTAAGGTTTTTTTAAAAAACTTTTTGAATATTTAAGAAGTACAACTGGTCTATATGAAAGTTGTTCCCCAGAAACATGGACTTTCATTACTATTTGAGTTACTCCACACACAGACACTTTGACACCAAAAATCTTTTGTGTGTGTGTGTGTCGGGGGGGTGGAGGATATTAAACAGAGATTTGAGGAAAAGGACAAAGTCTAGTGTATACCAGCTGCCTTCCATTAGCTACTGAACATAGAATAGCTCCTATCTTACGATCATCAGGCCTGGGACATCCAGTATGTGACATTCCTTTCTCTCTGCTGGGTTCCAAAAACAATCAGGTCATCTACACACACTGCTTTCTTGACAATCTAGAGCCCTGAGGCAGAAGCCATCATGCTAACGCCCTGAGAAAACCACTGGTAAACATACCATACTCATTCTTATTTATCATAATTAACAATCTACCTTAAGATTATGCACACAATCCCATTTTTACCCTCCACAGCTTGGCATGAGACACTCATGGCAGGAAAACCATGCCTTCAGTGTTGTTCATGTTCCTTCTGCTCTGCTTCAATCTTAGGTGGAGTGCCCATACAGACTCATTTACAGAGGACAGTTCTTTGCTTGAATGGATATCAGAGGATAGTCTTCTCATTGAAAGTGTCTTATAGTCCAAATTCAGTTTAAATATAAAGAAACATAAGGGACAACAGGAGCTTAAAGTCCCTAGAAACAGCATCTGGACTGCTGACTGAGCAGGCACACAGGCCATTCGATAGCAAACGTTTCAACAAAGATGTGTTCACTTTCATTTAAATTATGTCTAGGTTTGCAAATTTGATGCAAAATATTCTTTACCTGACAAGGCAGAGTCAGCTTTGTTTGCAGTCTTCTTTCTGGGCAGAGACCTGCTAGCATGGTCACAACACAACAGACATTTTGCAGCTGCATCCTCCCAAAGATTCACTGCTTCTTGAGGCCACTTGTTTTCAGTTGACAATCTGTCCAGTCACTTGTTTACAGAACTGCTTCTGGAGTCCCGTCTCCAAGGAGAACACCTTTATTGCTTCTGCCAGAGATGATGATAATCACTGCTACTAACTGACCCTTGACGATGTTGTGTCTGACTTTTTAAACATTCAGCAAGAATCCTCCGATCAGTAACATTTTAGCACATGGCCAAATACCCATCCATTGACCTATTCTTAAGAACAAACAAGAGTAAACAGCGTGTTCTCTATTGCACCTTTCATAACCTTTCCTTTTACTGTCACCATAAAAGCAACTGGACCCAACTATAAACCTACTAAGGCATATAGACAATGCTTTGGTAACATTAGCAACTATGCTGACCCTTGTTAGGCTGCCAAAATTCAAATGTTTACGCTTCAGAAATCCACTGCCAGGCTTTTCTACTCATTCAGTTGATTCTGCAGCAACTAACAGTTTTTCATAACATTCTTTTTTATACTGTCCCAGCATATTGATATAGACTTTGGCTCAGAATAGCATTTATTCACACCAAATTTTGGTTTTGCTTAAATTAAATGCTATTTGGAGCTTATGAGAAAGCAAAGTCTACCACTTCATCATAGGCTTTTTTGTGATGTTTTTAGACAATAAATAGTGCCTTCTTGTCTGGAACTAAAGTGACTGCATGTACCCATAACCTATGAGGAAGAACCCATGCAATCCCAGTGTCCCATTCCAGCTTGTCATGGTTGATCACTCAATCTTTACTGTTTCAAGGAAAAATCACAATAGAAAACAGAGAAAGAAATGAAACAATGGCCTTTTCCGCACTGGGCGAGGGAATCGCCCCATGCTGGTACTCACCAGACCTGTGTGCTCCATGCAAGGGTCCACGCTGGTCCGGAGCAGTCTGTGGCTGCCGCTCCGCACTGCTCCGGGGACGAAAATGGCGGCTTCCGGTTGGTCGAGGCTCTCCACCAACCGGTGAAGCTCGCCAGCCTAAAGCCCGCCCCCGGCAGATCTGCAGGCTTGCACTGGTGCAAGCCTGAAAATCTGCACTGTAGCACGGCCACGGAGTGGCGCGCTCCATGCTTTTGAAAGACCTGTTTTAAGCGGTCTTTCAAAAGTGTGCTGAATGACCACTTTGGGTTGTTCCGGAGTGGGCTGAGGTCCGGAACTACACAAAGTATTCTGGACCCAGTCCACTCCCAGGTGTAGACGTCCTCTCTGGAGGACACTCTGCACCGTTTTAAAAACCCAGTGAGGAAAAGGCCAATGTTTAATGCAACAAAATAAGATATTTACAATAGGAATTTTAGCTTGTAACATTGTTGACAAAATAAAAATTAGATCAAACTCTGGAAGCTGTTGGGCAAACCTGCCACTGCAAATAAGATCATCATATTCAAAGAAGCCACAACAAAAGCATCTTTCTTCAATTCAGACCAATTAGCTTTCCCCTCAAGAATGGAGTCTGAACATTAGTATGAACTACAGAACAGGTAGGGAAATGAAACAAACACTGAGGTACATTCTCCAAAAAACTGTTGCCAGATTGTTGTGGTTGTGTCCCTTAAAGTCACTTCAAACTTTATGATGTCCGTGAGGCAAATCTATCACAGGGTTTTCATGACAAGGTTTATTCAGAGAGGATTTGCTTTTGCTTTCTTTCAAGTCTGAGAGAGTGTGGTTTGGCCAAAGTTAACCAATGGGTTTCCATTGCTGAGCAGGGATTCAAACGAAGGCCATTTTGCACTAGACTGTTATAATGCTATTATTTCACTTTCAACATCCTATGGAATCCTGGGGTTTACGATTTAAGCAGGGGCCTCAAAGACCCCTCCCTAAACTGTAAACCCCAGGATTCCATAGGATGTTGAAAATGGAATAATAGCACATAACAGTCTAGTCCAGAAATGGCCCATGACTCATATTCCAATACTCAAACCACTGGACCATGCTGGCTCACTCAAATTCTACATATTTTCAACTAAATAACTTGTAAAACTGCAGTTAGCATTTGTTAGATACTTTTTTTATGGTGTTATTAAAAAAAAAAAGGCAGAAGGAAAAGGAAAGGAGAGTAAGCCAGTTCACAGTGATATTAATGAGGACTGAACAATTGTTAATTAATCAAATAGATTAACATGAGCAGTCCATGTGCCTGTAAAAGAAATGTCCAAACAGAAATGATGACTGTAAGATTTGTGTTCAAGTGCAGATAGGCATATTTAGTCATGTTAAGAGAGTTCTAAGAATAGGATTAGAAATAAGCTTCAGACAGCATTCACGTTCAAATTTATACTTAATCATTACATACTTATTACATCCAGTGACACATAAATCAGGTAGGCTAGAAACACTGCAAAACCAAGCACAAAAATTTGTGTTTGTTACAAAGAGGTTTTGAAGTAGAAGAATTAGAAAGAGAGAAAAAACATGGTGTTGAATTTGACTAAAGTAATCCTTGTACCCAAATTAAACATTTACTGACTGAATCCTCATTTGTCCAAAATATATAATTTAATCTAGTACTTTAAAGGGAACACACTTTAAGTCAATAGCATTAAGCCAGTAGCATTGTTGACCAAGTATCTCAACAAGCCTCAGCCAACCCCTGACTTGCAATATTAACAGTGGACTACATTGTAGAACTGGTGCAAGCTACTGTACAGGCCTCCAACCTGCAGTAAAGGATAACAAAGAAATACACTGCTGCAATGTGGTAGAATACTCTATCATCATGATCTATGATTTAGAGACAAAGGGGGAACATTGCAAGGTTGGTGTACACTCTCAGGTTCAGCCCAGCCCCTAACTTGCCCTTGGAGATTCATACCATTGCAGATTTGTTGTGATATCCTGATCTGCAGTTTTCGGCATGAACTAAGAGCAGAGCTATCATAAACCATTCTTTACCAACTGCAGTCCCTTCTAACTTGCAATATAAGAAGTAAACAGCATTTGCTTTGGAATTTTCATTAACATGGTTGTTTTTAGAACAGGAACTGTATATGAAAGAACAGGAAGTACCGGTATCCTCTTTGCTGCTACCTTTTTAGATTGGTGGGGAGGGGGGATGTACACATTGGCTGCTCTGTTGCATTTATACTGAAATGCTGGAATCTACCATTGCTTTCTTTGGGTATCTTTCTTTTTGGATCTCAAGACATTTTAGAACAACTTTTCATAAGGATCAGTCAATTATCAGTCTAAGCAATGAAATTGTTTTCCATGTAGACTTTTTATCTTGATGGCTTTGTATCAACTCCATCCCATTCACTCTTTTACATGCTATGTTTTTTCTCGGTCACTTGCTGACTTAGTAATCCTTGTTCCTGTTCTCTTAAAATATTGCTGTTCTACTGTATATCACTAGATCTCAGGGAAGCATACAAGTAAAACGAATATAAGCAGAGAAAAAGAAAGCAAACATCATGTAAATAAACTAAAACATATTAAGAAGTTACAATGTGGTATAAAGGGTAAAACAATTTCAAACTATTTACACAAACATTTTGAAGTAAATCATTTATGCCCCAAAGTCTTTAGTGAACAGCCATATTTTTTACTTGGCACCTAAATGAAACCATTGTTGTGCAAATCAGGCATCCAAGAGGAGAGTATTCCACAAGGGATGTGCCACACTGAGAAGGCCCATGTCCTCCCATGTGTCACACAGTGGGGCAAAAAGAAAGGCCACTCCAGCAGGTAGAAATAGAAGCACTCCTTTGCATAGTGCTAGTCAAGCTCTTTAGTGTTTCAGTTGTTTATCACAAGCACTGTGAATTCAGATCAGAAGCATATTGGCAGCCAGTGCAATTCTTGTTAAGATTGGCATTACATGCTGTCTGTATGATATTCCAGTAAGCAATTAAGCTGCTGCGTTTTGCTCTAACTGCAGCTTCCAAGTCGTTTTTGGGAGCAGCACCACGTAGAGCACATTTCAGTAGCCCAGTCAGGAGATTACTAGTGCATGAATTACTATGGCTAGATTATTGCTCTGTAGAAAGTGCCATAGATGGCAAATCACCCAATGCTGGCCCTAAGCACTCTAACTCATTGAGGCCCAGTTGGCCCTCCACCAACAAGGATGTATGCAGATGTATTCCCAATCCACTTAAACAGTTTCCCCAGGGAGAGTGCAACCCCATCATGATGGGGCTGTTTACCCAGTTCTTGGACCTGAGAACCACTGTTCCACAATGTCTGTCTTATCAAGATTCACCTTTAGTTTATTGGTCCTCATTCAGCCCATTACAGCATCTAGGCACTGGTCTGGCCCCTGCACAGCCCCAGTTGAGTCTGATGACAGAGAGAAGTAGAGCTGGATGTCATCAGCACACTGATGGCACCCAGCTCCCAAACTCCTAATGGCGTCACCTTGTAGTTTCATATGCATATTAAACAGCAAAGGGGTAAGATGAAATCCCATGGCACCTCAGAGCTTGATTACAACGAGGCTGGACAGAAATCCTGCAGTGCCACTCTCTGGAATTGGCCCTGCAGTTGGGGGTGGAACCACTGAGTTCTTATGGGTTTGTTTGGGGAATTCTTATGTTTGCTAGGTTTTTGAGAATCTACTTTTTTCCTGAAAGGTATTGTAGTTCTGCCCTGAATTGGCCAAGACCTCCATTTTGTGCTTGGGTGCTGCCATATTGACTACATAAATGTAGGTGCTTTCCTCTGATGTTTGAAAAGGAATAGCAATCCATATTACCAAAAGAGAATTGGAATGAGCATGGACATTATAGTTAGTTGTCATGGCCAATAAATGTTGATAGAACTTTGTTATCAATGAATGTGTTTAATCCTCTACATACTAGACAATATATTAGTGTATTCTGTGGAAATGTATGACAGCCTGCAACAGCATTTATGACTCTTGTTCTGACTAGATTGTTTGAAGTTCCTAAACAGTAAAAGCAGGCCAGGATGGGTGAATGGTATGGATGTAAACTAAAATACTGAAGGATATTGTCCAGTGTCAATCCTTTTCAGAAGCATTTTTTCAGTTGAACTTCTTTGCCCTCCAGGAAAAAACTTATCTGTACTTATTTATGTCTTTTCTTAAAGGGTGTATAGCAGATGAGTTGAAATAACAGCCCTTTCCGCAGCACCCTCCCATCCTGCAATGCGGACAGAAGAACGATGGGACCATGACAATGCTTCTGCATGACGTTATTGTGGTCTCACCCTTCTCTGTCCCCAGGTGGTGCAATCACGGATTAAATCATTGACGGGTTTCCCCGTCAATGACATGCAATCGTGCCACCATCTCATGTTTACCTGTCCTGCGGAAGCCACAAAAGCGTGATGGCTGCACTTTCTGCCCCAGTGCAGCCTGAGAAAGTACACGGCTGCACTACAAAAGGAAGAGGCATGGTCATCGTGCTCCCAGCCAGTGTAGAGGAGAGCACTCCCATCACACTCCCCTCCTAGCAGAGCTGCTGGCGGGATCCCCACTGGATGACTTCAAGAAAAGGTAGGTTGCGCAAAGGGCCATTGATTGGGGAGATGGGATACTAAAGAGGGTTAAACCTCCTTTTAACAGCATTGCAGTCCTAGGGCCTTACCTCACAAAGGTGTCACATTGCCAGGCAATGTGTTGTTCCTGGTCCAGAATCTGTGCTATTGCATGACATCGTTGCTAAGCAGCAGCTATCACGTTGCAATCCATTCAAATTCCACCCTTTTTCAATGCTTGAAATAATCCAGCCCCCTTTCCCGCAACAATCCCGTCAGCTATGGGAATGCAATTTCTTAATAGTGCTTGATAGTGCTTCCTGCCATAGCTGATCCAGATGTCTGTGTGGTGTGGGCATTCCCAGGTTGTCCCTCCCCCAGTTACTCCCATGGCATGGTAAGTTCAAAGTCTATCACCTCTCTGTGTTTATTTTAAATTTCCTTTTTGAATTAAATTTTTTAAAATACATTTTTAGCATTATAGCACCACAATACAATAGCATACTGGGGCGTCATGATATTATAATGTTGCTGTAGTAGTATGGCTTTTAAAAAACCCCAAAAGCCCAAATCAATCATAAGCTGTGGGGACTCGTCAATGATGCTGTAATACAGTGGGAACAGTGATGGCAATAATGCTACTCATCCGCTGAAGTTGAAAGGATATGGTAAAAAGAACCCAGAATCTGATACCATCACAGAAATGGCGATGCTGCAATTGAAATGGAACAATGTGCTAATGAGGTATGGTGCAGTAAGGGCCCTAATCTCATTAGGAGTCCCTGTGGCTGCATTTCATTTGTGATCTTCCATGTTTTTTAAGATGGTGGATATTCTGTAACACTGTGGCTTTTGTAGAGGATTGGAAAAGATAACATTTCCCCCTTCCATTCCTTGCTATGATGTATAGAGAAAAAAGCACTACTTAAAAAAAAAAATTAAAAGACTGAATGAAAGGACCACTTAAAGACGTACATACAACCAATGCAAGAGATGTATTATTTAGATCACCTGATGCTTTTTAAAAAATTACTTCAGTCACACTATGGGACTGTGAGTAAGCCTGATTTTGTTCAGAGCAGCAGTGCTTGAGGAAAGAGTGTATCCCTGCCATTTTCACAATTATTATCCTCCACAGCTGCTTCCAGACTTACTGGGGTGGTGAGGAGGAAAATTCTAGTAGTTACACACTACATTTTTTTCTCTCTTGCTCTCAATCTGGTGATGGGCAATTTAGGCCATTTCTGCACTAGACTGTTATAGTGCTATTATTCCATTTTCAACATCCTATAGAATCCTGGGATTTACAGTTTAGGGAGGGGCCTCTTCAATGTGGCAAGGCTGTACTGCTGGCCCTGTTCTCTTCTAGCACGACTTCTCCAGCTCTGGTCTCAATATGCACACTTTGTAGAAGACCCAGGAGGGGGGTCTACATATATATGCTTCTATGGGAACTGGAGTCCTGTGGAATCTACATGCATAAAGTTTGCCTACAGGTCTATAGGCACAGCTCTTGTGTTGCAGATACCCCCACTCAATATATAGAGATAGAGGTCAGGGCCAGCAGTTGGCCCCACCATCCTTTTGAAAGTATGGAACCCTTTGTGCCTGTTGTGCCTAAAAGCGGGAGTGGGAGTAATAAACCTGTTCTCTGTCAAAATTTTCCAGTGTTTTGCTGGATGCATGCACAATAAAGCTTCATAGTAGCCTATGTGGGACTGCTGTCTGCTTCCTATTTTTTAAAATGCAAGTACAAAAATTTGTCATTGGAAGCCTTAGAAAATCAAATGACTTATCCAAAAGTCAATATATTGATTTAGTTCCTGATGTTTAGGCTATTGAGCCAGAACACTGGAGAAGTTGGCCCTCTCCACAATAATTTCAGACAGAACTGCAAGCATTGGCTTGGCCCGTCTCTCCTAATCTTTTATGCACCTACCGTTTCCAGAATCACCTCTATGAAAAAGAATATTCCTAGTTTGCAATGCATGCTTACCTAATGGAATCATGCTTCCAAGAACCCACAAATCTTAAATGAATTCTAAAGCGTGTGCCCTTGTGAATAGCAATATACACCTAAAATATTTGTGAGCAATAAGATCATGTTCTGAATGGTTAATTTTCCTACCAGGGATGTTAGCTTCAATCCACCTGTTATGAATTACCATACATAAGAAAAGGAAATCTGTTATTGCACTCCTCGGTGTCTTTATTTTGGCATCTGAAGAGATGCCTGAGAGCTGCTTGGGTACCAAAGAGGTTTCCTGCAGTGTTAAGGACTTAATTTTAGAATACTTTCTAATAAATCACCAGGAAAGATTATGGGTTTAAGGGGCAGGGGGTGTTGGAGGTTTATAATTATAACACCCCTCCCACAGCTTTCCACAGATCTTGTGCTGAATTGATAAATATTAGCTCTCTCAAAGAGACAGAATGCAACAAATGTCCTTGCAAACTGAAAGGGGTCTATTTTGAAGTGGCACTGGTAGGGGGAACAGTGAGAACTATAGTTGTTATAATGCAGTTAATGGGTGACAGTATGCTAATAAGTCAGATTAACTAAGCAGGTGATTCATGCAGTAATCCTTCTTGAAAGAAAGTGCCCATTTTGAGATGCTAAATGAGAACATAAATGCAGTCAGGCATAGAAGCCTTGAAAGATGGAAAGTGTGCAGACCTGCTTGTTAATGTAGTCAGTGAAATTAATTTTTTGGGGTGAAAGGGGTTCATTTTTCACATTCTGTGATCATTTTATACGAGTAAGGTTCAAAATCCAGAGAAATACAGGTATATTTCTGTCAAATCTAAATGGATGTAATGACCTAGCACAGTAGAATTATATCCCTATTATTCTATGTTTCTCTGTTGCTCACTTGAAGCTCAGTGAAAGAGGGTGGGGAAGGACTTCTGAATGGACAAATCCCATGGTCCAGCTAAGATGGCTGCCATTGGGCCAGGCCTTACATGGGGAGAATAAGTTGTAATTTTGTAGGTCTTAGGTAGCAGCATAAAAATAAATCAAATAAATATTGATTATTACGATAACTATTAAGAACTAAATAGCAGTAACAGATTATGTTGTGTTTGGAATAAGTTTTTTGCAGTGGAGAAGGATGGGGCCCCTGTGGACATAGAGGACTAGATACTATAAGAGCAAATTCTCAAAACCAGTGGGCCCTGAGGCACTGGGACATGGTGGGTATAGAATCACAAAATCATAGAATCATAGAGTTGAAAGAGAACATAAGCACCATCAAGTCCAACTCCTTGCCATGCACGAATACACCATCAAAGCATTCCCGACAGATGGCCATTCAGCCTTTGTTTAAAAACCTCCAAAGAAGGAGACTCCACCACACTCTAAGGCAGCTCATTCCACTGTTGAACTGCTCTTACCATCAGGGAGTTCTTCCTAAAGTTTAGATGGAATCTCTTTTCCTGAAGTTTGAAACCATTGCTCTTTGTCTTTGTCTCTGGAGTAGAGAAAACAGGCTTGTGTCATCCTTCATATGACATCTCTTCAAATATTTAAGCATAGCTATCATGTTGCCTCTTAACCTTCTCTTCTCCATGCTAAACATACCCAGCTCCATATACCTCTTCTCTTAATGGCATGGTTACTAGGCTTCTACCATTTTGGTCATCCTCTTCTGGACATATTCCAATTTGTCAATATCCTTCCTTTTTTTTTTTTCTTTTTTTCTTTTTATTTATATAACTGAATCACAAATACAAAACAAGAAAAAAAAATTAAACACCATGTGATATACATAATAGTGAATTAAAAAAAATTTTTTTTTTCATTTTCTTTTTTTCTCTTCTCTTAAGCAATACTAACTTTCATTGTTATTTTGCACCTTTACCCTTAAATTTATAAATCTGTTCAACTGTTATAATTTCACATTTAATTCAATATTTTTCACATCCCCTTTAATCTATTTCTATTGTTAATTCTTTTAACTTTTTTTTTTAAAAAAAACATTAACATCACTTATCCATTTAAATCTATAAATCACAAGTTTGACACACACACCTACTAAGAATTACAAAATATACAACATAAAAGAAAAACAAAACTAAAACTAAAAAATACCCACCCCCCAGAGCCAACTTTTTATTTAATCCACTTTCCAAAATTGCCATTCTTCTTTTGACAGGGTAGTATTACTATCTCTTTTCAGAACTTTATCCAAAAATATTTTCCAAATTTCTTCAAAATCATTCCCTTTAACCAAACCTTTCATAAACCTAATTCTACATGTTAGTTTATCATTAATTGCAATTTTCCACACTTCGTTATACCATTCCTCTATTTGAAATTTTTCATTTGCTTTCCATTTTTTTGCTATTATTAATCTCGCTGCAGTTAACAAATTTGTTATTAATTCTTTCTTTACTTGAGTACACTCAACCTTATCATATATAGACAACAATGCAATATTTGGACATACTGGTATATCTGCTCCTATAATCTCTTTTATCTCTTTAAAAACCTTTTGCCAAAACTCCATTATCTTATTGCAATTCCACCACATATGCATATATGTACCAATTTCTTGACATCCTCTCCAACATAATCTTGAATATTTCTCATCTATTTGATTTAATTTCACTGGAGTCAAGTACCATTTCCACACTAATTTATAATAATTCTCTTTTATTCTTATTGATAATTTTTTTAAATGACGTTGTTTCCAAATTTTTCTCCATTCTTGTATATCTATATTTTGTACTATCTCTTCCTCCCACATTTTTCTAAGAAAATCCTCTTCTTGTTCTTTTGCTAATATTTTATATATTTCACTTGTAATACCTTTTAGTATTTCATTTTCTTGCATATTTTCTCTTTGAATAATAATTTGTTCAAATTTAGTATATTCTTTAAAATCCTTAACATATCTTTTCATACTCTTTGTCCATTGCTCTAATTGTATATAATTTAACCAGGATATTTTAGTTTCCTGCAATCTCTCTTTCATTCTATCTTTATTTATCATTATTTTCATCCAATCTTTTAATCTATAAATTTTTTGTTTTTTTATTTCTTTCTCTATTATTTCTCTTAAATTTATTGGAAATTTTTCCATCATCACTATCGGAGTTAATATTGATATATTCGGTAATAATTTTCTTTTATTTTTTTTCCATATTTCTATTATATTTTTTATAAAAGGATTTTCTATCTTCTCCATTTCTTTCTTTGAAAAATTCCTAAAAAATATATTTTCTAATTTTGTCTCAATATTCATATCTTCTATCTCTAACCAATCTAAATCACCCTTTCCTGAAACCCCCTCTATGATATATCTCAATTGATTTGCATAATAATACCATTTTAAATTTGGAAGTCCCAGGCCACCTTCTTTTTGACTTTTATACCAATATTTCTTGTTAATCCTCGATTTTTTATTTCCATTACAAAAATTATTTAATATCTTTTGCCACTCCTTTAATTCTTCCTCTGATATTTTTATTGGTAACATTCTAAACAAAAAGTTAATTTTAGGTAAAATTTTCATTTTTACCACTGCTATTCTACCAAACCACGATAGCTTTATATTTTTGTAGTCCTCTAATTTCCTTTTTGTTTCTAATCTTAATTTCTTGAAATTTTTTTCCTGTAATTCTTGTAAATTTTTTGTAATCTCTATTCCTAAATATTTAATTGATTCTTTTATTTTAAGTAATCCTCTTTTACTACTTATAAATTTTTGTACTTCTTCTTTAGTATAATTAAATAACATTATTTCTGATTTGGCCCAATTTATTTCTAATCCCGTCTTCTCCCCAAACTCTATTAAATGTTTATCTATCCTATCTATCTTTTCAATTGGATCCTTAATTGTCAACAATGTGTCATCTGCAAATAAGCTTATTTTATTTTTTTCCTTAACTCCAATTCCTTCCAAATTCTCATCATTTCTTATCACATTCGCTAACATTTCTATAACTATTGCAAATAAAACTGGAGATAATGGACATCCTTGTCTCGTTCCTCTTGTTATTTGAATCTGTTCTGTAAATCCATCATTTACCATCACTACAGATGTATTATGTGAATACAATTGATTTATTAACCCTTTAAATCTCTCTCCTAATCCTATTTTATTTAAAATTGTTTTTAATGCCGGCCATTCCACACAATCAAAGGCTTTAAATATATGTAGGGCTAAAATTCCAGCTTTTTGTTTATCTCTGTCCATTATATTTATTTTATTTATCGTTTTCCCTATTAAATTTGCCATCTGTCTTCCTTGAATAAAACCACATTGATCTTTATGTATATACTTATAAATAAATTTATTTAACCTCTTCGCCATTATTGCTGTCAAAATTTTTGCATCTTGATTTATTAAAGATATTGGTCTATAAGAACCTGGATCCATAGGATCCTTATTTGGTTTTAAAATTAATATTATTAGTGACTGCTTCCATGATAATGGAATTTTTTCACCCCTCAATATACTATTATATAACACTTTTAGTTTAGGAATTAAACCTTTTTTAAATGTTTTATAATATTCTGGACCTAGTCCATCCAATCCTGGTGATTTTCCTCCTTTTAAATTATTTATTACTTCTTCTATTTCCTCTTCTGATATCATTTCTTCCATCAATCCTTTATCTTGTTCTGTTAGTCTTACTTTCCAATTTTTATTAATATACTCCTCTATGTTCTCTAAAGATTTATCTTCTGCTGAATACAATTCTGAAAAAATTCCTCAAATATTTTTAATTTCTCTTTCATCAACCTTTTTTCTTTACCAAATTTATCTTTAACTACGCCAATCATATTTCTAGTTTTTTTTGATTGTACTGATTTAGCCAGCATTTTAGAATTTTTATTACTATATTCAAAATATTCCCTTTCCAAGTATATTAGATTTTTCTGAACTTCGTCCATTTCTATCTTTTCTAATTCATCTCTTTTTGCTTGTAATATTATTAATTTCTGTTTAGTTCTATCTATTATATAATCATTCTCTAGTTCCTTTATTTCTTTTTCTAATTTTAATTTTTTTTCTCCTAATTGTCTCTTTAATTTGCTTGATTCTTTAATGCATAATCCTCTTACCACTGCCTTCATTGTATCCCACAATACATCTTGTGTTACTTCCTTATTGTTTATATCCCAAATTTCTTGCCACTCCTTCTCTATTTTATTTACTATCTCCTTATAATTAAATAACTTAGTATCCAGTCTCCACCTTTTTGCTTCTCTATAATTCCTTTTCATAGTTATATCCAAGTTCATCAGAGCATGATCTGTCACTTTTATTGTTTCAATTTCTGTATTTATTAATCTAGGTATCATATTCTTTGAAACAAAAATATAATCTATTCTTGAGTAATTTTTATGAACTGATGAATAATACGTATATTTCTTTTCTTCACCCTTTATTAGCCTCCAAACATCTATCTGTCAATATCCTTCCTGAACTGTTGTTCCCAGAACTAGACACAGTATTTCAGCTGGGGTCTGACCAAGGCAGAATAGAATGGTACTATCACTTCCCTTGATCTAGACAGTATACTCCTATTGATGAAGCCCAGAATTGTGTTGGCTTTCTTAACTGTCTCAGTAGATCAATGGGAGAAAAGGACAGCAAGTAGGATCTGGTGAGGTGAATTTGATTCCTACTAATGAGAGATGTTGGAGTGAGAGCTATGTCTTGGGAATTACAAGTGGGAGTTCCCCCACTATACTTACCTACTGCCTCTATCTGAGATACACAGAAGGAAAGAGAGGATGCAGCAGGTAGGCATTCCCCACCATGCCTGGAGAACTTCCTTCTCTCAAGCAGCCAGTTGATATTGTTGAGGCCACAAGAGAAGCATTAGCAGCTGCCTTTCCATTCCACTTCTCCTTTATCTCCTGAACATTATAGCTAAGAATCTATTGCCCAGGTTTTCTTTTTCCCTCATTCCTCCCTGTCTTGTTTCCTTCTGTGTTGTGTCTTGTGTGTCTAAGCTTGTGAATAGGAGCTCTGATTTTTGTACACCACTCTGGATGCTTTTTTTTTTTTTTGCTGAAGAGCCAAAAAATGTATGCTTTACATACATTAATAATAACTAAGTAAGTAACTTTTGGGGTGTGTTGCTGGCAGCAATAATTTTGGATTAAAAAGAATGAGGCAATTTAGGCTGAAGAAGAAGAACCAAGCTTCTTACTCCAGAGGACAAAACCATATATTGTACACACAGCACAAGTTGACAGAAGTGGAATTTCGTAGTCTCTCAGGGCTCCAGTTTGTGACTCTTTTGTACCCTCCACTGTCTGTGTTGGATCTAAGTCTCTAGCTGTATAACCTAGTGCTATAAGGACCCTATATAGAACAAGGGTCCTTATAGCCCTAGGTTATAGATATATCGCATTATTTAAAAGATCTCAGACTCTTTCAGGACACAGTGCCATCAGTACTATTGCTCTGTGGACTTAGAGCTTCCCAGAACAGAGGCTGAGAAGAATCTTTCATAGAAGTATGATAGCCACTCTAGGTAACTGACATGTGGACCAACAGCCTCACCAACAGTAATTCATTGTTTAATTTTGGCCTCCAGCAAAATTCTCCATCTTATTTTGGCTTCCTATCAATCCATTTGCATGGCTTCCAATATATGTTAATTATTTTCAATACTGAGAAAAGACCTTCATGGATCTTATTATCAGCCTCTGTGTCAGTTCCCTGGCTTGGCTTATCATGCTAGCAGTAACTATGTTGATGTCAGAAGGTGACATTGATGTGAGAGCATCTAACAATACTTCCATGTGGTCCAGCAGCAAGGCTATGGGTAGGATAGTTCTGATGGAGAACCCATTGCTGATTTTGTGTGCTACAACTGAGGTATCAGAAGTATAATATTGTGGAGCAGGACAGCCATTGGTTTGCTGTCATAATAACAGAAAGTAGCTTTTATTGAACAGCATCAGTTGTGGTGAGAGGCATACAAAAAAGGTGTTGCAGGCCTTTTTGTTGTAGGACTCAGCTGCTCAGCTTCTGCTGAAAGTGATTTGGTAGATGCAAGTGAGAGATACAGAGATATCTCTATTACACCACCTCCATGACAAATAAATCTGAGCCTACAACCCTCTGTTTGCCATACTTTCTGAAAAGACACAGAAGCCCTAGGAGGACAAAGGACTAAGTGCTACCTAGGAAGACCTAGCTTTCAGCATGGCCCTTTCCACAGGATGTTGTCATCCCACAATGAGGATGAGAAGGACGGGACCACAACAATGGTTACGCATGACGTCTTTGCAGTCCAGTCCTTCTCCCATCCCCAGGCGGCACAATCATAGAGTAAATCATTGACAGGTTTTCCCTGTCAATGACTTGTGATCACACTGCCATCCTGCACTTACCTGGTATGTGGAGGGTCTGGAAGCTCAATGGCTGTGCTTCTTGTGCCTGTGCAGCTTGGGAAAGTACCTGGCTGCACTGCAGCAGGAAGAGGTGGGGGCATTGAGCTGCTTGGATTGTGGAGGCAGTCTGTGCAGAGGGGAGCACTCCCATCATGCTTCCCCCAGCAGAGCCACTGCTGGTATCCTTACAGGATGCTGCTGGGATAAGGTAAGGTGCAGAAAAGGTCTTTATCTCTGCTGATGCTTTTGAAGAATTTACAGTACAAAGTCTGCATGGGACAAGTTTTGAGTGACAGGAGATATAAAACCACAGTGATGAATAGTGGGTGATGCACTAGACAAGTGCTAGACCAGTGCTTTTTAAGCTATATGATGTAGGAGACTGATGATTTTTCTCCCAGTGTAGCAGAGGTTGGTACCATATTTGTGCCCATTGGCTATAGCTCTTTCTTTCCTGTAAACTTTCCAGAGACCAGCAGTTGATGGCTCATGGACCAGGACTGACTCAGGGACCGCCACTTTGAGTAGTGCCACACTGAACAACTAGCAGTGTAAACTGGTGCTCATTAACAAAGTATTTGAGAACAGGTGCCACCTGACGTGGTTTTCCCTTCTGTGTGCTTCAAGCCATATTCCCCACTGTTGTGAATGTGCACTTGTCTACTATGCCCAGTTTGTGGACTAGCTGGGGTTAGGCCTGTTGCCAGAATAATATTCACCCTGCCAAAGGAGAAACTAGCAGTAGCTGTCTCTCAGCTACAGGTGGTTCCATATCCATATTGTTAATTATCTTGTGACTTATCTTCTTATTGGAGCTTCTACTTCTGCTGTGATAACATTATTATCTGTTTGGTTGGTCTGAATCCTACCTGCCAAAGCACTTGAAGGAGTTGGTGTGTGTGTGTGTGTGTGAGATCCATTTTCTAGGTATAATTTTGTACTGATAGAGGCACTGAGACTAACTTCTGGAGGAGTACAACACTTTGTTGCTTCCCCCAGCCCTTCCCCATTATGCTTCTGGTCCACTTATAATTATTTTTCCTTCTTGTATGGTCATTGCCCAACCTATGTCACAATGGTGCTAGCCTTAGTTTTACCGGCATTATGGTTTTGCTATGCCATTGTGGATTCAGTATGTCAGTTACTGTCAACATAAAGAAATCAGTCTATCCCCATGGAGCTGGAGTAGCCAGAATAACATCTTTCAATTGGTCTGCTTTAATTACAGTTTGGGCTGATTTGTACCACCCTCTTCCCCAACTTCACAATCTTATTTGCAGACTGCAAATTTCAACTCCTTCTTTTGTGAATTGGTGGAGGGTTGAGGAATTGCTATGAAGCTGTGCAAGGTTCACCCACTCTGCCAAGGCAGCACATGAGTCTGTATATTGCCTGGACAGCACGAGTAGCTGGGCAAATGTCCTTGTGTTCAGGCAAAATGGCATAAAGGAAAAGAAAAATGGACCAACATGAGTATGAATGATCATAGAAAAAAAATAAAAATAAAAGGTATTTTGGATGCTTCCATTTCATCCTATTTTTAGTTTAGTTTAGTTTTGTGGTCAGTACTTTGGCTGTAGGAATGCCAGTGTAGTACAGTGGTTTGAGCACTGGACTAGATCTCTGGGGCCATTTCCACACAAGACTGTTATAGCGCTTTGATTCCACTTTCAACGTCCTATGGAATCCTGGGGTTTGCAGTTTCGGGAGGGGCCAGCCAGCCGGCCCCTCCCGAAATTGCAAACCCCTGGATTCCATAGGACGTTGAAAGTGGAATCAAAGCGCTATAACAGTCTCATGCGGAAATGGCCCAGGATAACAGAGTTCAAATCCCCAGTCAGCTGTGAAACCCACTGGATGACCTTTCTCTCAGCCTATAAGAAGGGCATAGAAAGCCTCCTCTGAACAAACTTTGTGAAGAAGGCCTTAGGACAGGGTTATCATATGGCTGAGTTGATTTGAAGGCATATAACAACAACAGCAACATCTTTGGCTGTGCTCTAGTTATGATGGCCATTTTGTATATGCAACTTTGCATTGGGAGAGGAAGCCAAACTGAACCCTGAGATCCCAACTGAACTACCCCTTCCTCTGATCCCTCTCCCCGCTCCTGCCTTGCACTACAGTCATCCTCCCTTCCACAGGCACTGCCCCACTGGTATGGTGCTTCTTTTGATAATAGCTAGTTTTGCTAGAGTGACGTTGCTACACCGTCAAACAATTAATTACTCCACAGTATTCCATTGCCACAAGGGCATTGGTTGTGATCCTATCTCTGTTCAACAGGTATAAGTCGAAAACAGGAAAAACTCTATTTATACACATTGTAATCTGGCAGGTGCTCTGTGAAACTTGCAAAAACATACTATAAAATCAGAGGTCACTCATCCATTTCTATATAGTTTAGTCTAATGAGAGATAAATAAGATAGACAGAGCATAGTGGAAGAAACAGAATTCTTCTCTTTAAACTTGGGTTTTGTTGACTGATCATTCTTATATTTTATCCTAAGGATTTTTATAGATACAACAGATAAGAATACCACTGCAATTTTGCACTCCACTGTAATATCTGTAACTGGTTTTGATGTCTTACTCAGCTTTGTACCAGTATGATTTTTAGAAAGAGTGTACATTATTTCCATGAAAACAAATATGAGGATGAGGAAGCATTTTCCCCTGTGTGCAATTCCTACTAAAGAATTTACATTCTTCTAATTTATTGGTTTACTGCACCACTTAGTGCACTCTGGAGATGTGCAGAATGTCCTCGCTGTTAAGAATATGCAGACGAAATTTACCCTTTTTGCACTGAGTCACTCACTGTCTCCTTGAAGTCACTGCACTCTATCCTTTCTCAATCCTCCCTCTACCCCCCTTCTCTATTTGCCTTGAATTTTGGCAGAGACAATCTCCGCAATAAGGATGAAATTCTCCACCAAATAAAACAATAGCAATACAGACAGCGATCAGTAAGATACACCAGGGGAGGCAACGGGGTGAGGGACTGGGAGGAAAATTCAAAGAGTGCAATTTGTACAGAATACAAAGGAATGGGTGGCTTATGGACTGATATGATAACCAATGTTTGGGACTGACCTTAAAAATAATCCAAGTATAAATATCCTTTCTCACATCCAGTATGACACACAGTGGTGTGAGCTACGCATTCTGTTTTCTGCTTATTTCTGTGTGAAGTCCACCACAACCTTTCCTATTTATGTAGTTTAATTTATTGTCCTGTTCACTTTAGCAGCACATCTCACCTTAATTTTATTCATAATGGTTCTGAAACGTCATTACTTTTGCTTTTGTTCTTATAGTTGATTATCCCAGTATGCAGCTTTTGCTACAAAGTTTGTATCTTTCTATTGACCAGATTATCACACCTTGAGAGGAGTAGATCTTTGGTTTCAGTCCTACATGCGATTGTAGTCAACAAGTGCTTTTTTGTCCTGTACTGCAAAAGTAACAGTGCCATCTTCATCTTAGTTTGAAAAAGATACAGAATCTTCATCCTTTTAAGGCTAGTCAACCTAAACATTAACGGCTTGTACAACAAGAATTATAGATTGGCTCTAAAGTGTATAGAAAAAGATTAGCACTTTTCTCCCACTATAGTACTACATGTTCTGGTAATTAAATATTACCCACAACTGGGAAAACTTCAGAAAATGATGTCTTCACAAAATAGACATAAACAAAAAGGAAAAACTAGTATTCAGGTAAAGTAATTACACATAGGCATATGGAATTCTAGAATCTCATCCCGGCAGTAAATGACATTACATTTGTGAGTTCTAAAAGCCACATGCTGTAACGCATATTGCACTGCAGTTCTGAAATATCATCATATTAATTTATAATATGAAAAGATATGAAATGGTACGAATTTAAACATTTATATAGGCCATAATTTTAATATTTCAGACAGCCTACTAGATGTGTAAGAGGGCAAATGACTTTAAGCAGAATTGATGCTTGCTGAAAACTTGAGCATTTGTCATTTTAGGAGATAGAACCGAAGAAATATTAGTATTTCACTAATGAAGTATTAACATTTAATTTTGTTTTGGATTAGGGGATGTGCAGTGATCCTCACCTGAGCAGCAGCTTCCTGCATGGAGGTAGCTGCTACTGAATAACACATGTGTAAATGGGTGTTTACATGTTACAATGTAACATATGGTTGCCAGAGTGAAAACTGGAGTGGGCTCCTGTACCTTCTAAGAAAGAATTTCAGTAGGTGTCATGGGCTTCCAGGACCTAGACTCAGGCTCAGAGTCTGAGGCAGCAGAACCTGCTCTGAGCCCTGACACAGAGACTGCTGCAGCAGAACCTGCAAAGCAGTCAGTACCACCACCTGCCCCAGGGACAGAAGTGTCAGCCCCAGCAGGGAGCACTGCTCACTCTGACACAGAGAATGATCTAGCTGCACCTACCTTTGCCCAGCGTAGATACCTAAAGGGTCTCCTGCATCGCTTCCAGTGAATTTATGCCAAGCACCAGTTAATCAGGCACCAGCTGCATTGAACCTGGAGCCTATAAGAACTGAGCCTTTCCCCTCTAGCCTTTGTCAGCAATTAACTGACTGTTTCTCCTGTGCATGCTTCTGTTTGCTTCCCTTGCTGGTGTTTCTGCCTCTGACTTTTGTTTGTTTTTGCCTGTCACTGATTTATGGACATTGTTGGGACCCTTATTGCTTCTCATTTGGAAAGCTGTTTCCTTTCTTCAGTAAACTGACCACTTAAGTTACTGCTCAGTTTTTGACCTGTGTTTGTTATCAGCTTCTCCTGGCTGCCAGCCCAGACCAAGCTCAAACAGTATGTGTTACTTATCATGCAACCAAATAACAAGCAACACCTGTTGAAATTCCCTCTTCTACACAACCTTTAGAGATACAGGAGCACTGTCGAGTTTTCACTCTGGCAACCCTAAAACATCAGACTATCTGTACACATGATCAAATGTTTGTTTCTGCACATGGGTTCATTCCTGATTTGTACCTAAGTATAAGACCCCTCTTAAATCCAGAGCACATATCAAGTGTACATCTGTACCTGTGCAGAATGAAGACATATATGTTTGAATGAATGGATGTTCACTTTATAGTCTTCTACAGCTTGCAAGGGGTACAGCCCGTTGTCCCAAAATAGCTGCCATGGGAAATCTGAGGAGAAAATTATATATGTATGTGTGTAAGAGACAGTGGGAAGATTTCAGAGAAGAAAGAGACTGAGGAGAGCATAAGAAGAGTGTGTGAATAAAAAGTGTGGATGACAGAATTGCAGCTAATACCCTCAACTTGGTCTTCATCTAACAGCAACTTGGAGGCTGGAATGTGGCAGGATAAAGCCTAAAGCTGTGATGCAGAGGATGGACCTGAGACCTGAAGTGGGTATCTGATTTATTGGGCTCCATTCTGTCTTTTTTGTTTTATTCTGAACTACTGTTATCCAAATGGTTCCTATTGTTTCACTCTCTTCTTTTCCATGCCATTTTAAAATTATCTGTAGGATACTGTAACTTATGGCGACCCTATCTTAGGGTTTTCTTGGCAAAGATTTTTTCAGAGAAGGTTCACCATTGCCTTTCTTTGAGAATGAGAGTGTGTGACTTGCCCAGGATCATGAATGACTCCTCTTTACCTGGAGAGAAGTGACAAGTGGGGTGCCACAGGGTTCTGTCCTGGTTTCAGTGCTATTCAACATCTTTATAAATGACCTGGATGATAGAAGAGAGGAGATGCTTATCAAATTTGCAGGTGGTATCAAATTTGGAGAGGTAGCTAATACTTCAGCAGATAGGGTTAGAATTCAAAATGACCTTGACAGATTAGAGAGCTGGGCCAAAACTAACAAAATGAATTTCAATAGGATGAAAGGCAGGGGGAAAAAAAGAAATGCACAGATATAGGATGATGACACCTTGCTTGACAACAGTACATGTGAAAAGAATCTTGGAATTTTAGTAGACCACAAGCAAACTTGAGTTAATAGTGTGATGCAGTAACTAAAAAAGCTAATGCAATTCTAGGCAGTATTAATGGGAGTATAGTGCCTAGGTCAAGGGAAATAATAGTACCACTCTATTCTGCTTTTGAGCATTGGACTATGACCCTGGAAACCAGGGTTTGATTCCCTGCTCAGCCATGGAAACCCACTGGGTGACCTTCGGCATGTCATACACTCTCAGATCCCTTTCAAGTTTGTCTTAGGACCACTGTAAGTCAGAAATGACTTAAAGACACACAACAACAAATTCTGCTTTGGTCATACCTCAAATGGAATATTCTGTCCAGTTCTGAGCACCACAGTTCATGAAGGATATTGACAAGCTGGAATCTGTCCAGAGGAAGGCAACCAAAATGGTAAGAGGCCTTGAAACCATGCCTTATAAGGAGAGGCTTAGGGAGCTGGGTCTGTTTAGCTTGGAGAAGAGAAGATTAAGAGGTGACATTATAAACATGTTTAAATATTTTAAGGTATGTCATATGGAGGATGGTGCAAACTTGTTTCCTGCTGCTCCAGAGATTAGAACATGGGGCAATAGCTTCAAACTACTGAATGGCCATCTGTTGGGAGCACTTTGTGTATTCCTGCATGGCAGGGGGTTGGACTCAATGGCCCTTTTGCTCTTCCAACTTTATGATTCTATTACTCTGGGTTTCCATGACTGAGCAGGAATTGAGATCCTCATCTCCCAGAGACAGTTTCTGTCCCACACTCAAACTACTACATCACACTGGCTCTCTTGGGTTAGCATAGACTACTATAAAGACAAATGAGTCTTAATCAGGCCTAAACTCTCACTAGAAGCCAAGATATCTAAATTGGGGCAGTTGTACTTTGGACAAATTATGAGACCATTTGTCTCACTAGAAAAGACAAGAATGCTTGGGAAAATGGAAGAAGAAAAAGAGGAAGACCTCATTACCGGTGGATTGATCAATCAAAGAAGCCATGGTTCTGAGTTTGGAGAACATGAGGAGGACAATGAATGACCAGGGCTTTTGGAAGTCTCTCATTCATAGGCTTGCCAGACACGTTTAATAACAACAGCAGCTACAGATCAGCAATCTGAATATTTTATGTGAAAAACTACTTGTGTGCTGATCAACAATCATAGAATCATAGAATCATAGAAATGTAGAGTTGGAAGAGACCCCAGGGGCCATCCAGTCCAACCCCCTGCCATGCAGGAACACCCTCAAAGCACTCCCTTGGACAGATGGCCATCCAGCCTCTGCTTAAAAACCTCCAAGGAAGGAGACTCCACTACACTCCGAGGCAGCCGATTCCACTGCCACACAGCCCTGACTGTCAGGAAGTTCTTCCTGAGGTTCAGGTGGAATCGCCTTTCCTGCAGCTTGAATCCATTGCTCCTTGTCCTGGTCTCTGGAGCAGCGGAAAACAAGCCCTCTCCCTCCTCTACGTGGCATCCCTTCAAATGTTTAAACATGGCTATTATGTCCCCTCTCAACCTTCTCTTCTGCAGACTAAACATACCCAGCTCCCTAAGTCTATCCTCCTGGGCATGGCTTCCAGGCCTCTCGCTATTTTGGTCGCCCTCCTCTGGACTTGCTCCAGCTTGACCATGTCCTTCTTGAATTGGGGTGCCCAGAACTGGACACAGGATTCAAGATGAGGTCTAACCAAAGCAGAGTAGAGTGGTACCACTACCTCCCTCGATCTAGACGACAGACTCCTATTGATGCAGCCGAGAATTGCACTGGCTTTCTTGGCTGCCGCATCACACTGCTGACTCATGTTCAGCTTGTGGTCTATGAAGACTCCTGGATCCCTTTCACACGTGCTGCTATCCAGCCACGTGTCCCCCATCCTATATTTCTGTATTCCATTTTTTCTACCTAAGTGTAGGACCTTACACTTCTCTACACATTAATCTCTTTATTTCCCAAACAGACATAACATAACAATACAATCAATACACTAACACCACCCGTCCACGTTAAAAATAAAAACATTTGACTTCCTTTTGATCTTTTATATTTTTTATCAACCTTATGACGTATATCCTCTCTTTTATTTCCTGAGCACTCTAATCCGATCCGTACATCTAATCGGTATTCCGCTCTCATTTACCAACTTATTTATTTTGTAAATTTTATATATTTCTAATTGTCACTTCGGGACGAAACATAAAAATTAATTCTTTAAATGCATATTGTTCTATATACCCTGAAATAGGGTGTTGGAATCAAATTAAATGCATATTGTTCTATATACCCTGAAATATGGTGCTGGAATCAAATTAAATGCATATTGTTCTATATACCCTGAAATATGGTGTTGGAATCAAATTAAATGCATATTGTTCTATATACCCTGAAATATGGTGTTGGAATCAAATTAAATGCATATTGTTCTATATACCCTGAAATATGGTGTTGGAATCAAACACCCTTGATTATCTCTTCCTTCTATATCTCGATCGTTTCCTAACTTCCCATTATTATCCCTATATTGTCTATCTGTATTGTGCATTTACTATTTTTTATTCTCTTATTGCTAGACTAGTTGTTTGTCCCCCTATATCCTCTTTATAGGATTCCATGTTGAACGAAACTCCTTCAACGGTTCTTAATGTTCAGAGCTGAAAAAAGTGCAGATAAACGGGTGCACAAGAGTGCTCTGGAGCATGGAAAGAGGGCCACTTCCTCCAAAGGGGTCTCCGCTCCAGGAACAACCACAGCAAGTGCTGTTGTCGTTGTGCGCCTTCACTAAAGCAGACCCCTCTTTATGGTAATCCCATCATAGGGTTTTTTTCTTGGCAAGATTTTGGATTCATTCTTATTGCCATTCTCTGAGGCTGAGAGAGTGTGACTCCCTGCCATGGTTTTCCAGGGCAGGGTGAGGATTCGAACCCTGGTCTCCTCCAGTCCTCCTAGTCTGATACCCAAATTACTGCACTGGGTTAGATCTTATCAACTCTCAAATTCGAAATGGCGCCTATAACAACCCAAACTGGAATCCCATTGCAAGTAAAACTTTATATTTTTTAGCCCAGGGAGTGCCACCACAACCTCCTTAAAATCTGGAATTCTTTAGAATGCCATAAAATTAATGTTTTAAGCAGAGAAGGAGAGAAATCAATGATCCCCCAATAATAATTTTTATTATTGATAGCGTAACATCCAGCCTTACGGTCGACGGGGCTCCCGAAATGCATTAATATCAAGTCAGCCACGAGGTGGCAATAAAAAGCCTTTCTTTCAACTAGAGGCCCATTCACACTATGCAAATACACCACTATTGTTCCACTTTAACTGACATGTTTCCTCCCTATGGAGTCCTGGGATTTATAGTTTGGAGAGGTACCAGAGCTGAGAATGCAAAATGCGCCCCCCTAAAGGGCTGAATTCCAGGATGCCATACAATGCAGCTACAGTGGTTAAAGTGGAATCATAGTGCTACAAAGGTGTAGTGTGAAAGGTCCCTTTGGCCATTTCCGCACTAGCCTGTTATAGCGCGATGATTCCACTTTCAACCTCCTCTGGAATTTTTTATACACATCTACAGAGACTGGTCCTGTGTTGAATATACCATGTGAATGCCGCAAATACATCTGAGACAGCGACAGGGACCAAAGATTTAAAGCCCTCCTGCGTGCCTCGGTCCTGATCCAGCCACTCCTCCTGTTCTTCAGCTGCCACTGAAAAAACATATGCATGTGGACTAAGCATGTGGCAAAACTAGTTTGTCCCTCAGCAATTGTTTTAGGGTAAAGATAGTCTGGGAGGCTTTTAAATGCTTTTGGAAATTCTCCCCATCCTCTTGTCAATTGCATTGTACACTTCTTCAGCAGACTACAAGAGTAAAGCTTTCATCCTGGCAGTAGCAGTACTATATCTGGGCTGGCCAAATGCCACAAATGAGTTTTGCAATCTGTGCCCATTTTGCCTACACTGTGCCTACAGCAGCACCATCTGCATGCTCTTCATATCGTGGAAGGATTCAGCAGCCTCATGTAGCTATTTTAAACACTTGCATTGACAGTTTTGCTGCTGAGATTTGACACTGGAAAAGATGGTGATATCCACGAACATCACCTACTCAACAAGGAAATAAACTCTCTTTCCTGAAAAGTGATGGATGCACTTTTAAAGCATTTCATGTGCTGTTTATGGATGGGTGACCTTAGGCAAGTCATATTCTGTCAGCCTCAGAGAAAGGCAAGGACAAACCCCCTCTGAACAAATTCCACCAAGAAAACCTTGAGATAGGTTCACCTTAGGGTTGCCATAAGTCAGAAATGACTTGAAGCCACACAGCAACAACAATGATATGGATACAGGGCACACCACAAACCCTTAAGATGTAGCAATCCATTGGAAACGGACTTTGTATGTTGTCAGCCCCTTAGAAACATTGCTAAGAAACTGCTTTTGATTGACAAAAATATTCCATAGCAGTTGGGCGAGGCAGTTACAGAGTTTTATAAGTAGAATCATGGAAGGAACAGAAATTAGTCAGACTGAAGAGAGAACAAGGAAGTATGGAAAGAAAGGCGTTTTGGTGGTGTACAGCCTCCAGAACCCTGGTTAGTTATTGCTATGGAGAATATTGATACACAATATCTTTATTATACAGTGAACCCTTGTCATGCATGATCTCTGCATGTATGAATTTGAGGTTGTGTGAAGTGTTGTGTCCCTATATCTAAAATGGCAGTGATGTGTGCACAGATGCATTGCCACAGATGTGCACAAGATGCATCCATTGATTACATGAGACTTGAGCATGCATGGATTTTGGTATCTACAGGGGATCCTGGAACCAAACCCCAGCAGATATGGAGGACCCACTGTAATATAACAGAGAACAGGGAAATTCTCTTACTGGGTACTGTAGTGGTTTGAATGCTGGAGTAGGACTCTTGTAGACCAGGGTTCAGATTTCCACTCAGCCATGGAAACACACTGAGTGATCTTGAATAAATCACTCTCTCAACCTTGGAGAAAAGCCATGGCAAACCTTCTCTGAATAAACCTTGCCAAGGAAAGCCAATGTTGCATATTGGACTTGAGTTGAAGTCACATACCAACAGTTGTTATGGTGAATACAGTCTTCCCTCCACATTTGCTAGGGTTAGGGGCACATGATCCCCATGAAAGTGAAAAGACCATAACTCTAGCCCCTTCCAAATCACATTTAACACATAAAAAAAAGTATGATCACCATATTCAATCCACTGTGGATTCCTCTGAGGCATCAGGGTTCCTTGCCAAGGCAGAAGTGGCTGGTGGGGGCTTCCTGCCACCTCCACTGCTGCCCCACACTATTTTTAAGAGGGATTCACAAGCCTCGTCTGCAGTTTCTCAGTCTCATGAGGCTTGCAGTCCCTGTTAAAAATGTCATAGGAAGGCAGCACAGGTGACAGCAAATAATCCATGAATAATCAAATCCGCAAAAGTAAAACCAGCAAATGGAAAGGGCTGATCGTATTTGTTTAAGTTGACAATAAACTATAACAGGATTGGTCAATTGTCTAACAATAATCTCTGTAATTCTACCTTTTCAGCTACATTTAAAATGTCCCACTTTCCTTCTTTGTCTTCAGCTTACTTCAATTGCTGAAAAAGGAGTTCAAAGTGCAAAGGTAGTTTGCATTTGATTAACTCAGCAAGGGAAGAGTATAGCTAGGAGCAGAATCATGCCCTTCCCAGTAAGCCCAGGCAACAGCAAACTACTGCAGTCTCTCCTAGCTTGTATGTTCTTCCTCGTTAATAGTTTTTGCCATCTTGACAACATTCCAATGATGCTTGGACACACATGTCCTGGTTTTCATGTATGAAATGTTGGAGCGTATAAAAGCTATGTATTGTGGGAGAAACTTTTATGTATTTATTTCTGGAGAAACATTGTAAGTTTGAAATGTTGTAAATGGGACAACACAAATTGCAATTTGCTTTCATTTTGTTAAAATACTTATATGCCCCCACAACAAAGTTCTTAGAGTAGTTTATAAATACATACCACAAACCATGTATCAGCTATGTAATATATAAAAGCAGGACAAGACATGAAACTAGCTTTTGTGGGTAAGGCATTTAATAGCTGGGACACTACAACTGGAAAGGCATCTTTTTCCACTAGGTACACATGCACCACACTCAACCAGCAGTAGCCACAAAAGAACATTATATAAGTTGCTCCAAGTGGAGACATGTGGAGAACAGCAGTCATTCAGATAGCTTGTTCCAAAACTGCAAAAGATTTTAAAGGTTAAAAATCAGGACTGTGATTTGGGTTGGAAGTAAAGCTAGGTGCATGTGTGTATGAGCATAAAGGAATGATGCATTATTGCTTGCATTCCTGGTTATCCACTGGCTGTTTTTACGACCTGGTTCTATGGACTCATGCCTCCTTACTTCTCACCCTGCTTCCCTAAGGCTACATGATCTCAACAATCTTCAGTAGCTTCTACAGCTCCAGCAATTACATTACTAGGTTCTGAATGTCGGTGCTTGCATCTGATCCTGTAATGACAGTCTCATTGACTAATAATAAAACAAAGCCCATTACTGTTGTATACAGTGCTCCGATTACAGGTGCCTCAGGTCACACTTTGTCTTTCTGCTCCAGGGCCTCCATTCTATTTCACAATGTAGCCTATTGCATTGCTGCCTTACCCAGGGCTATTATTTGTGTAAGTTTTAGAGCAGAACTATTATAAATACATTGGCTACCCCCATCCTCACGTATCCAAGAAGCTAATTATGGGAGCTCTGCACCAAAACATTGGGGCTTTAGTGGCTTTCCCAAACAACAAAGGTTGCAGCCCACCTTCCTGCAAAGTTCAAGGCCTGGACTGTGGACTAATAATGCTGAGGACTATTCCCTGTCCTGCAAAAGTCTATTCAGGGACTACCCTTTCCCATGCTCTTGCACTTAGCTGAGTCTAACCCAAACCACACTCAGTGAAAAACTTCTCAATGACTTGGTGAAGTTCTGGAAATGGTGCTCTAGATGAGGATGTTCAGTCATTCTTGAGATTTTCCTTCATTGCCCAGGATGTTGCTTCACTTCCAAGGGAGTCTACACTGACTGAAAAAAACACAAAGTCTGGGATAGTAACATTCCCTGAAACTTGTAGGCAATGTTCAGTTCATTTCTACAACTCTAGGAAACTGTACAGAGGACAGGACCAGCCCTGGTGTTATACACTGGAATCCTGTGGGTTCACTAGACTGGTTTAAATATGCTGGCCTAACATCGGCAATGGCAGCAGGACCAAAAAGGTGAAAAGGGCAGTAATTATTTATTTATTAATTAAAATAGTTATACACTACTCTATATCAAAGCTCTCAGGGTGGCTTATAAAAAGCATTAAAACAAGCTACATATTTTAAAGCAATAAAATAATTAAATAAACGAAAAACTAATTAAACTGCAATGTAAAAAAGATTTAAAAGTTTTAAAAAGTTTTTAAAAACTGTGAATATATTTGGAATGAATTAATGAGGCCCGTAGAGTTTAATGAATAGCCAAGTTTTAACTTGGTGCCTAAATGACATGAGTATTGTAGCCAGTCAGGCCTCCAGGGGGAAAGCATTCCATAAATGGGGTGCCATGGCTGAGAAGGCCCTCTCCCATGTCCAAACACAGTGTATTGATCTCACTGGTGGGACACAGAGAAGGTCTAAATCCTTGAGCAGTCACACTTGGGGAGTGGTGTTCCCTCAAGTATCAAGGTCCCAAGCTGTTTAGGGTTTTAAATGTCATCACAAGCACCTTGAATTCAGACTGGAAACATATTGGCAGCCAGTGCATTTCTTTTGAAGAGTAGTATGATGTGCTGTCTATACGGTAGTCCAGTCAGCAGCTGAGCTGCTGCATTTTGCACTAGTTTCAACTTACGAGTCTTCTTTGAGAGCAGCCCCAAGTAGATCGCTTTACTGTAGTTTAACTGATAGGTTCCCAGTGCATAGACTACTGTGACCAACTTACCTCTGTCTTGGAAAGGCTGTAGCTCATGCAGCAAAGCTGGCACCAAACACTCTGTCCCACAGCATGCTGATGACACCCTACTCCAAACCCCCTTATGACCTTAGCAGCTTCATGTAGCTACTGAACAGCATGGGGGAAAAGAAGGAACACTGTGACATCCCACAGCTTAATAGCCATGCGGCTGAACGAGAATCCTCCAGTGCCACTCGCTGGAACCAGTCCTCTAGATAGGAATGGAAATATTGCAGAACAGCGCCTCTGGCTCCCATTCCACAGATCTGGTCCAGTAGGGTACCATGAACCAATGGTATCACAAACCACTGAGATATCTGGGAAGATCAACAGGGTAGCACTTCCCGTCTTTCTTCAAGAGTAGGTCATCAGAGCAACTAGGGCCGTTTCAGTGCCACATTATGGCCTGAAACTATACTGAAATGCAACTATAAAGGGAACAAGGCACTGGAGAATAAACTTCATGAGATGCATGAAGTCATTTATCAGAAATCTTTACACTAAAAGTAATACATTACACATAGGAGGGACTAGAATAACAATATCGGATTTGAACCTGTATAAGAGAGGGGAAAATAAAATCAGCTGAGCTGTGGCTTGCGGCCATATTGGACTGTAAAGAGAAGTATAACTTTTGTTTTTCACAGAAGTAAAACTAATAAAAATAGAATACAGTTGGCCATAGCTAAGCCAATATAATGATGATGATGATGATGATGCAACTGGAACTATGTTTAAATTCAGTTCCTTACAATTAAAATAATACACTGAGTTGCCATGGTTTCTGTAAGAATATATACTCTAATTTAGCTTCAGTAAGGGACACAAAGATAATGTCCTTGCACATCTTCTGCAGTTTCATTTTGCAATTCATGGATGCTTTATTAATCAATGCAAGATGCATTCATTGAACTGGATTAATCCTGCATAAGTAATTTTTGAAATTTCCTGCTGAAGTTATTTTTCATTTCTATGAACAAATAATTTATTTGGATTTTCATATATCAGGATCACAGAGATTTACCACAGTCAGATTTTAATTTTAGTTACATCTGAGCTGGTTTATATATTAGGGCAAAAAGTTTTGCATGAGAGCCTCTTCTAAAATCTGTAATTGGTGTGGAACACTGACATGCACAGAATAAATCTGACAAGGTCCAAGGAGCTGGGTTCAGTTCCACTGATCAACATCTATGCTGAAGATTAACTGAATCTTTTATGGCATTACAAGCACTCTAGAATTCATTTGTGTAACTTCCCTTCCCACTAACTACTCTGACCCCTAGTACGACTGAGGCTTCTTTGGTTGCCATGAATTTCAAAGGCTGGAAGAAAACCAGAAAATAAAAAGGCAATTCTATTGCTCCCCCTCTGTCACAGACGGACATGCATACATATCTTTAACAATAATGATTTAATATACTTGCTCGGTCTGCCTCTCTTCTGACCTGGCAGTCTCACTTACAAGGAAACATCTTTAAAGATAGCTGGTCTATATATTTATTTACTTTGAAAATATGGTGTATTTAATACTTCAAAGGATTTGGCATTCCTTCCTTCCACAGAAAGGTAGCTATTTAAGCAAAAGAGCAGAAAGATGCTTTTGGATAACTGATCATTCTTTGTATGTATGTTATGAAAAGAATTTCAAAAAAATTAACGTTCAATTATTTAACCATTACAAACAGAGATTTATCAGACATGTATTAGGACATAAGGTTTTATTTAAAGTTCCCCCACCCTACAAGCAAGCTTCATTTACACATTCTAATACTGTACAAAATTTACATTACTAGTGACTTGTATGGGTTCCTCAATCATGCCTTCCAGAAAGTTAGAAAGATTTACATATAATCCTCATAAATTCTTTAATTACCTTTTTTTTAAAAAAGAACTTTTAAATGGACAAAAACACCCCCTCAATCCCTTCCCCTTAAAGTGGCATTTTAACAGTGGCATGTGACAATATTCAGTGATGAGCATAGTGGTTCTTTTTTTTAATGTCATAACATGTTGTCTCATTTAGTGTTGTAACAGGCTTCCTCTTCATATATTTTAATATACATCTATATTTCAAAACACCCTCCCTCCCTCCATTATGATTGCACAAACTATTATTTTACAAGGAATTAATTTGATCTGAACAACACAAATAAACACAAAACTAACAGAGATTGCACAAGATAAGAAAAATGGGTTGTGTTTCCAGGACAAACATTATAATTTCAGGAATTCTTCAAACAGGGATTTTACTATGTTCCCTCAAAAATTTCTCTGCTACAGTTGAGGCAGCTGAATCTCTGCTAGTTTTGCTGAAGTTAAAACAATGGAGTTAGCATTAGCAAAAAAACAGCAGTTGTGGTACTTTTTACTACTAACAATAGAGTAGCAATGTGGTAAAAACATCACCCAATATACTAGTCTTTAATTTTTTATCACCTTCTCAGTAGACTAAGTCTTAAGATGCAATTTGTTCCCAAATGAGAAAATGATTTCCTCTTTTCTTTTGGCCCACAATGATTTATGACTTCTGCCTACCTGTATTTTGTGCCTTTTTTCCTCACCTATACATCATAGTTGTTGACATCTGTCCGTATAGTTTTTGGAAAGCTGGGTTTGATTCTGTACTGCCTCATATTTTGACTGTACAATTATTCTTATTTCATATAGCATATAAGGTGGAGTTTGAATGGCATATACTGGAAAACCATTATTGATTTTACAGGAATGATTCTCAAGTATTTGTATTTAGGATATGCTTTGGAGCACAAAGTAGTCTGAAAACAACATCCACGGCTTGATTTTATGAAATGCTGAAATCAGGCAGAGACTTCCAGTATGTGGCACAAGACTCTTATGAGGGATAAAAAGAAACCCATCATTTCCAGCACTGGCACTGGGCTGTTATCCCACTTATCCGGCTAAAGAACTCACCTCTGCCATGTGTTATCCAAGGGGTCTGAACTGACTTTCATAAGAGGCAGGACAGATAGGGACAACCCTAGTGCAGCATTAATAAAATGGCCATTTAAATTATTTTGAAATCTGGTCTCTTCTAAGAATACAATCACATTTTGACTCTAGCACTGCCAATGTCAACTTGCAAAGTTTCAGTTTAAGTCCCTGTGTAGACACAGACAGGAGATGCTGCATTACTCAAAGTCTAAATAAGGCTGGTTGAGCCTAAGTGCCATTGATTATTTCTAATCAATGAGCATAAAGTCTGGTACATACCCAATGAATCTGATAGTGGAGACAGCAGTTTTGGAAAAATAAGAAAGCCCTCCACATGTCTGTATAACATCACTCTCTCTAATAGTGAACTCAGCTGAAGAGCGCTGACAGAACTGTAGCCAAAAAGCAATCAATGTGGGTAAAGGGGGAAGGTATCTGCATCCTCTGAGGAACCCTGCTGTTTGCAGAAATAGGGGAAAAAATGCAAACAAAACTGAACAAAACAAAACAAAATCGTCTAAGCAGGGAAAAAGAAAGAAATTTTAATTATTCCTCCTGTGATGTCATGGACTTTTTTGTAAAATATTGTTTTATGTATTTAGGCAATTGAGTTTTGTATGTATTGTGCAATAGCAGTAATCACATAAGGAGCTGGTGGGAAGGGGTGAGCAAATGGAATGTTGAGAGTGAGAAGTGACTGGAGGAATATTTGAACAGACCTCTATAAGGCTGGTGGTTGACAGTTGGGCCATTTCCACACTACACTCTTTTAGCGCAATTATTCCACTTTCAATATCTTATGGAATCCTGGGGTTTGCAGTTTCGGGAGGGGCCAGCCAGCCAGCCCTTCCCGGAACTGCAAACCCCAGGATTCCATAGGATGTTGAAAGTGGAATAATTGCGCTATAAGAGTGTAGTGCGGAAATGGCCTTGGTCTGGCAGTTAGTTGAGAGACTGGTGTGGAGTGAATGAGTAAGGATTCAGGTCAAGTCAGAGGTTTAGGTTTAGGTAATAGTTTTAGTTTTAGAGATTTAGGTAATAGTTTTTTGAAGGAAAGTGTGTGACTGAGAGTGAAATATTTGCTGTAAACATATTAAATCGTTAATCTCTTTTGTTTTTATCAATTTCTGTTAATACTGGTTTTGTGAATCGCATGTTTTTGGCCGCTGGGAATGGGAAAGAGGGAGGGAGGGAGGTAGAACTAGCAAGCAAAAGATGGGGTCCAGAGCTGATTTCTGTAGTAACGCCAGAGGACAAAAGCTGGTGTCCAGTGGGGATAGAATTTGCATAATATCCCATGCAGGAGCCTTCAGGGCCTCTAGTAAGTCCCCACATTGATAGGACAGGAAGAGGTCTTTACAAAGGTAGCAGGGGTGGGATAAAGAACACCCTTGTTCTTCATCATAGCAGTGATATATGTGGGAATCTTCAGTATGGTGGCAGCAGCAATTTAGGCAGAACTTTACATCTGGTGGAACAAGTGGAGGGAGAAGAGAGAGGAACCTCACCATCACCCCCCAATTGAAGGCCTCAGAAAAAAACAAAAACAAACCAAAAGAGAAGAAAATGGAGTATGGAACACTCTCTTTTGGAATGATGACTAAAGAAGTGTTCCTGTATTTATTCCCCCCACAGAACTCAAGGTGCTAATCCATAGACTGGTGCTGATGTACGATCCACTGGCTGCCAGCCTGTGGCAAGTTTCCAGGAAAGAAACCACAGTAGCCAATGAACACAAATATGGTTCTGGTATCTGGCACATTAGGAAAAAAAGTGCCACTTTTCCACACTAGATAGCCTGAGAAGCATTGATGTTCAGTATCAGATCTGGCCCTGGGTTCTCTTTTTAATGTTCTTTCTATGAGAAAGGGTGCTTTGTGTCTGCCTGATATTATGGAGGGCTAGAGGAGACAATGTTTTACTAATGTTGATTGTTTCTTCTGTTCTGACTACTGCTTCATACTTATATAGCATCAAAACAAAAAAGGTTTCTTTACAGTTCAGGTGTCCCTTGCCATTCACGACTAGTAAGAAAAAATAAAATTTTAAAAAACTAATTTCAATTTGTAACTATTTTCTGAATTAAACTGTATTTTTAATATACCAAACATGATCATTTAAAGCCAAACCAAGTTATATATAACACATTGCATGTTCCTAAAGCAATAAAGTGGCTTTCAATCTGTAGTGGATAATAATTTTGCATTTTTTTCAGTGTTTCCAAATTGTTTCCCTTAAAAAATGAAAAACTTCCACATTTCCTCCCATGGCTCCAAAATTTCCAGAAAGTAACATCTCTATCTCTTCAAGTCTTTTAAAAGCCTGCTAAGAACTGCATATGCTCAATGGCCACAGTATATTAATGAAAAAAAGAAAAAGATTGTGGAAATGGAATGAGGCATCTGGAAGAGGATATGGCTGGTTGGAGAAAAGTATTTCATATAGCAACATTTATTGCAGGTGCCACCTTTTATATAGATATATGAATGTGCAGAGGGGAGCTACTGGTGGCTGAATAAGGATACCACAATAAACTATCCTCTCAAATCAATTCTGTATTAAAAAAAATTCCATTTTCATATGCTGGACTCAAAGAGTTTTATTAGCCTCCATAGTTAGTCAAAATTTGTATTCATCACCAAACATCTGCTATTCCTTCTATCTGGTTGTGTGGTGGAAACATTCAGAAAGTGGCTAGATCTTGCTTCTTTGAAAGTGTCTTTGATGCTCAGCAAAACTTCAGGGATGAGGGGTCAGTCTGGTGATACAACAGATAGTTTGCATATAGGAAGTCCCGGATTCAATCCTTGGAATCTCCAGACAGAGTTGGGCAAGAGTCCTGTCTGGCACCTGTTTGTCATTGCAGACAGAACTGACCCAGATGGGCCTTACTGTCTGACTTGGTCTAAGATAAGATTTCTATGATCTATGCTTTTTTTTTCAATACTTACACATGGGGATTTGGGCGTAGAGTGCACAAGCGGCCAATTTGTTCAAAACAGAAGTATCATTATACCATTACCTCTGATGACCTTCCTTCTGACTCTGTGTTACTTGCAGAGCATGTGAAGCAGTCACAGCTTAAGATTAAAACAGAGAAGACTATTCTGTAATTCAGTGCTTTTCAGTATTTCAGTTCTGAATTACTTGTGAACAGCATCATCATGACCAACACAGATCCCATGCAGGTAAAATACAATGCACAATAATACTCATGTTCATCCAGGCAGTATTTGGATGGTTAGCATCTTCTCTCCTTTAAATTTAGAATCAATATAAGGGTCTATAGCAAGGAGTTGTTAAGATCAACCTGAAATGGCTGTCTGTCAACGTGGGCAATGTTCCATGTATTTGTTAGCTGTCTGACAAGATACCAGTCTACCTAAGGCAGGCACTATACTTAGTCCTCTTTTAAAATCATAAATGTGGATGTAGCAGTAAGGTCTTGTATGCAATATCAGGAATCCTGTTCTGTAAAATATTTATGTTTTGCCCTTTTCCTTTCCAGAATGGAACAGTGCTTTTCCCCCTTTCAGTAAATCCAGAATGTTATTTATTGTATGGCACACATGCAGGTAGTATGACAGTAGAGCAAGCAGGGCCTGCAAGTGGCTCTGCTACATCTCCTTCGAGCTCTGTCCAAGTTCCTTTCTCAGGACTGTAACAAATTGTGGAAGATTTGTAGGCCCCCTGAAATAAAAGAAAATCTTGTTGAACTAAGTTGATAAACAACATATGAGCAAAATTTGTGTAGCTCCAAATAGAAAAAATACTTTATGAATGTACTTCACAGCAAATATGCATACAAGCTAACTGTGTTCAGATACATCTTCTTATCTTAAAAATAACAAAAACAACAAAAAGTAAAAACAGAATGTCAGAGGGTGTGAGACAGCAGAACTGGAGCTGAACAAAAGGAGAAATGGTTCGGAGGGGATGTTCAGCAGGATCCTGGAAGTAAAGTTGATAAAACATGCAAAAAGTGCCAGCATCTTTAATTTGTGTGAGTTCTACAAGGTCACAGTGAGCCATGCCAGGTACTCAGGCTCTAAGAACAGCCTGATGAAACCAGACTAGTACTGGTCTGGTAGTAGTAAGAGTATCCTCTGGCATCTCCCCCTACCCATTCTTTAGTGACATGATGTTACTACTAAATGGCCGGGGGTACGGATCTAGCTGCATGATAAGGATGTTTGTGGAAAAGAGTCCTTGGAAGAAAGAATGAACACAGGGATCCAACTACAGTAGGTTTGTCTGAGCACTCCTCATCTCTATCATGACATAGGTGAAATCTTTATCATGGTTTAAAATGTTATGCTTCAGTTCTGGATTTCAAAATCATTGTAACAAAAATTGAAATTGCTACTAATGCTTTTCTAAGAATTGGTTATAATATTTCCATCTTCAAAACTCTGGCAACAATTTATCCAAATATATACAATTCCTGAGAAGCAGTGGTTATGGTGCACTCTTATAATGACAGAAAGACAGAGTTCTTACCATACTCCAGCTGTAGCCTCCAACAAGGTAAATGCTGTCATCAAGGACTGCACATCCAGGACCACTGCGACCCTCTAATATAGGAGTCTGCAAAATATTCCATTGGTCGCCTTTTGGGTCATAGCATTCCACAAGCATGACATCAAGGTGCGAAAACCCTGTATCACACATTAATAAAATATTTTGACTCCCTTTAGTTTAACAGAATGCCTGTGGCCATTATTAAAAGATACTGTATCCATGACAATGTTATTATTTCAAAAAAGAACCACCGTAACAAGAGGACTTTTGTCTTTCTAAATTAGATTAAATGAATCAGTATGACCACATCTTATTGTACTGAACTCAAACAACTTTGCTTTACTAAGATGATAAAGTATAACACTGATTTTCAGCAACTACCAGACGATATCTACTGGTATTGGTACAGACATATGAGATTACACTGATATTACCACACTCATTGCGCACCTACGTGGAACAGGTAATAAGGATTTTAATTTAGTAAATTTGAGGGCATAGTCCATTGGGAAATAATGTTGTAAAAGCACCACTAGAATGGGAGGAGCACATACATATCACAGAGCTTCCACTTATTTTGTTAGGACTTGAACAGAGAAATCATAGAATTATGGAGTTGCAAGGGACCTCAATGCAGGATCTCCAGTTAAAGCACTCCTAGCAGCCTAGCCTCCTTTCAGAGAAGAAGACCCCACCACCTCTCTAGGCAATTGGTTCCATTGACAAATAGCTGCTCAGGTCTTGCAGACTCAGGACCATGGCTTCCTTGATTGAGTCTATCTTTTTAGTAGTCCACAGTATCCATAACTTTTCTCCAGCACCACATTTAAATAGAGTTGATTTCCTTCCAATCAGTTTTCTTCACTGTCCAGCTTTCACAACCATACATAGATATTGGAAATACAATGGCATGGACAATCCTAACTTTAGTATTCACTGATATATCTGGACACTTCAGGATTTTGTCTAGTTTCTTCTTCTGATTTTTTGATTGCAGTCTTCAGTCTGATTTATGACTGAGCCAAGGTATGGGAAAGTTTGGAATTTTGAACCATTTCATTATCATTATGTAAATCATCTATTCATTATTATTATTATTATTATCTTCAGCTGTAAACCTGCCTTTGGACTTTCTTCCTTGACTTTCTTCAGTAATCATTCCAAGTCTTTGCTATTTTCTGCTAATAGTATGGTGTCATCTTAAATTCTTGATGTTCCTTCCTCCAATTCTTGTATCTCCAATTTTCCTCTGAGTCTAATCCTATTTTACATATATGTTCAGCATACAAGTTAAACAGATAGGGTGATAAAATGAAGCCTTGCCTGACTTCCTTGCCAATTGGGAACCATTCTGCTTCTCTATTTCCTGTCCTGATGTCTTATCCTGAGTATTGATTATATATCAGGACAATCAAATGTTGTTGTATACCCATTTCTTTAAGAGTGATCCAAAGCTTTTTGTGATCTACACAATCAAAGGATTTGCACATGCCGATTTTCTTCTGAAATTCTTTGGTGTGCTCCATTATCCAATGTATTTTTGTAATGTGATCCCTAGTGTTGCTTCCTTTCCTGAACCCAGCTTGGACAACTTGCATTTCCTGCTTCATATAAGCTAACTGATTGTAGAATTTTGAGCATTAATTTGCTTGCCTGAGAGATTAATGCAATGGTTATGTGGTTACTCTAATCCCTGGTGTCTCCTTTCATGGAAATTGGAGTGTATGCACAGCATTTCCAATCTGTGGGCCATTATTGTTGACAGATTTTAGCTAGAACAAGAGTAGATTCTGTCTGCATAGCTCTGTTGGTATACCATCTGTTCTTGATTCTCTGAAGTGCCCTGAGTGCAGCTTCATTTCACTTTCATCTCATTCTTCCTTCAGTGAGTCTGTCTTTCTTTTATTTCTTTCATATAGTTCTTTAGTGTATCGTTTTCATTGTTTATTTTATTTCTATTTGGCTATATAATGTGTTATGCTGCTGGTTGTAGAGCATCCCCACTCTAAGTTTAAATTTCCATTTGATTTCTTAGAGTTTGTGGAAGAGGTCTCTTGTTCTTCCTTTTTTGTTGTCATCTTCTATATCTTGGCATTGATTATAACAATAGTTCTCCTTGTCCCTAAGCACAAGTTTCCAAACAGTTACATTCAGGTTTTACTCTACTCCTGTCCCCTTTTATTGTTGCTTCTCATCTGTCCTTAACAGTTTGAAGAATTTCATCTGTCATCCATTCAGGCTTCTCTTTCTTTCCAGATATTGTCTTTCTGCATTCCTTCTTGATAATGTTCCTGGCTTCTTCTGGAACCCAGTTAATTAGGCTCAGTAATGCACATCTGTTTTTTACATTATTTTTAAATTCTTCAGGTTGTATTTTGGCACAATGGTTAGTTTAGTGTTCTCCTCTAACTTTAATCTAAATGTTGATATTAGTAATTCATGGTTTGTGTCACACTCTGCTCCTGGTCTTGTTTCTGCAGAGAGAATAGAGCTTTCCCATCTTCTGCTTCCAGTTATGTAGTCTATTTGATTTCTATGTTGGCCATCAGGTACTGTCCACATATACAGTTGCCTCTGGGCTGCTTCAAGAATGTGTTTGTATTCAACAAACTGTTGGCTCTGCAAAATTCAAACAATCATTCTCCTGTTTCATTTATTGATCATAGGCCAAATTTTCCTACAATCTTTGATTGTACTCTCTTTCCTGCTTTTGGCACTCCAATCACCTATGATTAACAAGAAGTCCTGTTTTGGTGTGTGATCAATTTACTCCTGGACTCTAGCACAGCATCTTTCAATTTCTTTTTCTTCTGCCTCTGTAATTGGAACATAAACTTGAATTATGACTATACTGATGGATTTTCCCTGATGTCTTATTGATATGATTTTGGTCTGATATTGCATTAGATTTTCATTTCCTGAGTAAAACACTGTGTAACTGTCTGATTTAAAGTGTCCCATTCCTTTCCACTTTAGCTTGCTTACTCCAAGTACTGCAATGTTTGAATGTCCCATTTCTTGTTTTCCTATGTCTAGCTTCCCCTGTTTCATTTTTTTCCACATTCCATGTTCCTATAGTATGTGTTATGCAGTTTCAGACTTTCCTTTCACCTCTCAGCACATCAAGAGCTGAACATCCTTTCAGCATGACTCCAGTTGGGTCATTAACCACAGCACTACTCCAGTAGCTTGTTGAGTTCCATCCGATCTGAGAATGTCATCTTCTGGCATTATCTCTTGTTTCATTTTGGATTGTCTCAGAAGGGGTAAACTGTGTCTCCTTCTGTATGGTACTGAGAAGTGTTGGCCATGGTGCCACTGCCATTGTCTGAGAGATTCTCTGCCAGTGTCACCCCGCCTTATTGCTACTGCCCAGTATCTGTTTGGCACACGTAGTCTGGCTCCCTAGGAAAAGTCTGTCTGATATGGGAGACCCTACCTGCAGCACTGCTACTCTCAGCTTGGCCTCTTGCCTCACAGGAGCACACAATCCCACCACTGTAGAAAAATAGTGCCATTGATGGACTATATATAGTGTATATAGTAATGATAAAATGAACACAGTATCTACTTCAATGAACTAGAAAGATACCTGTATTAAGTAGTAGGAGAGTCATTAACATGAAACAAAGACAACATAGTGACACTAGTAGAAAGATCCGGATTCACAAACAAAACCTGTATACCAGTTCTGTACAACTAAACACTGTATACAGATGCTATCGTTCAGTAATAGAGAAGCTTTTGGAGTCTTAGGATTGGATCAATTTGTTCTCAGCAAATAAGCTGGTGGTCACATGCTAACATCAGAAGTGTAAGGAATATTTTTCTAATCTTTGATAAGAAAGGGTGTCATTACAGATTTAGATACCTTGCAAAAAAAAAAAAAATGTCAATGACCATGATTTTTTTTAACTCTTTCAGGATTTTAATGAAAATTATATTTGTTCAAAGATCACAGTTTTTCAGAAAAATTGTTTTGTGCAGAAAACAATATTTTGTGCGAAAGACAATGTTTTTATATCAACATATTTTTGGGACATTTTGAGCAAAAGAAATTTTCACAAAAAAAGTCCTCTAATGCAAATAAATTAATAAATAAATACATAAAAATCTAACAATGCATATAATCGTTTTATAATCTAGCCCACTGGAGACAAATTGAGCCTCTTTGTTCTTGCGTGTGGGAATATAATAAGCCAAGGATTAAATCTCTATTCAGCAAAGGGTGAGGTTATCCTGTGGATGACAAGCAGCCCTGACATGCTTGCCTAGACCTCATTTACTTACAAGTACACTCATATGTGCATTCATTTCCTCTTTTTTTTCTCTTGTTCATTGGTACAAACTGAGACTGTTTAAAGCCTTATTGCAGCAGGATTGGGGAAGATGGGGGAGGAGGGGAAGAACAACTCTAAAGGGGGGAGAGTTAACTCCTCCTTCTCTAGCTGCATCCATGCTCTTAAAATTCCAGCTCACTTCCAGCTACAATTGGGCCATTGGCCTTATTTATTTTATTCCTTATTTAACTGGAGATAAAGAGCAGCAGGAAGTTGGCCAGATGGAAGGTGGATCTCCTACCATCTGCAATAGGTCTGTGGGCTGGACGTTCTCAATACCAGTAAATCTAAGCAATTTGCTGTGAACTCATTTAGATGCAAAGGAAATGCCTTTTCTTAGATTGGGGTTGGTAAACAAACACACCAACACCAAACAACTAACCAAGTGTGCATTGATGGCCTCACCCCATTCCCAGACTGTTCTTTTTCTAGTGAAAGGAAGTGAACTGTCAGTAATGAAACCCTTCAGGAACAGCAATTCATCTTTTAGATAGGTCACAGTGCCCCCCTGCTCACATTTTCTAAGAAAACAAAACAAAACAACAGCAAAAATGAACTATTCTTTAAAACCAGAAGTTTGTTTGTGGCCATTTCCTCTTTTGTTTTGCTTTGTGCTTTCTGAATTTTGGGAAGCCTGTCCAGCCTCAAAGGGTTCTAGCAGGAGAATACTGACACTTGGTCCAACCACAGTTGCCATGCTTATTTTAGATAACTGGAGTGAAAATGACAAAAAGCACTTTCCCCCCAAAGAGCAGCATAAAATAGAATCCATCAAATCAGTTTCATTTGTGCATGAGACGTACTGGTGCTGGGGGAGAGCCTGCATTGGATTAAACTGGGAGAAGCCACAAGTCAAGAATGATGAATCTGTTAACTCCCCTTTTAATTATGGGCACAGCAAATAGTTTTAAGACTATTTAACACCTTTATTAGCCATCTTTCAATACTGTATTCTTTCCAGAGCAGAGTGTTTGTAGTGTAGGTTATTCCAAGAAAACTACTTCTAATGGCAGCTGTCTTTATGATTGATTCAGATAAATGTAGCTTGCCTAAACTTGAAGTTCATCAGGAGCACAAAAAACACTTTATTGAGGCTACAGGCTTGCTCACTCTTGCTTTATAAAGAGAGCTCTGAAGCAAGCGCAGGGAGATCATTATGCTTCTTATGGCCACAGAAATTGGCAGAATTGTTTCACTTCTACCACTTCTAAGTGCTGTTAGAAAATCTCATGTTAAGATGAGTGTGTATGTGCCTTTAAGCTGCCTGTTAACATATGGTGACCCCATTAATTTCACAAGATTTTCTTAGGCAAGAAACAGTCAGAGGTGGTTTTGCCAGTTCCTAACACACACACACACACACACACACACACACACACAGCGAGAGACAAAGAGAGAGAAGGAGAGAGGAGGGTAATTTTTAAGGCCACTAGGGATTTTAACAGCACAATCATATACATGCCTATTCAGCAACAAATACCACTATGTCTAAAACAGCTTACTTCCAGGTAACCATGTAGTGGGGCTGCTAATATTTTCCTTCTGGTATCTAGGAATCATTTCTCTATGGAGCTCATGCATAGTTTCTTTTCTAGCTCCTCATCTTGGAAAATGATTTACGAAGGTAAATACTGCTGGCAATATGGGTCAAAAATAATCTGTTTGTTACAGTGAATTCATAGTGATGACAAATCGTCTATGCTTCTGAATAATGGAAGTTCCTGTTTTTATTATCCAAAACATTCATTATTCATTTATTTAATGTACAGCTATAATTTTTTCTAAACGCTGGTTCAAGCATCATGTTATATTATGTGGTGGATTGTTAGCTCTGTTAACTATAACTAACCCAACAGAAATAGCTTCTATCAAAATACAGGGTAATATATTGTTTTGCTAATAAAAATGTGACCTTTCAAGTGATTCCCTCCAATTGCGTACAGGCGATCATTCATTACAGCCAAGGTATGGATAGCTCTCTTTGTGTTCATGTCTTGTTTTCTAGCCCAGACATCCATTACAGGATCATAGCAGTACAGCCAGGGGACATATTCACCATTGTGGACACCTCCTACAGATCAAATATATCTTAATTAATTAAAGTGATACAACTTTTTCTAAAAATACAATCTTACACAGGATTTTCTTTTGAGATCAAAGAGATTTTAGGAAACCACTGACCTGAAATATAGATTTTGCCATTATGTACTGCTCCTGCATGTGCTGCCAAGGGCTGTGGTAGGGAAGATACATAACGCCATTCATTTGTTTCTAAATTATAGCATTCCACACTTGACAAATAGCCACTTTCATTTCTCCCACCAATCACATACAAATTTTTGTCCAGCCGACAGGCATAAAAACTAGCCCTCCTAGAGAAAAAAACAAAACAAATAGAGCAGTTAGTTTATAACGATTACAATTAGCTCAGTCTTACAGAATGTATCAGTTGTTATTCTAATAACATTTGTTCACTAATTTATTTTTTAAGAACCAGATGATCCCCCAACCACTCAAAAAACCTACTGTACTTCCATTCTCTCCCTGTTCTTATCATCTCAGTTTTTAAAAATTGCTCCTTTGTAATTATTTTTGAGTCTTCCATTGCAACTCCTTAATTAGGAAAAGAACTGCTAAGAAAGTAATCAAAATTAAAATAATATTGTAATGAATAAGGTTACATAAAGCTATGGTAGAACCACACTTGGACTCCTGTGTAAAGTTCTGGTTGCCACATCAAAAAAAACAAACAAAAAAAAAAACATACCACAGAGCTGGAAAAAATGCAGAAAAGAGTAACCATAATGATTAGGGGAAAACAGCAACTCCCCTGTGAGGAAAACTGCAACATCTGGGGCTTTTTAGCTGAGAGAAAAGATGACTAAAGAGGAACATAATAGGGGTTTATGCAATGAGCTATAGTGTGGAGAAAACAGTGTTGCATCTGATGAGGCAGACTGAATCGACCAAAGTTTACACTACAAACTTCTTCCCTCAGTCAGACTGAAAGATCCCTTTGTGGAAAAAAATAACTATAGATAATGTTTCTCTCTCTCGCAGTACTAGAATCTAGGGGTCATCCAATGAAGCTATATGGTACAAGATTCAGGACAGGAAAAGAAAGTACTTCTACACTCTGCAAACAATTAAATTACAGAATTTGTTATTATAGAGATGTTTAGATAGATGGAGCATTGTGCAGAAAGCTTTCAAACAGGTAGAACAAATTCAGGAAGGATAATGCTATGAATAGCTACTTTTTTTTCAATTTATTTGTATCCCGCCTCTCCATATGGATCGAGGCGGCGAACAACTTACAAATAGCATGTATTTTGAAACATTTCTATACATGCCCCCAACAAGCTGGGTACTCGTTTTACCGACCTGCGGAAGGATGGAAGGCTGAGTCAACCTTGGAGCCCGGCAGGATTGAACTCACAACCTTGTGGCTTGCAGTACTGGCATTTAACCACTGCGCCACCAGGGCTCCTAGTCATGATGGGTATGTTATTTCCACTATCAGTCAATATGTCTCTGAATACCAGCTTCTGAAGAATATAAACAGGAATGCTGCATTGATCTCATATCCAGCTTGTTGGCCTCTCACAGAGTTTGGACATAACTAGTTCCAACTAACTAGTTATTAGGAATTAATTACATTTCCAATAATGAAGATTTAATTACATTTTGTTACTTACCCCTTGTAACTAACAAAGGGCAATCTCACTGTGTTTGTGGCATAATTGTAACATTTTATCTGCTTATATAGTCATAGCTTTATTAATGGATTAGAAAAGGTGTAGCATATGGATCAAATGTTGGTTCAAACTATGTCTAGTGGTGCTGCTTTATACTCTACTATGGCTGTTGAAGTGGTGATGAGGTGGACAGGAAAAAAGTCTGTTTTATATAATTAGCCAGATGTTTATAACATTCAATTTTTTAAAAAGTAACTACAGCAATTTTAGAGAAACAGAACACTACTAATTACTTTTATAAAAATGGAACTATAAAGGTAAGTGACTACCTTGGGATGGTTTTGGAACGCTAACTGACACTAATTTCATTTAAAAGTTAACTTCTGAGCTCTGGCTTCCATAGGCATCTAGCTGGCCACTGTGGAGAGAGAATGCTGGATTAGATAGGACTTTCATTTGACCCAAACATCAGGGCTCTTAGGGAAGAAAAACACTTGTTCTCTTGTTTGCAATCACCTTTCTAATTAATAAATTAGCTTCTACAATGACTCCCTAGACACCCTCTCACAATCTACAATCTCTCCAAGGATTCTGGAGCACACTTTCTGAATTATGCATTATATCTTTGTCTCTTGCTTTGTTGTTGCTGTGTACTTTCAAGTCGTTCCTGACTTATGATGAACCTAAAGTGAACCTATCATGAGGTTTTCTGGACTGAGAGTGTGTGATGCACCCAAGGTCACCCAGTGGGTTTCATGGCCAAGCAGAGAATTAAACCCTGGTCTCTGGAGTCATAATCCAGTGCTCAAACCACTACACCACACTGGGTCTTTCCTGACTCTAATGAACCCTCAAAAGTGCTCCTGTTAAGGTGCTACCTCAGGCAATTCCTTGGAACACTTGTTTGGTCAGGTCAGCCAAACACTGAGGCCGTTTCCGCACTAGACTGTTATAGCGCTACCATTCCACTTTCAACATCCTATGGAATCCTGGGGTTTGCAGTTCAGAGAGGGGCAAACAGGGGAGTTTATACATGGACATTTCTATGAGCAGTGTCTGCTTCATTCTCTTTAATGTAAATGTTCCTCAGATGGCACACTGAACTGGAGAACCTCTAGCCTATGTATGTTAGCTATACCCATGAGATCACCTGATAAATTAAGGCATGTGATTGGTCCGTAAGATACAGAATATTTTTCAGTGCTGCTTGTATGGTCTTTCAGAAGAATAATTTTTTTCTAGGGTTACCAATGTACATACACATGCTAGGAAAGGCAGAACTTTATCTTGAAAGGAACAAGCTGATTGAGTCGGCAGGGGTGGACTTAAATAGTGAACTCAATGTTTAAGGCATATGGTACCAAGCAAGGAGATAACAACTCAGTAAGACAAAGTTTAAAAAAAATTGGATAGATAATGTAACAATAATAAATTATCTTGACATTCACTTTCTTTATGGTCCTTCAAGGGTCATTGTTCCCAATTTACTAAGAGAACCACATCATCAGATTTTTTTCTTCAATTATCATTTTTTTCTTTTTTCTGCACTACTGCAAATAGAACAACTTTCATTGTAATATCACACTGCCCTCCAAAACAGGTTTATCTGGCTAACTCTCAACAGTCTTACCCACCTCTTTGATTCTTTGTACATAGAGAATTTATAACTTCAGTTAGGAATCAGAATTAACAGAAAACATCTTGCCATGTAGCATGTTCAGGTCATTTTCAGTGCTTACAAAAGGCACTTTCATTTCAAACAACATAATAGGAGGGGGCATACAATGTGAGATCTTCACAGATGACACTACAAGTATCCTTTTGTCTCTTCTATGTGCATGTATAACATGGATAAGATAGAAAAAGAAGTTGAGTAAAGCCTATTTTCAGTAGAAATATGCATTCTGGTCCATCCTTCCACAATCCGGTGGCTGTCTCCTGAACATTTGGGACAAGTCCTGATATCCTTGACCACCCCTGGCTATGCTATGAGTTGCAGTCCAAAACTTCTGGAGAGAATCAGACTGCAAAAAGCTGTTATAGCAAATCACTCCTTCTAACAGGGTACTCAAACAGTGAATGCTGCCAGGATGATAGCCAAAAGGAGCCACTGATAAACAATAGGGAAGTATTAACATGCTCGATACAATGGCACATGAATAGGAAAAATAGTGGCCGGCTGGAATCCTGAACAGAAAGTCTTTTCAAGGTGGAGGATACATAGCAATGTTTTATTATACGTCCTGTTTATTAAATGTGTGTTGCTGATTTAAATCTTGCAAATGAATGGGCAAATGTTTACTTCCAGAAAAAGACTGCTGCTGATCTGTTTTTATATGAAGAACCTGCAGCAGAAGTGTGTATGTTCTCTTCAAGTTACGTGTTTAGATGCAGCTATGAATTTCAGACGCTTGCATCAGCAGAGGCTCACATGCGGGCAATCACCAAATAGCTTCTTAAGTATGTAAGCCTTATATAATATCAACTGAACTGAAAATATTAATAAAACACATTTCAATATGCTGTGTGAAATATGTGAATATTTAAGGTAAATGTTTAAACAGTTAAAAATCCGGTATTTTATATAACTAAAGTGAATTTGATTGTTGAAAATTTAATCTGTCAGGGTTTTTGTCTACATTTTCTACCCATTCTTGCTATATTTAGGCACAGGTTCCTAACAAATTTAATGTCTATGTGCATTCTTTATTTTATCCACACAGTGTCACTGTTTGGAGCAAAAATGTAACAGTCTGCTTCATTCTTCAGATTAAATGTGTATTTTATGAGCAAACTCCCAATGGTAAAGATTTTAAGTTTCCCTTCTCCTTCTTTTCCACTAAATAAATTACACTTGAGCCATAGAGCTCTAGTTAATTAATGTAAAATTTAATTGCTATAAAAAGTCCTCCATGCTAAAATATTGCACTAAAATTCAGTTTAGAAGAGATATCATCCTTTCACATACATCTGGTCCTCAGAAATATACTGCCATATCTACTAAAAGAAATTACATCAAATTACTCTTATGGATCAGGACACTGGTCCAGCTACACGTCTTGCAGTGGCTTATGAAAAGTCTCTGTAATGAACTTAGCTAAATTTTACAATGCAGTTATAGAAGAAAGGTAAAAAGAAAGTCTTTCCTTATCCCCACTGGCAATGAATTTATGCCCTGAATACTGAAGTTTGATTACCAATCTTAGATGAAATAGCTATGAGAGTTATTACTGATCGTACCAATGCCAAGATCTTTTTAGAGGGACACTGTCAGCTCAAGTGATTTTAATCAAGTACTATGTTGTGATACTTTTTTTTTTTTTAAACCCAATTACATATCTTTCTCCTTTTCATTTACTATGAACAATAACACTAACTGGTATCTTAACGTATGGCCACACTTGCCAATTTTCACATTCTCTGGGCTTAGCAAAGGTACCACATGGTCTCTTTTCATTAATACTCCATTTCTGATGTTAAATCCTTATTAAACAGATAAGAGTGGTTCACCAACAGCTATTGTTTGGGTGTTCTATGAATACTGAGATGCCACTGGGCAGAAACTTGGAGAAACGTTTTAGCAAGCTCTGGAATGGTAGGAACACAGATACCTAATACATGCATTATATTAGATGAAAGAATAGAACCAGCATCTTCACACTCAGTTCTCCTCATTAATTATTGCAGAGAACTTGCACAAAACCCAGACCACTAAGTTCTAGACAAGGTACTACCACAGAGACAGTGGGATGGATGCATGCCTGAATAGAATACCCATTCAAAGAACCATCACAGGCAACCTTTCAATGCAGTCATATGGAGAATGTCCTTGTCCTGAGGTGTTGCCCAGCTTAGACCTTTACACCAACTAAATTCCTGGAAAACAGAGACCTATAAAAATCATATGTTGTAACTACATTGGTCTTCATTACTGCAACCTATTCCATGACTCCTTTTCAAGAGTTTAGAAACCTGCATTCTTTCAGAATACACCAATTACATTGTTAACTACTGCTGCTTATTGAGGCTGCTTATCTATCCCTGAGGCCTATTTGACTGCGACCAGGGAGAAAGCCTTGTTTTGCCTGGGCTCTGGAACACCCTTCTGTGGGAAGCTCACTTTACCTTCTCACTTAGCGCTATTTTAGGAGAACTTTCTTTTTATGAAGTCCTTTGACTAGGAGGTTTCTTTTTTGCTTTTACATGCTTGTAGTTTTCTAGTTTTATTGATACTGCTTTATGTTGCTGTTTGGAGGCAGTAATTATGTTGGTTGCTTTCATGACTTTTAGCTATAGTTGTCATGGTTTTTGTTTCATAATGGTGTTTTATAGTGTCTAGTGTTGTAACTGTATTTTTATTATTGTTCTTGCTTTTATTGCTTGAAGTTGTTAGCCACTCTGAGACTATTTTAAGGAATGGTGGTATATTTATTTATTTTTACAAATAACTAAATAACTTGGTGACTCTTGTCTAGTTCAGATTTTAAAACAAATTTTTGTGCTTGCCTTTTCTTGGAGTGAGCATTATAAATCCCCAAGGCCTATGTCTCTGGCTCCAAGAATAGCTGTTTTTGCTAGTGTATCCACTATTTATCAGTGTGTGGGTTACAGGGCAGGGGAATAAGTTTAATCACATCCTTCTAAAAAGTGAATTACTTGTGTAGTGAGGCCTCTTGAGGATCTCTCTGGCCCTTTCTGCAACTCACCTTTTTGCGGAGCTGGTGTGCAGGGATCACGCAAGCAGCCTCTTCCGAGAGGCTCTCGCATCCCGGTTCTTTCAGCTCCGCAGCTGCTGCCTGCTTGCGCGAGAGCCCCTCCTCTTCCTTCTGCAGTGCAGCCTGGGATTTTCCCAGGCTGTGCTGGGGCAGGAAGCGTGAGCTCCAGAGTGCATGGCAAGTGCGTGCGGGGCCCTGGAGTGATGCATGATCGCACATCATTTTCGGCTCACAGCCGAAAATGAAATAGTGCGTGGTCAGCCCCTGCCAGCCCCTGGAGTGTCGTGTGACTGCAAGTGCGTTGTGTGGACTGCTCCTTGCAGTCACGCGATGCTCCAGGGGCCCTTATGCATGGTAAATGCTGTGTAAATATTTGATGGCATATCTATGTAGTTTAAGAAACAGGAACTACTGATTAGCAATTGATTGATATTTTGGGAAAATATGAACAGGTTATAGAACTTGCTGGCAGGGTTAATACTGATGTGGTTGATAAGTCATTTGGGAATATTGTGAGCAGTTAAAGTGAAATGAATGGGAGAAGGAGAGAGGAAAAGGAGATGAATGCTGGCTAAACTGTGAAGAATGTGATAGACTAAAATATCTAATTCTCTCCTCACTTTGGAGAACATTATCAGTGCCACCAATGAAGAGTGTGGAGTCTTCAAAGAGAAGAACCTGAATTCTTTGGTGACTATTCTGTTGCTAAGGATGGAAGAAATATTTGAAAATATCTGAAACATGGTGTCAAGAAACCCTGATGAGAAGAATCCTGGACTGACAAGAATCTTTGCAATTCTGGACTGATTCTGCACAAAAGTTGCAAATGGTTGTTTTGAAACATTTTCTGAGCAGGAAACAGCACTTTCTGTGTGGAAAATACTGTTTCAATGCAGAAATATCAATTCCAGTGCAGAAAATATTGTTTTATGCACAGAAAAAAGATATAATTGGTGATTTGTTCTGCATAAAAATTTACACATGGTTGATTTGCACATAAAGCAGCATTTTCTGTACAGAAAACATAATTTTCCAGGCAGGAAGTAATAATTTTACATTGAAATATTATTTTCTACATGAGGAGGGAGATGTGAGCAAAAATCATGTTGATTGTATCTTTGCTGGCTAACTAGTACAGCAATGAAATTCGGTCGAACTGTGACATATAAACCCTGCCACAGAACTTTGTTTGATGATTTCAGATAGCCACTTTTGTCTTTGGTGCAAAGTTTCTGTTTTCTACACAAAACCCAGCAATCTTGCACAACAAAACAGTACAGTTGGCCCTCCACATTCACTAGGGTTACAGGCATAGGACCCTCACAGAAGTGGAAAAATCCCAAATATCAAAATGTGTGTGTGGGGGAGGAAGGGGCTGAGTTATGGTGGGAAGAATGCACACATAAGGTCCAAACCAGCTCAGGGAAAGGAAAGGGAAGGTAGGTGGTCAGCATGATGATCTATTTTTCCTCTGTCTCACCCATCCCCTCCTTGGATGTGTGTGGGGACATTGGGAGAGGGTTTGTGGTACTGAGAAATTGAGCTAAAAGTCGTCTTTAGCTGGCCAGGCAGTGGCGGGTGGAGAATGAAGAAGACCAGAGGGGTGTTTTTAAAGGACTGCATGGCCTGATGGAGTTGCTAAGAGTGCAGGTTTCCTGGGAAAAGGAATGCCTGAAGTGGAGAAGGCAGGAGTTAGAGAAAGTCGCAATAATCAAAACCATGAAAGTCAAACTCACAAATGTGGAGGGCTGACTGTAGTTTTCTGGAGCTGTTGATGTGGAACCGAAGGTTATTTTTTCTGTGGGGTATGTGTATGTCAGATGGCTTGTTTGTATATTCTGCTATACTGTATTTTATTTGTTTTTCCATGTGCATAAGGTTGGTTTGTATGCTTTGTCAGAGGACTTTTGGTGAGTGTGTGTGTGTGTGTGTGTGTTGTCTATGTGGTTCTCTAAGCATCACAAATGCTTTCTTAAATGGGTATTTTGTTGTGTTTCATAGGGAGCAAATATGTGATTTTGCTTTTGGGGTTCAGGGCCCACCTCTTCCTCATACTCACTTTCTTAGCCAAGTTTTTTGTACATGAACCTCATCAGTTTGTCTTCTGTACAATAGGTACTGGAAAAGAAAAACTAAGAAGTGGCTTAATTTTGGAACACCAGACTCTACCTTATATTGCACTTAAGTTTTTGGGCAAGTTACTTTTAAATTCACAGGCTTTCCCTCTGAGAAATATGTGTTATATTACTCGCCACTCGCACTATGGCAGCCATTTTAGGAAAGGACAACCTTTACCCATTGCAAGCTTCTCCCACTATTTTGTAAGAGTGCCCAAAGTTCCAAATGTGACCAAAAGATTGAGAACCTCTGGAAGAAATGACCAACAGATAGACAGCTAAGCATCTATTAGGAAGGAATACCCACCTACAGAATGATTTATGGTATGGGAATCCCTTGACTGGTATCATGGCATTCCATTGTATGTTCTTTATTATTGTTATTGATTTAAAACATTTCTTATGGCCAGCCTCAAAATTTTGGTCAGCCTATAAATACTGCAAATCAATCAATCAATAAATCCTGTTTAAAAAGCTTTCTATTAAAAATATTAACTGCTAAAATCCTACTTGAAAGGCATTTGACTTAATAAATTGTAAGTCTCCAAGGAAGCCACAAGGGACTAGTCAGTAAACAATTCACATATATTTAAAATGGGTAATCACATTTTCAGGAGTGCTGTCTATCCTCAGAGACTCTTACTACATTGAAATAATTGATCACTCTATGAGTTGTGTAGGCTCAGTTGAGCAGGTTAAGGTTAATTATCTTGATGTAAAGCTCCAGCAAAAGAAGAATTTTGATAATTAGAATACAATATTCCAACAGATTTTTGGACTTGTCTGCATTTTAAATTATATTTTAAATATGAGACAGGCATATAAGAAAATGCTGAGGATGTCCAATGCGTAACTCATGGTACGATTTTTACAGACACTAAATCTGACTGTTTTAAGTTAGAGGCAGTGAGGCTGTAACAAGTAGATTTGTTCAACTGGATAATGAGCTGAACATCTTCAATTTTTATGGATGTCCTAGCTAAAGGGTATCCCCAAATGCTTTATATACTATTCATCTGTGTCTTAAGACTAGGGTAATGATTTGCATAATAACTGTGCATTTCTAATTTTTCAAACTCCCCTCTTGCTACAATCTTGGGGTTCCTTAATCAAGTTTCTCTCCATGGGTACAGTTAAAAAATGTGTGAACTGGAGCTTTTACCAACAATGACAGTGAATCCTCTGTCTCAAGGCAGTAAATCCACAGCCTCTTAACATTTTGTGGATGAAAACCGGGCCATGTGTGGCCAAACTGCATCAGTGTGGTCAAGATAACAAAAGTCATCAATGAGGAAGAACAGACAAGCTACAAGAGACTGCAACAGTTTGCTTCTGCCCAAGTCAACTGGAATGGGCAACGTTCTACCTCCTCCTCTCTCTTTCTCTTACTGAGTTAACTGAGAGTAAACTACTTTTACACCTTTGAACTTAATCTCCAACAACTGAAGTAAGCAGAGGACAAAGGGAGAAAGTGGGAGGAGGAGAAATCGGGACATTCGAAAAGCAGTTGAAAAAGTGGCATGACATAGGATTAATCAGGACTGACCCTGACAAATCAAAAAGTTGGAAGGTGTGTTAAATCTGCTCTTGATTTTACTGCTGCTCCTCCCATACATAGTGGCACCAAATTGAACAGGTTCTCAGCTAACAATGAATCCTTTGGATCAACTCAGGGCAGCTCAGGGGTGTAGCTAGGAGGGTGGAATGAGGGCAATGACCATCCAAAGGAGAATTCCTTCTCCCCAGATTTCTAGTACTACAGAGAGTGAGATACGAAAAAAAGTTCACAACTGGAACGCTTGCTTTTGCTGTGTTTGCATTCCCTGGATCAGAGGCTACTCCCAACATGCCTCATTTCAACCCCTACTGTTCATTAGAACATTGTCAATGACATCTCTACACCCGCAAAATGTTTAGTGGTGTTCAGGACGTCTCCCAAGGTGTGTGTTGGGTGTGCATGTGGATTCACCACCCCTCACACAGATACTGAGGTGAACAGCAGTTTTGTTGATGCTGAACTCTATCCTATCAGCACTTTGGCAATGGTGATGCTCCTGTACAACTCAGAGCAGCTGCAGGAGGAAGGGCAGTAAAATGAGAAGAGGATCTACTGCCATCCCTAAGTGGGGAAGTGTGTAAAATGAAGCAGCGCCCCACCCAATAAGACTTCTGTTCCCCTCGCCCATGAAATTTTCTTTCAGTTCTCAAACGTCTTGCACTGCAGAGAGTAAGACACTGGAAATCGTTCATACCTTGCACTTTTATATGTGCTGTGTTTGACTTTCCTTTTTATTGCCTGCTCTTTTCCTTTGGATGCTTGAACTGTATTTCTAAATGCTAAACTGAAGTTCTAAGTTACTGCAATTCTGGAAGTTTGGAGACTGAAACAAAATTTCTTTTGAGAGAACATAATTCTGATTTAGAGGGGCAATGTCTGTGTCCCTGCCACTACACCCTGGAAGAGCTTACAGGAGAAGCAGCAGTAAAATCAAAAGTGGATTTGCTACCCCTGTGGTGGAAGATCCACTAGTTACTCCTGATCCTTACGGTTGTGGTCCCAAAGTTTCAGAATAACTTTCCTATTTTTGTCTGATGATGTTCTTCCTTGTTTTCCTTCAGAAAATTCTACAAGGCATTTTATAAATTCAAGCACACGGCTTTTTAAAAATATTCTTTGTTGCTGACCAATTTTTTTGTTTGTTTTAAGTGTTATTTTTTAATACATCACTGCTGATTTGAAATGTGAACTTCTGTTAGCCACTCTCATTTACATATCCATATAGCTATATCTGTATTTATATCTATATATATGAATGAAGCAAGTTGCTATAGAAATGTTTTAATCTAAACAAAATAGGGGCAATGAATGAATACTCATAGTGGTTGGAAGAAGTTCAGGAGCCTGTTTTCTCCATGCTAATTTGTTGTTGCTGTGTGCCTTCAAGTCTGTTTTCAGCATGGCAATCCTAAGGCAAACCTATCATGGGGTTTTCTTGGCAAGAATTGTTCAGAGGAAGTCTGCCTGTCTTCCTCTGAGGCTGAGAAAGTATGACTTGCCCTGGGGTAATCCAGTAAGTTTCCATGACTGAGTGGGGATGTGAACGCTGGTTCACAGAGTTGTAGTCCAATATTCAAAGCACTATACCATGCTGGCTCTCACCATGTATGTATGTCCACTAAATCCACAAAATCTTTTCTTTCTGTAACTAAGACAAACCATAGCATTGTCCACCAGAAAAGCATCACCACCACTCCCCATTGTACCACTCCCACAAAATGTTTATTGAACATTTACCTTTCTTGCATAGGTGGAAGCTGTATCCAGCTGTTAAACCTAGGATCATATCGGCTGACAAAGTTTGTACTGTGCTTTCCTGAAAAAAGATTAGTTCTGTATTTAGCTCTTTGTTTTTTTTTAATCATCACAATTTTATTGCACTGTATAGTCCTTTCCACTTCTTGATAACCTATGAAAGCTTTTCCTTTAGAGCAAAGCCAAGCCAAGCCAAGCCAAGCCATAACAGAAGCTTTTGACATGTACTTATGGCAAGAGAAAAAAAGTGTTTTTCCTATATAATAAGGTTTTTACAGTCACTTTTAAGTATAAAAATCCATTAATTCTTTAATAAACATGAATCAAAGTATTATAGAATAGCAGGAAACAATCATGAGAGAAGGCTTCTCATCATATGTCATGGATTTTATGGTTATTTGTAAATCTAACTCCTTCATTTGGACTGGGAACAGATTATGACAAAACTTATCAGAAAGAGGATGAAGGGGAAATGAACTTTTGTCAAGTGTATTGGTTTTCATATATTAGAGATGTGCTTATACTGCACTCTTACATCTCCCACAACGTATAGAGGAAATACTACATGTTCTCCAGACAAAAATATCAAAGCTATTTGATACTGTCTCTTGGGAGAATTTATTTTTAGTGCTATCTAAAACAGATTGTATTCTTGTTGCTTTAAATCCAAGAATTTCAGCTATAAAAAAAAAAGGGTCATAGAAGCTTTTTGTAATCTTGAGTATTAAACTTATGCAATGCATACCTTCAAGATATTAAGGCTGCAGTACATCAACAACATCAACAAAAGAAGACTGGAGCAAGGAAGTGCAGGACAATGTCTGTTTAGCACCTGAGCTTTCAAAACCTAAGTTTTTTAAAATACCTCTTGTTTCTGGTGTTTGTGACTAAAAACTGAATCACAGCTACACGACAGCTAAATCATGTACCACAAAGTGAAATATATAGTGGATCATCTACCAGGTAAATATTTGTTTTCCATATCTAAAAAATCCTAGATGCTTCTTTATACACTGAATGTGCACTAAGTAATATGAAAAGGGCTGGAATTATGTAGTTTTCCAGGTGCTGTTTGACTGCAGTTTGCATCAGCCCTCACCTGCATAGGAGATGATGAGGAATTATGGGAATTAACAGTCCAAATGCTTCTGGACGGCCAAATGACTCTCATCCCTAAAATACAAGATCACAGTTTTTTTCCTCCTTCTCACTTTACTAACCCACCTTCCAACCATGCCTTCAAGGTTTGGTGCAAGCTCATACTGCAAAATAGAATGATGTATTATATCCCATGCCTTTGACTGAATCCAGCATTATTCCTACATAAAGTAAACTTCACAGAACTTCATGCAATTCATTAGACTGTAGTTATCTGGAACCAAGAAATCACATTCATTTCAATAGGTCAACATTAAGTAGGGGTAATATTAGATTTAACCCAAGCGTGGCCCTTTCATATAGTCTTGGATTGTAACTCCTAGTATGCATCACAACTGCCTATGCCAGCTAGGACTAATGAGAGTTGCAGTACAACAAGATTTGGAGACTGCAATTTATCCATTGGGATGTGGAACTAATGTATTTTCCAGCACACAGGGATGCCATCTGCAGGACTGAACATGCACAGCTCATGAGTTGACAAGTGCAGAACTTTTGGATGCTATCCAGACAGCAGACAATAGGCAGGGCATATAATGTGGCATCAAAATTTTGCTCCAAGTAAGCCCAGGTTCTTCAGGGAGAACAAATTTTGTGAATCATTCTAGACTGGATTCTTGAATAATGTTTTAGTAACACTAAGCAGCTCTTTTATTACTATAAATTTGTGATTACAAAAATCTTTTATCAGTAGTGGTTACCGGGATGCTCCGTCTATCTATCACGTCCGATAGTGTTCTACATTCACAGCACAATTCCGTTTTCTTAAAAAACAAGTACATCCCTGTGCCCTTCATGTACATCTGTCTCTTTTACCTGCCCACAATAATTCCTCTTCCTTTCTCCTCTCTTTTTGTTCTTTCATATACACCTTCTCCACAGCCTTCTTCCAGTTCCTATGTACTTACATCTTTTTGCAATATCTACTCTGACCTCTGAAAACCTTTTTCTTCTTTCCTTTCTTTCTAAAACCATATTTCATATTCTACCTCCTTCTCCAGTTAAGCACTAAACTGTGGAATAGTGGTCTTTACATTTTGGACACAAATAAATGATTAATATATGGTTCTATTTCTAAGAGGGAAATCAGACAAAGAATAAGATAAAACATTTTTTGTGTGCTCTGAGAACAGTGTTCAAGGTAGTGTTGGTAGCTAAGTATCCCATTCAAATAGCATATATCTACAGAGGCAATGCTAAGCAGACATTTTTTTCCCCTACCCAAATATTTACTATTACCTATTCCTCATTGCCTCTCCTAAAAGGAGAAAACTGCAAGGGAATAAAGAAGAAGGAAGTGACTAGCAAGGACGCGTTCCACACAATAATACTAGTCTCTCTGCTGTGGTTCAGAATGCTACACACAGCAATACTCCATTAATTATGAAAAAAGGGGAGGATGAGTGCTTAGTCTAGGGAGAAAAGGGATTCAAACAAACCTAATGAAATTAAATACTTTTAATTCTACTGATTAATTGCTTTTGTAAAATAATTTTTATATGTTTTTACTGATTCCTTGATTGTTTTAAATTGTTCTGGTTTAAATATTTTGTAAACTGCCTTGAATCCCAATGTTGGGGAAAAGTAAGGATATAAATGAATACAAGATGATGATTGATGATGATGATGATGATGATGATGATGATGGCTGAAATCCTGTTATGGACTTGTGTCTGCGGGCATTAGAATGGGCAGTTGCACAACATCCATATCCAGTAAGGTGCTGCTGTTACACTGCCATGGAGAGAAGCTGGCAAAGTGGTCAATACACATTTGGAGCAATTCATAATGGGACCAGTGTGCATTGGTCTTATTGTTCCTCTGTGCATTGAGACACCAGCTACGGAATGCTAGATTTGGTAGAGCCCACTGCAAATTGGGACATTATTGCTGGATATCTTGTTATGCATCTTCACAATTTACTAAGTGTTTCTTAGCCCCTCTGCTACATAGCTGTGTATACATAAAGGTACATAAAGTAGACTGTGATAGAGAATTTCAGCCATGCATCATCATCATTATTATCACCTCCACCATCCCAATAATATGGGGAGAAGGTTTTGTAAACTGGCCTTTCCTGCTTTTAAAGGAGAAATTACTTATCCTCTCTTCATATATAAAAATAATGTATTCTAGGAATTCAAGCTGCATATAGTTCTAGCGTATTTACCCAGTATTCCCTGGGATTTTATTTTCCTCTTAAGAACTCACCCAACTGTCTTCTCCTGTACCTGTAACTTTCCCCCATATTTCCCAATCCAATCTGTATTCAGAGTTATTTACATACACAGTTTGGATTCTTGAGGGAATATACTGTTCTCCTCCTTACTGCTAGGCCTCGTCTTCATAGCAACCAGCCTATTCCAGTGCCTGTAACTTATCCCCATATTTCCCAATCCAATCTTTATTCAGGTTTGTTAACATACTGAGGTTGGGTTCCTGTGTGAATACACTGTCCTCCTCCTTGCTACTAGGCATCATCTCCACAGCAACTGGCCTATTCCAGTACTTGTAACTTTTCCCCATAGTCTCCAATCCGATCTGTGTTCTCTGGCAACATTGATGTACTAGCTTTTGATTTTTTTTTTGCTTTCTGTTGAATTTATGCAATGGTTTTACATTTTTCTGGAAGGATTTTTTGTTCTGAATTTCAACTTTAAGATTCCTCACATATGGAACCCATACAATCTACTGTGTGAGGCGAGAAGACCTTGTAACTATGTTGTGTATATCACTTTAATTTTAATTTTTTCTCACATATGCCTCCCAAAAGTTTCCCGGCATCCTTACTGAAGTCATATGAAGTCTTCTCGCCTCACACAGCCAATCATATGAGATCTTCGCCTGCCTGATGCAGACAAACAGAAAACTCCAGACAAACTTTGACTTTTATATAGTAAGTGACTATATGGAACAGAGTGGATCATGCACAGCATGGTTTTATTATTTTTCAGGCCTACTTCAATCTCTGCCCTTTCTTTTAAAGGGTATTAAACACCTCATCTCTTGACAAGCTTTTGGAGAAATAATCTCTCCTTTCAGTAAAGGTGGAGACAGACCAGTGGGTGGCAAAAGAGGATATTTCTGTTTTCATCTTGGCAGTCATTTTGAATTTTCCAAAATTCTACAGACACCTCAGAACAGGTCTCTCACAAAGAAGAGAAATGACAGCTAATTTGATTTTTTCCCCCTGCTTGGCAAACAAATTTGACTCAGCCCTGAAGTATAGATGAAAGGCATCTGGTTTCAAGTTGGGAAAAATAGCTGAGAAATCATCCTTGTGAATTTGGTGCGGCCTTAAGGAAAACCCGATGGAACACTGGTTCAGAAGACTCTTCTTCTCCTACATTGCTCGTCAGTGGTGTTTAAATATGGGAAAGGGATTGAGGGTTGCAGAAGTTTTTGTACTATTTCTATGGGTTACAGTTTCAATGATAAATATTTGCTAACTAGAAATTTAGGAATAGAGAAGAAAAATTATTCTTCTAGAACACTATTTTAGTAAATAAATAAATAAACTTTACTAGAAACAGGCTTTTAGACTGGATTAGTTTATTTAGCTCAGTTTTAAAGGAAATGAACAGATGTAACACTTTTATATAATTTGCTTTTGTGCAGATGCTGAAATGGGCCTTTCACAATAAAATATATGCAGTATATGTAATTTCATCTGGATCTTCTGGCATTTTGAAGTGAAAATGTGTACCTGCAAGCTGTTTTATAGTTTCTCGGTTATAATTATCTCTTTTACACAAACTGCTACAACTGCAACTCTGCCATCATATGCAAGCTCTTCAACAATGTCTTGACAATATTCTAAATTTTGCAAGGCATACTCTTCTCATTTTGCTCTGTTCAGAGGTTTGGTGAATTGTTTGATTTCTCTCTGTAGAAAATTTATGAAGTAATCATGTTTTTTTTTAAAAAAAAACAGACCAATGGAAAATCTCTACATAAACTTCTTGCACAAATGTAGAAATGAAAGAGTAGTTGAAGAATCAGAAGACTTTTGAGAATGCAAGCATAACCATTTTACCTGGAGGGAACTTGTTTAGAAGTGGAGGAAAAATAGCATATACTCTGAACATTGTTTTATTGTGTTCAAAAATGTAGAAAAGTATTAGATAATAGTTAAAACTCTTAAGTAGTTATCACCAAATGTCTTAATTTCAAAAAGTCTACCCAGAAATCTGAAATAATGTGAAGCTGGTGAATGAAAGAAACACCAAAGCTTCAAATGACATATCTGTTTCACATGCAGGAGAAATACAAGAGATAAAGTGAATTTCCACTCCCTTCTATACAAGCTCTCACCATTCATGTGGAATTTTCTCTCATCATATTTAGAGTAACTTTTACGAAGATGAAGTACACAGTATGTGTCAGTACTCTGCACAAAACCTTCGTGCTTTCTGAGATGCAAAATGCCTTGGGTAGATCAACACTTAATTCCTTATGCTATTCACTAATATTTGGTTAGATGGCTGGGGAGACAGGAAGCACACAATGATTCAGGCTGCAATCCTGGAAAGCTGTTTCAGTTTTCCACTTTTCAGATTAACTTGAAACATATAAAATCAATTTTAAAGGTACTAAGATACTGCATATATCCAGGGGTGCAACTGGTTACAAATGGCTGGCATCCTGTTCAGTAATGATGATATAAGTACACTAATTCACTTTCACAATTATTGCACCATTGCAATGACTGAAAGTGCCCCCAAAACCTATCTTTTAAATCATGCAGTGATGATATGACCAGCCATCTCTTGGTAGTGGGGCACCCAATGGGAGTCTTGTTACATCAGCTTGTTGTAGCACTCTCTACTACCAGGAGAGGGCCCGAAATGTAATCAAATCATTGCTCTGCCCTCCAGTGCCTTAGAAATTCCGCCTGGAAGGCTGCATGGCTTCAAAGGTAGATTTTTGGTGGGTAGCATTGGGAAAAATAGCTAGGTTTGCCACTGTAGCTACATCTCCTGATGTACAATCTTGGTATATACTTGACCCTGTGTTTGTGTGTGAGAGGTGGGGGGAGATTCCTTTTGTATGCACAAACACAGCTTCTTAAAACTGCAGCCAAAGACTTAAGACCTTTCCGCACTACATTGTTATAGTGCTATTATTCCACTTTCAACATCCTGTGGAATTCTGGGGCTTGTAGTTTAGTGAGGCCAAAGAGCTCTTTGGTTGAGAATTCTAAATGCCCCTCCCTAGACTGCAAGCTCCAGGATTTCACAGGATGTTGGAAGTGGAATAATAGCACTATAACAGTGTAGTGAGGAAAGGCCCTTAAACTCTGTTGATAATCCCAACTAAGGCCCTTTCCACATGTGGGGGGGATGGGCGAAAACGCCCGAAAACAGAGCTTACCAGCAGCCAGGCAAGTCTGTCGCCACGTGGAGCAGCGCGAGCTTGCTGCTCCACACTCGTCTGGCATCCCAAATGGCGGCTTCCGGTTGGTGGAGGCTCTCCATCAACCGGAGAAGCTCACCAGCTGGAAGCCCGCCCCCAGCAGATCTGCAGGCATGCACTTGCACGCGCCTGCAAATCTGCTTCTGAGCCGGGCAATGGAGCGGCATGGGGTTACGCACTCCCTAGTTTTTAAAAACCTCTGAAAAGAGGTTTTTAAGAACCACACTGCATGATCAGCTCCAGTCGCTCCTGCATGGACTGAGGTGTGGAACTACAAAAAGTAGTCCACGCCAGTCCACACTATGGTGTAGAAGACCTCCGTTGGAGGCCGCTCTGCACCATTTTAAAATGCTAATGTGGAAATGGCCATACCAGACCCACTGATCAAATGATTTTATACATGTATTACTCACCATTCAACAACAGATTCAAAGGACCTACTCTGAGACTACCAATAGGATTCAGGCATAAATATTTAATCCCATACTATTTAGCTGGTGGCAGGACCCAGTGAATTCAGTCAGATTTACTTCTACCCAGACAAGTTTCAAGAGAACTCACAGATCCATTGAACTGTCTGTTCTGACTAGAGCTACTGTAGGAGGCTGAAAAACCAATTTATAATTTAATCTTCAGATTTAATTTAGCATCACATCCTAAATGCTTGTTTTTACAATACTATGTGTTACTAAAATCATTTTTCTGTACATGTGAGGAATACAAATTACATACAAAAAATGAATTTAGGGATTTCCTTTGCATGCTATATCACCATAAGGGCAACATAGTATGCACAGGTTGAGATTTATGGGTACCATCCATAAAAACAAAGACAAATAATAATAGAAACTCCTCTAGCTTTCATTCTGTATTTCTATACTGTTTATATGTTCTTTGTTCAATGTTCTATTAATTACTGCATACATACCATTGGGATTCCACTGGTCTTCTCCTCCCAATACGAACAAGAAATTTTCTACTTCCACAACACAATGATGGGCGCTATTATATGGCATAACTGTGAATAAAACAAGTATTCTTTGTCATATTCCAACTTAGTACCATGGTTATTTCAAGGCATTTTCTTTCAGACAGACCTAAACGTAGCGGTTAGACATAAAAAAATCAGTTTTCTGTCAGGTATGTATGTTGAGTAAACCAAAAGCTGCTTTTCAGTCTTAATTGAAATTCAGTCCTAATATCCTGTTTTGAAATTACTATAAGAAGCTAGATTAGTTTATCAACAGTTTCTTCCACTTAAGTATTTGCTGGTTTGTTTCAATGCTCTATGATCATCTTCAGTAACAGCGATTGCACTGAACTGTAACATTGTCCAGGCATAGCTGAGAACCTGAGATGAAACATACAGCACAGAAACTGTACAACAGTTGCTGGCACTATTTGTGACACACTGGACTTGTCCTTACACCTTCTGCAGGCTTGCAGTTTCTAGTCTGTGGGCATAGCGGTCTCCACACCCCACTGTGATATGGCCTGTGGAGCCCATACACAGTAGGTTTGTGAACTGTGTTCTCAATAAAGAGGAAATGCTGCAATAACTACAATAATCTACCAGTAAATATACTGTAGACAGCAAGATTTATTCTTTTTAAAAAAAAAAAAATTACAAAAGCAAAACAAAGCAAACAACAACCCAAGTAAGCTTTGTTCAGTTTGCAACATTTTCACAAGAAAATTCAGAGTATTCAGTAGCTTCCCCTTATACAGCAATGAGCAAACTGCATTTCCATACAGTTTCAAGTTTTTAAACTGAGGTCCTGCTGATTTAATGCCTTCTCCAAATGCAGACACTTAATTTCTTGTGCAATATTAGTTACACAGACATTTTCAGTCCATCTAATCAGGAATTCCTTTGTTGAAAAATCAAAACTGTTTTATCAGAGTTGCAACATCCTTCTGATTTTTCTTTTCTTGTGTGGATGGTAGAGAAAAAGGATTTTTTTTCCTGTCTCATTTTCCAGGCCAGAGCTGTAGTACAAATTGCAATTTTAATGCCATAAACTGTATTGCTCTGTAGTATGTGACATTATCAAAAACTGTATGTTGAAATGTACACTTACACAGTTTTAGTTATCATAGCGTATGTGGTAGTTCTGGCCCAGTGTCTCCAATAGGAAAAATAATGTCCTTGTTCATCTCATCATATGGGCACCTTAAATCTAGGAGAGGACAAATGGGGAGGTGATGTGCATGTACAGGCAGGGAACTTATTGCTTGACACGGATCAACAGAGCACTTAGGAAACCAGTGCAGTGGGAAATCAATATGACTCAGGGCCAGCTCTTACTTTGTGTGCTTTTGCCAGTGCCAAAAAAGAGGCAGCCTATCTCACACTTGGATTATTTTGGGTGATATATCTCTCATTTCATTTGTTTTATTATCTTTTATTTTTCTCAATGCACTCGAGCCGTATAGCATATGCAAATAACAATAAGAAATATGTGCAGCTTTCTTGTTTAGGACACATTTTCTTAAAGATCAAGTAGTCTCATTTAAGTACCTTAGTAGGTTTTTTTTTTCCTTTTTGGCAAAGCAATGATGAATAAGCAAGGTGCATATTTACTTTCCAGTAAAGGTCAAATATTTTCATAGTCTGTGCCTGTATAGCTGTCTAAGCAAAAGCAATTGTTAGCCAGATCGGTTTGGGGGAAATGCATTAATTAATGTTACTTATTGCTAGTAGTTCTTACACAGCTATTAAGCAGCCAGGTCTACACATTGTTATTCTTCAAAATACTTACACCGGTAGTTCCACATAAGTCAATGCTATATTTTTAGGACATGAAGTTTGAACATGCAAGGGATATAACAGTGGAAGCCTTACCAGCTGGCAGAATGGCTTAATTTAACACGCAGATTTATATTCATATTAGTCCACAACAGTTACCACGTTAATTTAAAACTCAGGATTAAGTCTCTCTTTGACTCCACAGACAATCTTGTACTCTTTTCTTTTTGCACTTTCCAAACAACTTGAACAAGCACCTCTGCTTAAAAGAAATCACCATGAAGTATACTCCATACTTCTTTTGTTTGTTTTGTCAGAGAAGCTGATAAGCATTTTATTTGTTTTATGATGAGAAGACATTTCAAAAGCAGGAGAGTGTATTTTTTTTCTTTTGTAAGTTAAATTAAATACCAATGTTTCATGCACTCACTGAAACTGCTCCATATGATCAGTTGTGATTTACCCAGCCAAATGCAGTCCCTGAACAAGCTGTGATTTGTCCAGATGAATGCAGTCCCTGAGCATGGCATTGTGACATAATGCACCTCCTGGTTTTGTTGCAGGATGCATCAAATATTAATAAAGTGATAACTGCTCCTTAAGTGTTTGCTGGGGTGCAATGTAATGATGCTGCAATCAACTTTTTCAACACAATAGGAAGCATACTGCTTTCAGAGCCAAGTGACAACAACATCTGGGCAACAGTACTCTATTTGTTTAAGGCAAAATATCTGCAGATAAGCCAAATGTGTGAAAATGGCAGAATATTAGAGTGAAGATTTGGGGAAAAAATTGAGTATTATAAACTCCTCATAATTCTCTTCTATAGGTACAAATGAAAACTGCAAGAGAAGGAGAGGAAAAGAAAGTTCTAAAAATGTCTCTTAGGAAAGAAAAAAATGTTCTGTTTGTATAATTAACATCTACAAGTGCAGCCACAGTTCAAATATCCACAGGACTAACTGTGCTTCCTGGAGTGAGGTGGGAGTGCTATTGTGGACTTGCATTTTTCATATAAGCAGCTACCATCAGTGGTATGGCAAACTAGTTTGGGGCGTTTGAAAAACAGCTTGGCGTATCTAATGGTGGTCTGTCTGTTTTTTTGTGCCTTCAAGTCACCTGTTAACTTATGGCAACCCCATGAATTTAATAGGGCTTCTTAGGCAAGGGATACTCAAAGGTGGTTTTGCCAGTTCCTTCCTCTGAACTTTGCAGTACCTAGTATTGGTTGGCGGCCTCCCATCCAAGCACTAATCAGGGCTGACTCTGCTTAGCTTCCAAGATCAGACGGGAGCTAAATGCCTTTAAGGCATTTAGATCCTTAATGGTAGTTTACTGTACAAATAAAAGAAAAAAGTCTGAAGGTCCCAATAGTTTGTTTGGAACTGCTTCACCAGAAACACCTGGCTGGCAGGGGGTGGGGAGAAGAAGAAGAAGAGGAGGAGGAGGAAGAGGAGGAGGAGGAGGAGGAAGAAATAATAGTAGTAGTAGTGGTGGTGGTGGCAGTAGTCATCGTTGCCTCCCCCCCATAGGTGCATGCAAGTTCTTCTGCAAACCTCAAACAACTATATATTTTGCCCTGGTGAATCTCCTGCCCTGGGATGCCATTCAGGGAATTTTACTATGTTGTTGTGTACTTATGGTGACTCTAAGGCAACCCTACAAACTTTTTTCTGGGGTGCAGAGTATGTGATGCATCCAAGGTCGCCCAGTGGGAACTGAACCGTGGTCTCCAGGTTGGTCCAAGGCTTAAACCACTACACTCTAGCTCCCCATTTTTTCCCCACTGTATTCCTTATGTTTGCTATGTTCACTATGAATGCGTGAGTGTAAATAATGCAAAGTAGGGGTCAATGTGCAGTCTAGCCATGCAGACCAGTGCTCTCATTAATTGAACAGTGCTCTTTATTTTGTTGAATTTTTTGAATATGAGTTTAATCTTAATCTTTCCACTTTGTTTCATCTCAGGTGAGTACCTATTGTCCCCTCAAAAAGGTATTTGAAAAGAAGTTTGTACGCTACGCTCAAACACAGCCCAGTGTGAGTTTTTAGCGTGTCAGTCAGTGAGTTAGAGGGAAAGGGTAAAGAGAAGCTAATCAGGATGAAATGAGATTAAAGGCTGTCTAATTTTACAGCAACTGTGATCCATCAGCCACTGTGAAAGTGACAGTGGAAATGAATGATGGAGACAGACAGGTGGGGCTGTACATTTCACTGATTTATCCTCAAATGCACTGGGCCTTATTTTATTGAGTGAACATGACCGCATTTATCATGACTGTCATCTAAACCCACTTCCCTCCATTTAAAAAGGTCACTTTACTAGGAAGAAGTAGGATAGAGGCACTTTCAAAAGAGGTTTGAAAATCTAATAACATGTGTTTATAAAGCTTTGTGCAAGAACTCTCTGCTTTATTAAATGAACTAGTGGAGTCAAATTAATAGAGAAAAGACCAATAAAGGGAGAATTTTGATATCTTTTTTTTTAAAAAAAGGGCAAGGACCAATAGATTGGTCCTAGAAATAAAGGGAAACACACATAGACATATTAGAAAGGACAAACATAACTCACTTTTAACTTACTTTCTTCCTCAAACTGTGAGGCTCCAAGATAGGAGTCCAAAGGTGGAGCAGAGACCACTGCTTCAGAATTTAAGTGAAGCATCTCCTTTTAATCCTTAATGAACAGACCAAGAGCCTTGTCTCAGTCAAGAACGAGTTGGTTCCCTCCAGTAACTTTGTCTGAAATCCTTCTACTGACTACTTTGCTTAGATTGTGCTTAATGTAGGTTCTTGGTTGACTAACAGCCATCAACCAACTGCAATAAATTATGAAGAATTTTTCCTGGCCAAAGCAGACAAAGAAAAAAGGAACAGTGGTATCTGCTCTCTCACTGCCTCCATCTACTTCACTTACAATTCTTGAACTTTATGCCATATCACATCTGAAAACAATGGTAGTACCACACATATTACTATGCCAGTTCATTTTTCTAATTCATTACTTTTGTCTGTCTGGCATTGTGTCTTGTAAAACTGCCATATGTTATAACATGTACATTTCAACCAAACATGAAGACAGCATAGCTTGCAAACACAGAGATTCCATCAGCCTGTCATAGTGAAGTGTGAAAGGCAGATGCATGTCCCTACAAATGCAGTGGACACAAACCACAAAGCCATAAACAAAGTCAGTTCCTTCAGAGTTTAGGGATGTCCATCTTTCTTTCAAATTGTATGTGATTCCTATGGCAAATCTAACAGTGTGAAGTGGCTCAGCAACATTATCCCCAGTAGGGATGAAGAAAAGTAAATTTTTCAAAGCACTATTACGTAAGAGAACATGTTCTTAGCGTAATTCTAAAGCACTGACCATCTATTACTGAAGGAAGGAAGCTTAAGATGGATTAAGCCAATGACATGTTTTAAAGAAAGGAAAAGAAGGTGAGAAAAGATGGAGAAAGGGGTGTGAAAGTATAGGATACAGAATGAGAGTGAGTAAGTAGGTCCTAGCTGCTGAGGAGTAAGGGTTGCTGTTGCTAACCCAGGCCGCCTGTTCCTCCAATGAAAGTCAGGTGGTTGCCATTGTAATCATCTACAGTTATTCAAAAATTAGAGCAGGGTAGTAGAGTGGTTTGGTGTTAGACTGTATGAATCTGGAGACAAGGGTATGAATTCCAGCTAAGCCATGGAAACCCACTGGGAGACGTAGGGCAGATTATACTCTCTCAGCCGCAGATGAAGGCAAAGGCAAACCCCCTCTGAACAAAACTTTCCAAGAAAACTCCGTGGTAAGTTTGCCTTAGGGTCACCAGTCATTGGAAATGACTTGACACACAACAACAATTCAAAAATTAGCACTTGCCAGTAAATTTCAGCATGATATTCACTCTGGCCTTTTCTGCAGCTTACCTTCTTGTGGCAGCTCTGGTGGCGATCCTGGCAGCGGCTCTGCTGGGAAGAGAGCATGACAGGAGCGCTCTCCTCCGCATGAGATTGGCTCCCTGAGGAAGGGAGCACAATGGATGCACCACTTCCATCCGCAGCGCAGACAGATACTTTTCCAGGCTGCGCTGGGGCAGGAAGTACCACGATTGTGTTCCTGCCCTTCTGCAGAACAGGTAAGTGCAGGACGATGGCGTGATCGCATGTCATTGATGGGAAAAACCCATCAATGATTTAACCAGCAAGTGTGCTGCCTGGGGATGGGAGAGGAGTGGGACCAGGATGACGTCATGCAGAAGTGTCAGTGGGCTCCCATCCTTCTCCTGTCATGATGGTGGGATGGGAGGGTGTTGCGGAAAGGACCTCTGAATGCAGAATACTCACTATTTGGAATAAATTAATAACTACACCAAATATATTACATTTCTGGTCAAAAATTCACAAGTCTCAGGACTGGATGGGGCATTCCCTATGACAGAGGACCAAATGAAAATCAGAGGGCAAAAATTACATTTGTGTTTTTGGACAAAATGAAAATCCATTCTTAATTTTAAAATGCTTGGGAACTCACTGGATGTCAGGAGGTTACAGTGATGGAGATAGAAATCACACAGGATTGTTCAACAGTAACACTGCATGCAAGTATAAACTTCTTGTACATAATAGAGATTTTTTTTTTTTACTGTACAAGTTTCTTTAATGCTTTTTCCATGCTATCCTGTTATTTCTGTCATTTTCTAAACAGGAACTATTGTAGAGAGATTTCAGTATCTTGGCTTAATTTGCCAAAGCACAGTAACTTGCAGAAGTATTCACATATACCCTTTGATTTTTCCACATTTTGTTGTGTTACAGCCTGGAATTGAAACAGATTTATTTGGTATTGTTATTATTTGACATATACAAGATACTTAAACCTGTGAAGGTATAAAAATATTTTACAGTCCCCAAAGTGGTCTTACACTTTGACTGGTTAGCAGAAGTATTTCTTCACGAAAAAAGCTTCTGACAATTCTAAGAGGTGTCTCTGACAGAGAAGTGGAACAGCTACATGCATATTTGACGGTATACTCACATCTCAACTTATTAAGACAAGGTACTGCTCATATGAACGCTGTCAGTGACTTATTTAAAGTCACCCTGGAAGTGCATGACAGGACTTTGAATATTGGTTCTTTATTTGAGAATTCATAAACAGGGTTATGCTACTTTTAAGTGGACTACTGATACCAGAGATAGCAGTGAGACCACAGAAGCAACCTCTAAGTTCAGCAGTGACTCTCACACATATTCATGTACACAGTACTTCCCAATTATCCTGGCTGCACACTCAGAAAGACAGAATAATCTAGAATAATCTTGGACTGTAAGACTAAATGCACACTTCTGCAAACCAGAAGGCATGGTCAGGCCTCTCCTTTTTCCCTCTGTAACTGATGAGATTGGGCCTGGGCTCAATTTTGTTACTCATTTTCTCCTCAGAAAATATTTAGTGAAGTACGATGTCATGTGCATATATGGGGTATATGCTTGACCTTGTGAGCTAAAATGGCTGGGTAACTGTGTAGTGGGCAGGGTGCATTGGTGGACCAAAGTCCCTAGACCCTGAAAAATAATAGTCTCTGTGACTCAGACAAATAGGTTTTGTGCTCTACGGAGTCTCATTTGGAACTTTTTATTGCTGAGCATAGAGTTGCCAGAGTGAAAACTGGAGAGGGCTACTCCACTTTTAATGATTGTATAGAAGAGGGAACTTTAGCAGGTGCTGACTTTTACCTGGCTATATGATGAACAGCATCTGTTGAAATTCTTTCTTCTACACAACCATTGAAGATACAGGCCATCTCTAGTTTTCAGTCTGGTAACCCTAGCTGAATACCTTTTGAGCAAGAACTCCATTCCCACTGTCTGTCATCAAGCTACTCTCTTCAGTTTTCTTTCCTCTGCTGCATGAGCAACAGCAGCAACATTAGCATTAGGAACCTTCACTTGGTCAGCATGATATTGCTGAGTTATATTTTCTGGGTGCTTTGCCCCCCCAAAACAGCCCAAACTTCTGCAAAATGCATAAGTTTTGCTTCCCAATCTCCCAATATGCCATAACCTTGCCCCCAATCTGCTGAAAATTTGTTGATATTGAAACAGAAAATGAGCAATGTTACTTTGTTTTTATTTTAGTCAATATTCAGTTGATTTTGTTTTGCTGGGGGAGTGAGTTCTGGCAGGTTTTTAAGTTATGTGGGAGGAGGACTGGGGAAGTAAACTGCTGTGTTTTGGAACAGTTTTGAGCTGTTTAGGAAAAGAAGGGGGAGGGTTTCACAAAAAAAACCCAACAACAACCCAACACACAGAGACACAAACATGAACACACACACACACACACTATACAAACACGCACACACACACACATATACATATACATGGGAGTGTAGAAGTTTCGGGGAGGAGGTGTCAGAGGCTGCATTTTTCCCAGTGCTGAGACAGAAGCATAGGTAATAGACCTTTCTGAAATGAGAATCAGAATGTTCACCGTTACTTTGAGAATCAACTATATTTGGAAGGTGCTGATACCCAATTTACTTTTAACGGATAAACTTCAAGAGAGACAGGATATCTGACCTTCCCAAATTTTCATGTTTAACTGCTGCTGCAGAGCCTCTGTCTTATCTATGCAGCCATGGTAGAAGAGGAAGACTCCCATTCCCTTTGGTGTTTCTGAAGCCCCCCTCCACTTTCCCCTTTCCCCTCTGCTAGACTGATGGCAGCTTTGAGGATAATTAGGAAAATTGCATGGAGGCAAAGGATTAACCCTTCTCCCCCAGTGCCACTTCTCCTATTAGAGTTAGTCTCCGGAGGCTCCTTCAGCCAAAATGAAAATACAAAGAGATCCAATCATCAATCTGAAATATGTCATGCGCTTTGGCCCTTAAATATAGAGTAACTTATAAACTGAAGCACTAAGCTAATACTGAATCAAACATGAGTGATGTTTTCCCAAAAGGTTTCTTACATACTTAAAAAAAAGTGTTATTCCTCTATTTGCAAAGTACTCTGATACTACCCTGCTGATAAATTTTATACAACAGTGTATTTCAGTGTTTCCCAAACTTTGCTCTTCCAAGTGTTTCAGACTTCAGCCCCCAGAATCACTGATCATCGGCCAAGGCAGCTGGGACTTACGAGAGTTGAAGTTCAAAATACCTGGAGGATTAGAGTTTGGGAATCACTGGTATATACAGAAATGACATTGGACAATTCTACAGAATGATTTTTTTTAAAAAAGTATTCATCATTATACAAGAGAGAGCCTTTTCCCCAGTCATATGAAGCCAAAGAAACGGCATGCCAATTTCAGAATAATTTTTAATATCATCAGTTAGTGCAGCTATTCATATATGGTAGCATTCACAGTGACAAAAAGGACAAAATATTTGCCTTTTTTTTTAAGCTCGTAAATGATTTAAAATACTGGTTTCCAACCTTTGGTCCTCCTGGTTTTTTGGACTTTAGCTCCCAGAGGCCCCAGCCAGCTTGGGCAACACTAAGGAATTCTGGGAGTGAAAGTCCACAACATCTGCAGGACCAAAGGTTGGGAACCATTGATTTAGAAGATGTAGAACAGCTCACAATGGAGTTTATTCTCAGATTAGTTAATACAAGACTGTAGTCTGAAACTAGAATTTGGTGCACACTCATTTGGGAACAAATCCCAGGGAAGTGAACGGAGCTTCCCTGTAGATATGTGTAGGATCACACTGTAAGTCTGTCAATTTAATCGTGGTAGTTGCAGCATCCTCTTACCTCAACTTCTTCTTCTTTTTTTTTTTAAAAAAGCTAGTCATTCCCTCATCCACTGAAATTTTAGACTGAGTCTTGACATGGTTCATAGCTGCCTGGCCTCCCATGCCCCATCTCAGGATGATTTGAGTTATTGTAGTAATCAGAATTTGCAGCCAACCAAAAACAAAGAAGTGAAATGCAACATGAATTACTTAGCTAGTTTTTTCTCCAGCAGTTAACTTCTGTTTGTTCCCCCTGTTCAGTTTGAAGGCAAGAAATCAAATGCAGTGTACAGAAAACAAATATATTTGGTGCCAATCCTGTCAAATGCTGAGTTCCTACAAGTCTCATCGATTGTAACAGACTTGGCACTAAATCTGTAATATCTGCTTTGTCTTTTCTTGTCTCAGTTCCCCGAGCCCAAACTGAATAAGAATCAGTCCGTGATTCTTCTGGCAGTCCAAACACATTTGGTTTCCCTTTCCATGCAACAGTCCTTGGAAAAGAATTGCTTCTGCTCACTGCCTTATGGCTGTTTCACACATTACATTAAAAGACAGTTCTCTGGAGTTCCTCAATGAATTGGCCACATTTTTTTTTCTGGTAATGACTGAAAAGTCATCTTCTTATAAATGAAAACATACAGTTAAACTGGCTGGGAATAGCAAGAGTGTGTTGTTTAATCAATAAGATCAACTGTTTCCCCCCCAAAAAGCCCACCTTTGATCCAACTAAAAACTGTCACTTGGCAAACATCATCTTAAAAGAGGCATTCTTCCTTCTTCCACAAAGGAAATACCTCTTCTGTGATGATGGATGCAAAAACATATGCTTGTAGAATTTGTTGTTCCCTCTTTTCTGCTGATATGCCACCCAGACCCTTCCAAGTGAATTCTTTGTCTGCTGTATGATCAGATTCTCTTAATAGCTATTAAAAATTAAGCACAAACTGACTGATGGATAGATTTCACTGTGTAGTTTACTAACAGTTCTAAAATCTGCTTTTCATCTATTAAGATGGAAAGATCAGAAAGTGACCATAAGGTCAGAGTAAGGTAGAGAGGCCTCCTGGAGGAAAAGTCTGCTTAGCCATGTAAAATTTTGTAAGCTCTTAGGAACTTCAAGGAAAAACAAACTAAATATGTACAGGGCCTCCTAGCCACGCCCTCAGACATTTTGACTGTTCTGCTGAGAAGGACACCAATTAGAACACCAGTGAGTTACATGGAACAAGTGTGACATAGGTGATTCCAATTAATGCTTGCTAATTATCAAATGTGTGTACTAAAGCCCTTTCATTGGTTAATTATTATTGCTGCACCATTTTGGAAGAATACTACACAAGCTTGATTTAACTGCCCATATGCCAGTCAGACTCACGGCTTACATGCCAGACTACTCAATACTGGATCTTTCTAAATAAACTGTTGCTTCAATCAATCAAGTCTCCACTTTTGGAACCCTTAAGGGAAATTTTCCCATATACTACAAAACAAAGTAAGATATTGCTTATGAGATACTTTGATATTAAATATCAGTGGTTTTAAAAATAGTGTTATATTACTCACTTTTGAGTTTTTAAAATGAGATGGTAACAAGTTACTGTGGAAAGTGGTCTTACGCTTCACATAATTTCAACTGTGCCATCTTATTTGCAAATGGGGTACCATTTCTTCTTTTAATCCTTCCACCAGTTTGTCTCCACTCATGAACCACTTGTCATACACTCAATCAGAATCATTCACTCCTACTCTTTATTTTTTTTCTCACCACTAACTCCAAAGACAACCTGGTAGAGCAGTGCTACTCAAAGTGGTGATCGGAGGATTGGTGCTTGTCTATGAGCTACTAGCTGCTGATCCATGGCATGTTTCCAGAAAAGAAATGATCACAAGTAGTCTAAGATTAGGAAAAAAAAGTGTTACTTCCCATCAGACAGACTGAAAAGCACAATAAGAGGAGACAAGTGATATTGTGAGTGGCTTTGAACTGACTTCAATGAAAACATGCCCTATGTTTTTTGTGATGTGCACATGTAGGCTTCTTCCCCAGACAGTGGAATTCTGGACCAGTCAAGATTCTGCTTCATATAAATGATGCTGTGTGTTAAAGGTCAAAATGGAGACTGGGACTTATCGAGACTGAGGCCCTTTCCGCATGATGACGCTCTTCCGTGTTGTGGCATCACAAATCCTGGTTGGAAGGGAGTGCATCAGCAATGCTCCCCTCCACATCTGCTTGCTCTCTGTGGAAGGGAGCGGGATAGTCCCACCCCTTTCTTCTGCAGCGCAGCCAGGCACTTGCCAGTGCTGCGCTGGGGCAGGAAGCATTGCAAACGCATAGCCGTGGCTTCCACATGAGGGTAAGTATGGGAGCACCATGGGAGGGGAGGTATAAAACAGATTTTATCTGTTTTTCAAATACTGTGCAAGTGCGACGCTTTGTAATGGGATGGCAGCAAGATGGTGACAAAAGTTGTGCAGAAGCATGACCAGCTGACTGCTGCCATCCCATGATAGAAGCAGTTCAGCGATGTTGTGCGGAAATGGCCTGAGTTTATGGCTATCTGTGGCATGACTAAGGGATGCACAGTTTGCCAAGGCCAGTTTTGTCAACATGTAATAGGTATTATTGTTAGCGTGCTTACTTTAATATCAAAAAGGCTATGCAGTGATTAGGACTGAAACCTCTCCTTCTGTTTCCTCTTCCCTCATTCTGTTGCTCTAAGCATTTCTCTTGGTTCTTGGCTCACTTCTAATATTTAGAAATGAATTGGGGATAGAAGAACCTAGACCAAACATCTGTAAGATGGTATACCAGTTGGAGGCATTCAGTGCCTCCCTCCTATGTACTTCTTGTCCTGTGGAAGAGAGAGAATGTAGGCCTTTGGAGCTGTTACTGTGGTGTTAACTAATGAGAGATGGCAAGGCCTTGTAGTGCCACCATGGCCCAGACATCCTTCCCAGGCATCACTGTTGCAAGGGGACAGTATAAACTTGTAGCATGGCTTCTCCCCACTTATTGTATTCCCACCTTATACATAAAATCTCATGTGTCATGAAAAAACAGTTTCTTTCTGGAACTGTATCTTCTACATTTCTGAAAGTACATCAAGGTCCACAGTGAGGCTTATTTACCATGACCCTGCATTTGTATTCTTGCATGTGTGGTCTAGACATTTGCTTATGTACATTTGGAATCTTTCACTTTTGTTAGCTCCCACTGTCTCTGGGAACTACCATGGCTAGCCCCCTGGAAATTACTGTAATAGGTAGTACTAGATTTAGCTGAAGGGAATAGAAATCCATCAGTTCCATGAAATAGCTGCCTACTAATGATCACACCTCATATATCTTGTTAGATTCTAGTCCACAAAAGTATATGTCACATTAAGATTATCAGTCTTTAAGATGCAACACAATTTGTTATTTTTGCTGTAAATAACCATCACACTACCCTGTGAATCTAATTATTACGGTACTTTGCCATTGCCACAGTTAGAAATGTTAGTAGAAAAGGGTCAGTGTGTGTAATCATCAATCATTTAACAGCATTTACAGTGGAAAGAAAAAAAAATCTAAACTTTTTAAATAGTTACGTTAAATTGCTTAACTTCAATTTAAGTTAAATGCTCATACTACCAGAAAAATGCTGCCCATTATCTTAAACATGAACATACCCTACTTTTCCCTATTTTGAGCATGGAAAACAAGGAAACAGCTGCATTAATTTTTGAAAAACCCAATTCTCATCTACCTCCACCCTAGAAACCTTTCTCTTGATGTCCCCTTCTCCCTTCCTTATAATCTCATCATTTTTCCTCTGCCCTTTCTTTAACCTGCTAACTGGGTATCCCTCAGTATAATGGAGTCTCCTTCTTTGGAAGATTTCAAACAGAGGCTGGATAGCCATCTGTCAGCCGTGCTTTAATTGTGTATTTCTGCATGGTAGGGGGTTGGACTCATTGTCCTTTGTGGTCTCTTCCAGCTCTCTGATTCTAATTCCCATGTGGATCTCGGTAACATTCCCAAGGTTAAAAGCTTTAAAGTTCAGTTTCCTCAGATAGATAGGGAACCTCTATGTTGAAATTAGTTATGGAGCACACGAGGACTATATTGGTACAAAGAAGAACACTTGACTTCTAAGCTGCCCTTACTACTTGTTAGTTTAAAGTCTTTAACCCTCAGTTCTACGTAAACGATCATACTCTAATGATGAACTAAAATAAGTGGTTTGGATCCTGTGATGTAAACATTCTAACTTCTCAACCCCAAGGGGCTAACAGAAAGCGAGACGTAGCTTTGCAAAAATCCAAGCAAACTAGATTTTGGGTAAAGAACCTGTTGAGAAATGTAAAATTTGTTACCTCTTCAGTATATCTCTTGTTTAATTAATCAGTAACTGAATAACTGAATTCTGTTAATGCTGGAATTCCAACTTAAGTCAAACAATTAAGTTAACAATAATTTTATTAAGTTTTTGGTAGAATACTTTGTTATTTGTTAGTTGCCATTCTTATTCTCTTCAATCAACTGTTCCTCCCTCCTGCCTATGCAAAAGGAATTTTCTGATTAGTAGTTCTTGAAGGAGCATGCTACATAGAGAAGAAGGAATTTCTCTGGTTCTCAAACAAATACTAACTCAACTGAACAGATTTTCTTTTTCTCTCTATTCCAAATAAGTTTTTGGACCAGCAAATACATGTCTACAATGTTGCTTATTCCAGTCTTACAATAGTTTTGTTTGGCATCAAAGTATCTCACAAAAGGTCTGGATGACAGCTAAAAGGATACACAGAAATATATTTGTACAAGTATCCCCCAATATGATGTTTTTAGTCTCAGTATTTTTTCTCAGAGTAATGGGGTTGCATCCTAGTTTAGAGGCCCCTTGAGAAGTATAACAATCTTGGACCTGTACCTCTATTTATTGTTGAGAACGGCAGACAAATTTTGGGTCTGCTTCACAGAAAACCAGTATTGTTTGCCTATTTCACTGGCCAGACAAATTTTTATAATATCTTTATTGTATTTCACAGGTGTAAAGATGCATTTTCTTTACATGCATTAGAAAGCAGGCAGACATTCTCTTAGATCAAGTAATGAAAGTAGTTCTGAAAACCATGAACAAATGAAACTGGAAGATAATTAAAAGGCAAAGGCTCAGGAATGTACAGCGCTAACAAATATTGAAACTGAGTATGCAAAAGGAAGCAAACGAAAGAACCCAGGATGAAAGATGAACTGACATAAAATGCAGTATCCCTTCCCCCTTCAGGTTATGTCCATGGAAGATCTGGTACAGTCTGTAGATATCTAGGACTCATCCACAAGTAGATCAATTCACTAGCCAGCCTGGCAAGTTGCCAACAGGGTTGTCTCTTTCACTGGTTCACTGGTGAATATCAGCACTGTTGAGCATGACTGCATGGATCAGGCAAACTTCTTGCCTTTACTTGAAGATACTATGAAGCAATGGCAAAGAAACTGGAATTTCTACATCAGTATTGTGCAGCAACTCTGGGATTCTACTGACGACAGCATTAACTAATACACTCAATGAGTGTTTCTACCTGGTTCTAGAACAGCAACCCCATGGCTTCTGCAACTACCCTACAACACCCTCTAGGTGTAAGGACATCTGCTTCTTGTCTCCTATTCAGTGACGCTCAGTGGGGGAGTTGGTAATTTGTCAGCAAATGCATGTATCGGTTGGTTATTCCAACAGATTTGCTTGCAAGCAAGCATAGCTACATGGCAATTCATATGGCAGCTGGAACACTTTACCACATGTTGGTCCACCACAAAGATAGGCTTATGCAGGCTGGGTCAGCTATAGTCCACCATGATGGAACTGCTCATAAGTTAGCCTTTCTAGCCTTCCACTTGACATAGTATCCTAGAGCACTAAGTAATTCATTTGCTGTTCTGTGTGTGCAGAGGGAAGAAATGGCATGGACCCAGAAAACTAACACACTACATATAAATATTTGAGAATATTTTGTTTGTGGAAGAAAATCAAATTAGATGTTTAGAATAAACAGAAACAGAAGAAAGAGTCATTCTTACCATTAAAATATGTTCAGCTGAACAGCAGTGCTAAAGTAGCATTTAATAATCTTAGAAAACACATTTTAGGAAACTCTGTTATTGAAAGTTATTTGAAATGGGCAAACATAAAATTTCAATCACAGATACAGCACATTTTGTGATAAACTACTGGATTTCCATTCTTTCTCAGAACTTTTCTGTCTCTCTGTTAGATATGCAGCCATGCATCATTAATAAGAATGCAGCCATACATCATGCTTGGCACAGACACTCTTGGCTAAAGTCAGCCATCTCTCTCTCTCTCTCTGTGCCTCTCTCTCATACACACATACACACTCCCACCTTCCCAAAATATCCTTTGCCATGAAATGTAATCCCACAGAAATTGCCTTGATCATTAATAAAATTCATAAATTAGTGCTTCTATTGTAGTTTGTTCTCATCTTGATTCTAGACAAATTTTAATTTTATATTTTGTTGGACTAAATAAAAAGGAAAATAATGTACAGTGGGGGCTGAACTGACTTCTTGCTTCTTAATTTTTTTTTTAATTTAAAATTAATTTTTTAAAAAAATGTCAGTGAGCAACAGCAGGTCAAGATTAGAGCTTGTAATTTAAATGTGGGTGGTGGGGGATTCTGTGTTCAATTCCTGGCTGGGAAAGACTTTGGTTACTGCCAGTCAGTTTAGACAATAATGAACTAGACAGACCCATTATCTGATTCAATATAAAGCAGCTTCCTGAGTTTCCACTTGTTCTTTGGGTTTCTGCGCATTTTTTAAAAAACATGCTGTGAGTTTCTTTGGAAACGTTCTGAGGCAGATATGGAAGGAAAATATTTTTTGAAAAGTTAACAAGCTTTTTACACACAAAAAAAGTTTGGTCTAAATAATGCATTTATTAGTACAACCATCGTATGTTCTAAGGGAATCAGGTATCCAAAGCCTTCATTAACACTGTCTAGCACATAGAGTCGAGGCTGCTGCTTTAGTAATGTGCCAATGCTTGCTCAAGCTTTTCAGTGCTGGGCTGAAACCAGCCTCAACACAGCACCGAAGCAGAAGCCCTGGTGCTTATGACTGCTGACTGAATAAAGTGAGATGCAAAGAATTTACAAGGACCACTGAGAATTGTTCATCAAATTAAATCTGGGTGTCCAAATGTGTAAAGTTGGTGCATCATAAATATAATATATGCAAACTCTCAATCTTTTAAGAATACAATGGGGCCATATCAAGAGAGTCAATTCACCTCCATTTTTTAAAATACAAATGTTTCTTCATTTTAGTGTATAACTTACCAAGGCAGTTTACTGTATCTAACTAACCCCAAGCAAATGCATAAAGGATTCACTGGCTCAATCTCCTACTCAGAGAAAATAAATAAAGTCTTAATTGTTACTGTTATGGAAGAAAGCATCCTCATGAAAGAGAAACTGCAAGCAGAGAAAAAACAATAATCTCTAATATATCCTACAGGTACCAGATTCTGTCTGATCTAGGAAGCTAAGCAGGGTCTGCCCTAGTTAGAATTTGGATGGTAGACTGCAAATGAACATCAGGTGCTGGAGGCTATATTTCAGAGCAAGGAAATGGCAAACCACCTCTGAGTACTCCTTGCCTAAGAAAACTATGAAATTCACGGGGTTGCTATAAGTTGACAGGCAAACTGAAGGCACATACACAGAAGCGGGGATGTTAGAATACATTACAATGCATCTGTTTGCTTACAATGAACTAAAATGTGTATCATAAACTCTGAAGGGAGCCACAGGTTATTATTTGGGCATCTTATGAACTGTGCCTTGAATATCTGCAGACAGAGGGTCTGGGTGGCAGTGAATTCCACCTGAACCTCAGGAAGAACTTCCTGACAGTCAGGGCTGTCCAGCAGTGGAATATGCTGCCTCAGAGTGTGGTGGTCTCCTTCTTTGGAGGTTTTTAAGCAGAAGCTGGATGGCCATCTGTCAGGAGTGCTTTGAGGGTGTTACTGCATGGCAGGGGGTTGGACTGGATGGCCCGTGTGGTCTTTTCCAACTCCACATTTCTATGATTCTATGAAACTCCCAGGGACGATGTTCACTTCACTGGGTGGCAGTGATGTTGCCAAGAGTGTTGTGAAGCTGGCAGATGCTCTTGTTACCCTATTCCATCAGTATAAAAGGGTCTACTGGGTACAGGACACACCTTGTTCTTATATAGCAGCCATGTGGCATACCAGTGTCATAAGATTACTCTCTTCCTGGTTACATATCTAGGCACACTTATTACTGAGCCTTACCTTTAACTAAACGTGCATTAAATTGGGGGTGTCAATGCCTTTTCTTTAAAAAAATAAAAAGTAGCCACTTTGTATAATGCTCATCAAAATTCTTTATGGATTTATATAGTACAATGATTTCCTATTAAATGAAACTAAAAGAAGTGAGTCTGAACATTTGTTTAATGCAGTATTGCTGCTTAATCAATATGTAATACGCTTTCTCATTCTCACAGACATACATATTCTCATTCAAATATTTTATCTACTGATGTTTTAGGAATGAAGGACCATAACAAAATGGAAGATACGGTACCATGAGTACATGTATACATGTCTCTTACATATATATGAACACATACCATCCTAAAATTTGAGGACAGGTACTTGGAATTTTCAGAGGAAGGAACTGACAAAACAACCTCTGAGTATTTCTTGCCTAAGAAAACCTTATGAAATTCACGGGGTTAATACAGGTCAACAGGCAACATAAAGGCATGTGCGCATGTGCACGCACATACACACACATATCTGGAAATTGTACTGAAATCAGTGAAAACTCCCTGGTTGCCACTAATAACATTAGACACACGATGATATTACAAAAGGAAAATTTGTGATAAAGCTAATAATCAGTAGCGTTATCTTCTTTTTAATAATATGCACCCTTACATTTGGGCAGCAGGAAATTTCGTTCCAGTCAGATTCAACTTTTTTCCAATTACAGCTTTTAAAAAAAATATTTATCAATATTGGGATAGGAAAAACAAGCGTTTTAGCCCTGGTTCACCCTCATCATCTTAACCAATTCAACAAGACAAAAGCATTAAAGTAAAATTAATCATGTCAAAAGATTTTAGCAAAAACAAGTGAGACCATGCAGAAAGCATCGCTTTGTCTAGGGTGAAGTCTTGCTCTGATTAAAAACATATAATGAAAGTAAAAGCAATACATCATTGCCTTAGTGGTAAGATTTTTTTGGAAGAGCTATACAACTCTGAATATAGAAAAATTAAAATTCCAGCAGATTCTTTATCTCTCAGAGTTTACTATTCTTTCAGTTCATTTCTACAAGTGAACTAGCAGTTCATTTAATATTTGGTTAAAATTTAGCTTGTTTTAAAATTAACTTTAAAAACTTGTCTAACTTACAGCATAATTAAAATATAAATATAGGCAGTAGTTTATGCTCTTAATTTGAAAAATGAAACTGGATTTACACAGCAATCCTACACAAACAAATTTAACTAGGAGTAAATACCACAGAATCCAGTCAGGTTTGCTTATGAGTGATTGTAAAGGACTGTGCTGTTTAAGTACTATAATGAGAATATTTATACAGATGAAGACACTAGCAACAGTGAAATGCTTTTGCTGCTAACCTGAACCATCCAATTATGTTATATGTCACACATAATACCCATTTATTTAAAATTCATGTTTTGTACAGGCCCTGGGTATGACAACAGTGGGCAAGTCAGCAAAAAAGCATTTTCCCTGTATTTAGTGTTTTCACATCATTTGCAAAAACTGTTTCCTGCATTTGAGCACAAACATGAGACAAAAACACATGTTCAAAATAAGATGCTCTCCTTCAGGCTTCTTTTCCTTTGTTTCCAGAAAAACTGTGAGGAATGCAAGCATGAACAGGAAGGGGATATGTTGTATTAGACAGGGAAAAAAAAATCTCAGTTCCTTTCAAGCTTTATTCCTCCAATATATTTTCTTTAAAGTGGAGACCTCTGTATGATCCCTTGTCTGGTTCTGTTACTGAGATGCTACACTCACTTAAGATCATTGTAATAATTTCTATTAGTAAAAATATCAGACACATTTTGTGTACCCCTCCCCAAAAAAGCAAATAAAGCAGAAAACTTAGCCAACAGGAAACAAGGAAAAACCATCCTCTTTGGAGCTGCGTATTGCAGAGCTATTCAACGTAGTGGACCCTGAGTTATTGGCTGCTGGTCCCCAGTGAGTGTCCAGGAAAGGAAAAAAACAACTGCAGCCAATTGGGACTAATATGGTGCTGGTTCCTGGTGCAATGGGGAAAAGTACTTGCTGGTCCCCAACATCATATACCCTGAGAAGCACTGATGTAAGTATCAACATTTGACTTGCAGCTCTCTCCATAGTTTGGCCAATGTCACCTCTTATGAAGATCAGGACCTGGGGTTTATTGAACTTTTGTATAAAATAAATCAATTATGGAGTCATATACTGTTTTTCCTTTTAGAGGTGAAAAAAAATACAGCAAGGAAATATTTTCCCTACACCCCAAATCTCCTACCCTTTTTATTAAATTTCCAAAATCCATGGCTCAATTTGATACACACATTATCTCATTTCACTAAGGCACAATGAAAAATAACATTTTCCACCTCTACATTAAAAAAAAGACTATTTGCAGCTTGAAACTTTTTCTGAGTTTTTCCGTACAGAAAACATTAGAAGCAGAAATGTTGTTTCCTGTGTAAAGAAAAAGTGCAAAATTTGCACAGAATATAATTTTCCTTGTCAGTGTTTCTAAAAACTTGTGAGACACATTTTAAAATAATTTTTTTCAAATATTCTTCCCATCCCTAATGTGAAGACATTAGTGCAAAGGTAATAGAATTGGTCCTAAAACTCTGAGGGTGAGATTCACACAGTATCTTAGTATTCTACCACGTAGAGAGACACAAGTAAGTTCTCCACATTTATGTTTACTGATGATATGAGAAAAGGTTGGGTTTTTTAGTTCATCAACATGCGAGCAAAGCTTCTGTCAGTCAGACTGACACACACACATGTTCTTTAGACTCCAATTACTGTTATCAGTTCCTGATACTGGGGAAAAAAATATTCGACAACAACACAAAGAAAGAGTGAGAAAGAGGAAGATCTGACCATATCTAACAAACAGTAAATCAAAAGAGTAAAAAGCAAGCAAGCACGCACACACACAGAGTAGGTACGCCACCTACGCCACTGGTTCTCAAACTTTTTACCCTATGACCCCTTTTACCTCTACATGTGAACATTGCGCCCCGCAGCTCCATATTGCCCCCATGTCCTATCCTATGCTTCTCTCTCTCTCGCTCTTTCTCTCTCTCTCTTTCTTACAGGTCCCTTATTCTGCACATGCCCTCTCTCTTAATGCTGAGTTCTCATGCTCTCCTCCTCCTCCTCTCTTCTCTCCCCACCAAACAACTGCCTCAAGGTCGCTAAAAGGCATGTGCCTGCTGCACTGATGATGGAACATTCGGAGAAGATGAGTGAGAAAAACATAAAGAAGGGAAGCTGATTTTTGCTATGCCTGAGGACAGAGGAAGGCATAACGGGGGAAGATGCCTTGTGTCCCACTTTTGCAGAGACCATTCAATCCTGAAGAATGTAGACACACACACACAGATAAAGGGTTGCCCTTCCTTTTCCACATTTGCTGTACTTGCAAGCTTCTTCTTGCACTCCCCTTGAAAAAATATCACCCCTTTAAGGTCCCACCTCATTGCTTGAGAACCAATGTCCTAACAAATGTGTATCCTAGCCTGCAATTACAAAGACATGGCAAATTCAGGTTGGGAAGGTAGGATTTGTAAGAAAAAAAGAAACCCGATTAGAAGGAGGAAAAGGCATAGACGTTGGTTTTGTCCAGTTTTACTGATTTGTAGGCATGGGGTACTGCTCTGCTTCTGAGCACTCTATTCTTTTTGACAAAAGTAATACATATATTTTCATATCCATGAACCCAGTTGCTCATACACAGTGATGGTCAAATCTCATAATGCTAATGTGGACAAGGGGCAGAAATGGCAAGAGGAAGCACAGAGTGGCAGCCCTAGAGTACTTAGTGCTTCCAGCATCCTCTGACTCTTTTTAGTAAGTGCTGCCCTGGGTCATTTTGACTGATATACCCACCAACCCTACTTAAGTTAAGGAGGATCATGAAAAAGTCATCCTGAGGCGGCACCTGCAGCACAGAATTAATACCAGTGGGGAAAATAAAGCATCTCCAACTTCCTATCAGTTCTTTTCTACAAATGCTTCCTCCCCATTGTGCATCTGCCATGTCTTCACAGACACAGGCTTGGAAACAAATTTTCCTAAGTAATATGTAGTAATACGCATTTGACTTGCAGACTGCATTAATATTCCATCAAATATTGTGACTTATTGTGACAAAACAAAATTATGCTTTGTGTGGCTTCTCCTTCCTGGTTTGAGAACAGCAGAAGGTTTCACTCCCATTTTAAAAGAATCAGAGTTTAGCATGCCATCCAAACACCAAACTGTTATTAAATAAACTATTTTCATAATCCATGGTTTGAAGCTGGCTGCAGTTCAAACTGGGAGCCAGCATGGTGTAGTAGTTTAACTGTTGGACTGGGAAAAATCCCCCTTTAGTTAAGGAAACCTACTGAGTGACCTTGGACAGGTCACATTCTTTCAGCCTCAGAGAAAGGCAATGGCAAGCCCACTCTGAACAAGTCTTGCTGAGATAACCCTGTGATAGGTACACTTATAATTCAAAAACAACTTGAATGTACACAACAACAGCAACAACAACAACAACAACAAAAACCCGACAGTTCAAATTAACCACAGTTCAGCTAATTAACACGACAAATTAAGTGTAGCCAAAAATGGAAGTGAAATCTTCTGCATTCTTTGTAGCCATGGTCAAGTAGTCGAGGGGAGAGGACACTGGCAAACCTGAAGAGAGGATTCTGATATCCTAATGCACCCAGAAATGCATTATTTCACCACAGCCTAGGAAAATCTTGTGCCCAAACAATGTGGGAAAAAGCATGTAATGAAAGAGAATGTTTTTATATGAGCATGTAATGAAACAGAATGTTTTCCTACCTATTTGGCTTTCAGGTATTTGTAGAAATAAATAAAATACTGTTTTCTTTTCATAAATGAAAAGAAACAAGGGAAGTAACACAGGAAACAAAAGAACCCTCTTCCATGTTTATTTTCCTAACTAAGGAGTTCTCTTATTTGAGATACATAAAACAAAAGCCAATATACATAGCAGCTTCCAGGTTTGAAACAGCGCTGGGACATTTTACCCAGTCATCTGTCAGGACACTGAGCATGGATCTAATGGAACAATCCATGTATACAGACAGGCATGTGTACATCATATATTTGACATTGTTAGTGCTGGCATTTCTGACAGTCTAAATCAAAAACACAGAGTAGAAGCATCTGTGGATCTTGGAATATTATTCTTTGAAAAGAATTTGTTATACCCTTCTAGCAAAGCAAAGCAAAGCAAAGCAAAGCAAAGCAAAGCAAAGCAAAACCCAATGTTACACCTTTATTCCCCATTACAGTTCTTTGCCTATGGAGTGGAAAATGTTAAGTCAGACCTCCACATCTGTGGGTTTAACATTTGCTTTATTTACATACTACTTGCCTTTACCTCCACTACTGTGCTACGCCATTTTTACTAGGGACTTATAAGTCTTGCTTCACATTTGCAGTATGAGATTGGGAACAACTGCGAATGTAAAGCAAGGCTTATAAGTGCTTATTAAAAATGATGTAGGGCAACAGTGGCAAGCCCACCAGCCACCTGCTTCTGCCTTGTAAAGTAACCCTGCCACCTCAAAGGCAGAATTGGGTAGCTGATGTGCTCCCCAGTGAACATTCAAATGTATTGTGTACTGTACATTTGAATGCACTGTGGGTTGAATCTGTAGATAATACAGTACTTTGTGTGCGTGTGTCTTAAGCGTGGCTGGGGGAAGGGGCTATCAGCACTCATGGTTTTTCCACTTTCACTGGGGTCCTGCGCTCCTAACCTCAGCAAATGTGCAGGGATGATTGTACTTATCTCAATGATACAAGGGGGGCTAAAGCAGTGGGAAGGTGTGGCCCTAATTTCAACTTTAAAACAAGGGTCCTGTGCTACTCAGAGTAGCATCCAATTGTGTTATCTTGTTTCACTCAAACTTCACAGAGACAAAACACTGTGCGGTCTTTTAAGTCATTCCAGATAGTGTGGCCAGCCAGCCACACTTCCTTAAGAATGTCACATCACTCTGAAGTATGGATGGAAGCAGCAGACAGGGTCCAGCACAGTAGCAAATCAATATTAGAACAATACTTTCCATGGCCATCTAATATGGTTAAGGGAAATGGGGGAAAAAGGCAAGAAAAAAATACCTTCTTATACAAAAAGGAAACACATCCCTGCAAATATTGCATTAAATGACAACAAGAATAATTTAGCCTCCATTAACTCCCAAAGCTACTTATCACAAGTAACATTATTACTTGTGATGAATTACTTACATATCCTGGTATTCATTAAGAAGTATGAATTTGAAGACCAAGTGATTGTGACCTGTTAAATTACTCTGAAACATCCAGTATCCTGACTTTGGCCTATAAATATGGGATTACCAAATTTAAAACAAATAAATAAATAAAATTAAAAAACTTCTCTGAAAAGCCAACACTTGTAGTAGATTTCAAAGGGTTACTTTTCTTAAAAATGAAGGATTTAAATAATTGAACTGGAAGTAGAATCAGGACAAAAATTTTAAAGCAATACATAATTAACTTTACTGATTTTATTGTAATAGGATGCTATGATAGCCTCTAGCATAAATGACACAAATAGATAATTGGCCCAAATGATACAATTAAATATGCTGAATTTCAATAAGCCTGTACGGAAGAAGGTGGTGAGAGAGACAGTTTAAAGATGAAGGACTTACATCATATATTGGTAATGAGATAGAGATATACCAGACTATTAAAATTATTGATTCTGAGTTATGTCAATCTTAATGCCTTTTTCCCTTTCGGCTGTTCTCTACCATGTCTATTGACTTAGCTAAACTACATAACTGGCTAAATTACTTGAAAAAAGTGTCACAAAACTAGGAGGGAGGGGATAAAATTCATCCTTAGAATGGGGTGGGAAACTGCGCAGGGCCCAGGGGCCATTTTTTCCTCCCTACACCCATTGGGTGGCCACCAACAGAGAGTTTCAGCACATCTGAAGTGACATTATTTCATTCTGGCCACCATTTTGGCCAATTTTCAGCTATTGTTTTTCCTGTTTTGGGAGGCTTGGTGGGCTTTGGCCATTTCTGCACTATACACCATTAGCATGTTGTACCATTATAATCCCAGCATTGCCATTCGCGCTATGCTGTTGGGTTAGGAACGCTCTTTTCTTCACCCTTCCACCTTAAGCAGATGAGTAGTGATACTTCCACCGGTGTTCCTTCCGCGTTACAGCCTCCTTTGCTACTCCCTTGCCCCACCTTCACCCCACCCCACTGCCCCGATTGGTTGTTTTTTCTTTTTGGAAGCCATACTAGCGCAGCAATGTTGTAACAGCACTCTCTTTCTCTTTCATCTGATGCTGCCTAAGAACAACTCTGCTACATAATCCATCTCAGAAGCACATACTGCTGTCTGACAAAAACTGAGTTATTCTCAGAATAATATTCTCATATATGCTTGTTTTAAAAAGACCTACCAATGTAAACATACTCAGTTGGATCCAGACCGGCCATTCCAACAAAGAAAGACTCATTCCATTCACGGAATAATGAATTCAGCAGAGAAAGATGCTGGAAGCAGAGGTGGGAGCAGAGGTGGGAGGATATGATTTTTGTCACTTTCCCTCTTCTCTGTGAAGACTCTTATGCCAACTCTAATACTGCTCTCCCAATCATCCAGCAAAGATATTCGGAGAGCCCAGGGGACTGCAGAGGGAAGAAAGGAAGGACTAGCAAAAAACATTTCCCACTTCCTTCACTGTCAGCAGATCTCTATGAAGTCTGAAATCAGTCCATTATGCTGGTTTATACATAGTATGAACACTATACTTTCTGTTTAAAGATAAAAATCCAATTGGTGATATATCTCGCATAATAGCAATTGCTATATTTGTGTGTCATTTCTACTTTTAGTTATGCCCCTCCAGCCAGTTTTGTAGCCCTGACCTCCATTTTCTGATAATTGCTCTCCTCTGTATGAACAGCAACTCTGTTAAGAATAAAACATCCTCTACTTGTGGGTGGTCTCCATATGATAGGGAAATCTGGAAAACAGTGGCAATTTTCCACTTCAGACTGTCATCTCTACAAGTAGAGTCAGATGAAGGATGGGGCAGGATCAGTGTGCTTCAGTCCTCAAAGATTTATCTATCATAAATTCAAAAATATCTATTGGACTATGTTGTGTTGTTGTGTGCCTTCAGGTTGTTTCCAACTCATGGCTATCCTAAGATGGAACCCATCACTGTGTTTTCCTTCCTCTCAGGCTGAGAGTGTGTGAGTTGCCCAAGGTCACTCAATGGGTTTTCAAGGCTGAGTGGAGATTCAAACCCTGGTCTCCAGAGTTGTAGCCCAACTCTCTAGCCACCATACCATGCTGGCTCTTGTGCAAATCCAGCAGAATAATACACAGGGAATCTTCTTCTTGTAGCCATAGACTGTTAACAGTGTTCTGTCTGACTGGTCTTCTATGGATGGATTGGGAACCTACAGATAAATAACACGCTAACCAAAGATGGGGCATATCAATGGCATCAAAACTATTTTCCTTTCATTGTTTTGGCTTATTTATAAATTGAGAACAGAAGCAGGAAGTTAAGGAAAGAAAATGAGGACATAAGAAGAGGATAACAGTTGTACAGAAGGAGATCATTAACCGCAATTTTTTCATTTCTGTAAGACATGAATGGAGGGAAGTCTACACCCATCAGGTTTTCTGACATAATATGACCCCTTCTCCCCAAAGTCTGCTCCTCCCCTCCCAGTTTCATCATATCAGCAGTATAGAAAAGGCTGCTTTTTCTGGAGTACAAATTTGGAAGTTCCAGCTCTTATCTCCAGTTACTCATAAGAGGTAAGGCAGTGTTTCTCATCTCTGTACTAAAAGCAGCTCCTCTAGAAAGGCAGAATTGGGTATCCCACCTGTTATTGCCCCCCCACTATTTCCTATAGCTTTAAGCTCAGAACTGATGATACCATGGGGAAAGGGGCACAGATTTGTTAGGAAGGAGTCCACCTCCTGTTATCATTCAGTTCTGCAGTTGTTGAGTCCCAGTTCGGAGAAAAATACGGGATCTAAATGATTAAAAGAAATCCTCCTCTTTCTCTTCCAAGAAGGAATACAGTTCCCTGTGGCAATATAATTCCATGTCCCTGCTCAGTATCAGAAACTGCACCTGACCAATGTCCTCCTTTTTAACATTAAAAATGTAGAAACTCTGTCCACCTTTGCATGTTTTCTTTAAAAAGAAAAGTAGAAAATGGGAATAAATACTGAAACTTAGAACTAGCATGTTGCAAATTAGAATGAAATGTGAAGCCTGTGACTCAAAATGTTGAAGACTACAGTTTTAACAGCAAAGTCAAATTATAGAAATCATACCTCATACCTGGTCTGTAATTAAATACTGTCATATAGAAATGCCTTGAATATATAGAAAAACTAGTTTTCTTAGACAATGGGCAAATAAACATCAGATAGCCATTCATGAGAGGTGTCACTTTGGTGTCATAAGCACAATTAGCAGCTTTAAACTTTGGCAACAATTGCTGGTATGTCCTGTTCCCTCTGTGGCATTTTTTTTTTTTTTGCAAGCTTCTGTTTGCACCAATACAGGTAAAGTGGCCTCTCAGGATGGGGCTGCCAAGGAAAGTGCATTTATGTTAGAAAATCTAAGTTTAACCAGTTGTCTAGCTTTTAAAGTATGGCTTTGATTTGTGGATCAAAATCGCTCGTTTATAATTTTATCTGAACAGCTTTAGGCAATTCTGACAGTTAAAAATTTAGTTTTATTGACGAATGCAGCTAGTCTTTCCACAAGGGGACTAGTATATACACACGCTGCTGCATTGAAAGGGGGAGATTATTTGATTCCATGACCAAGTTAGCTTGAAACCGTAGCCAATATAACAATAAGTTCCAAAGCTCAAACCTCAAGACAAAATGCTTCCTGTAAAACAAAGTTGCCTCTTTAAGAATGCAGTTTAAAAAACTGAATAGAAAGGCTAGCAACATTGTTTATATACTATCTGACACAAGCTTCTGATACCTGGATATGTCAGAGAGTGCTGTGAGAGACTGTGTGGAAACTGTGGACATCACAATAAACATAACAGAAAGAAGTAAAAAGATTATATGATACAAATGCAATACTACAAATAGCACCTCTAGATTCTAGAGTATGATATAAAATGGACACAATCCAACCATAGTCAAGCACTTTTAAATTCACATGCTTAACTCTCCCACTGAAAACAATGCAACTAGTATTTCATTTTGGCTGACCTATGTCTTGTGATTTACAATATGGGCTGCATTAAAAATACCACAGTATCTTTAAGAAGGAGTGGGTTAATTTAAGAAAACTTAGCAAGTTTGCATTTAAAAACTTACTAAATGATTTTAAGCCACTTTTAATTTAGGCATACTTCATTGTAAAAGTACCATCTTCTAGAATCTCAATTTATTCTCCTATTGTGAATCCTCTGTAATATATAAACAAATCTCTGTAGGGAAGCAAATCGATAAAATGTCTAATTTGATTAGCCATGTTTTAAAATTCATCAAGGTAACTCAACATAAAATAAACTGCTTACTTGTCAGTATTTTCCATGTCTTCTTTTCATCATCATAATACTGAACCAAATTGCTGGGTAGCCGGTCAGGTCCAGGAGGCAGTCCTCCAACCAATAAAAGCATTTTCTTGTTGGAGCGAATTCTTCACCCAAAAGAAAAGAGAAGATGAATAACCACATTATTGGAGAGTATTTTTAGTAGCAACAAAATCATAACCATCACAAGAATGTTCACTGCTTGCAGTTTTCTATTTCATTCTTTTTTATTTCTTTTCCCTATAATGTCTCCACAACTTTTTGAATCAAGCAAAAAAAATAATCAGAAAAGCTGCACAGCCTTCTACTTGTGGAATAATAAGTTTCCTTTATGCAATTTGTTAAAGGTTCATTCTAGAATGACCTTTTTCTCATATTATCCCTTTAAATCATCACTCTTTACAGTTGAATACACATGAAATGCTCTAGAGTTGTACTAAGGTTAAGCATTAAAGTTGCATGTCAAAAATCGTATTAGTCAAAATCATTATTATAAGCCATTCTACACCCAAAGAACCTTGAAAAAATTAAGGTTATGCAGACAGTTTGTCAGCCAAGTCTTTAATCACACATTAAAACCTTAAATTCTAATATGTCTGTACAATTAACAGCACTTTGCTAATAGTTACACAATGAACTCTTTGTTACACAATACTTTTTTGTTGTTGCTTAATTTAGCCCAGTCCCCTAGATTCCCTCCTTCTCTTCGACCTCCTCTTCTACAGCCCCTCCTTTCTCTGCTCTCCCTCTGAGCACCACTGGCTATAGCAACACCAATTGGTAAAAATGAGACTGTGATGTTGTTGTGAGCCTCCCCAGAGTGGAGCCCTGCCAATGCTTGCCACTGATCCAGCGGCATGAACTTGCTCAAGTGTGCAAAGTCACTCTAATTCCCTCCCTCTGTTTTTCTACCTTCTCCCCCAGGGGGCAGCCACTGAAAAGAGTGACTACCCACCCATCAAGAGCTGGCAATTCGCTGCTATTAACCGTGACCGTGATTCCCAATCTGCCTGGCAGTTCTTAAGAACAGGACTGCTACGTCTCATATGCAGTAAAAGCTATAATATGCACCCTGGCCTCCATCACTGTACCTGATGAATGCACATTTCTTTGTAACTCTAATGGCTTTTACACAATTTCAAGGGAAGAGGAGACCTAGACCCTTAGATGAGTAGTGATGCTTTAGTAGTCATTTGACATATAACTGAACATGTATCAGTTACACAAAGCCAGGAAAATGATACAGATCTAAATAGGGAATCATGGTAAGGAGATTCATTCTACTGTGATGTGAAATTTGAACTTAGGCACATGTTATACATCAACATATGTGCCCAACATAATGTGTCACTACATTATTTCAGTTTTCTTGTTGTAGACCCACTTGGTATTACTGGGGCTATTCTGTATTTTTTATTGTATCAGTCAAAAATCAATCTGCATCATTATAGAATTATTTAGGTACACTCAAAGAGAGACCAATACTGATGCAAATACCCTTATTAATAAAAAGCACTCCGGTAGAGGGAGCACTATCACTAATGTCTATCTGCATTTTTTTTTTTAAAAAAGCTTATATTATTGAGGAGTATCTATTTCACATATCATTTTTCATGTATACTGGTAATATGACAACCTACTTAAAACATCCACAGAAACTAAACTGAAATTAGTTTGGATTTCCTTCTATACAGCAGGCAATTTTAACTAAGGATTGTCGCTAAAACAAATGAAAACTTACGAAAAGTGCTTTATCAGAAACCATGCAACACTCTACAAAACATAAAGAGGCAGCCAACATTTTTGGCAAGTAGGCCATAACGGAAACCCAGTTTATGACAGATCTCTATTTGAATGTGTACCACAGGGCATATCCATCACTTGTCTCTGGACGTGCTTTTCTGTCTATCTATCAAGTCAGAAATAGTCAGCACTGGAGGCCCACACCAGGCTTGATATCAAAACTAAGTCCACAGGATCTCTCTCTCTCACCTAGCAGTGTCACAAATTCCTGTTGCAAATGCTGCCTGATGGTTAATAGTGGGGAAACTGCCCTTATTGTTGTTTGGAATCAGGCATCTTTTTCTTTTTTCTTTTCTTTGGACTATCACACAAGGAAGGCTCAAGTTCACTTACAGCAGGATAATAGTATATTTGGCTGGGACTTATCACATGACACTGTTCCTCTTCCATTGTTCCCCCATAGGAGATCATTCTCCTGGTGGGAGATCATTTCCAAATTGTCTCCCACCAGGAGAATAACAGAAGATGATCAAGGTTATGTGATAAAGCCCAGCCAAAGATGCTATTATCCTGCTGTAAGTGCAATTTACCTGTCTCATGAGACAAAGTCCTTTGAACTGTTTCTCACATATTCAAAAAACAGTTGTGCATGCTGAAAACAGTTTGAAACCAATTTTGGATCTTGTTGTTTCAGATGGAGCAGATCAGGGTCTGATACTTCACTCCACTATGCACACCCCTCTGTAGTTATCTTAGTTTTTGCTCTAGTGGCAGCAGCAATGGCACAGGAAAGAAGAGAGTTCTGTCTGCCTCTCCTTTCCTAATATCTGGAAAGCCACATGCAAGTACTGCAGGATAATGTAGCTTTTCTCATGCTATTAACATGGGGAAAATTTCCCAGAATCCTACCCACTGCACAGAGACATAGTATGCCAGGCACTGATGGTGGTGGGGCCATCCCTTCTTCAGCCTTCAGTGTTGCTGTGAGAGCAACAACAAAGGTAAAGAGGTTAGAAGAGGCTAGGGAACGGGTATGAAATGGGTGGGAGGAAGGAATGGTGTAAAGGCTTTCTCTTTCCTCTGGGTCATATTTTAATCCAAGTTAAAGAATAATAGTTGAGAATGCAATCTTTGCTTTGCATTGATACGAACATTGCAAAGCTGTCTA